>CAXIWW010000669.1:180000-240000 GCA_964036315.1 Acanthosepion esculentum
AAACCGCTCCGTCCATGGAATTTTCAGTATCCTTTGCTAGAACCATATTTCTGATGCCTCTAGTTGTTTACTCATCCGTGGGGAGATTGTTCAACATTCACCGTCATATAAGAGGAGGAGCATAACAATCCATCATCCTTTCTTTGTTTCTAACCAATATTTTCCCCGTTTCTCAGCACTTTACTTAACTTTTGAAATGCTCCTTTCGCCAGTCCAATGCGTCTTCGGATCTCGGTGTCGCACTTTCCATCCTCTGCACCTGCTTGATATTTATATCTCCAGTTCGTAACTCGCATGTTGGGCTTTTTCTCTTGCTCATTACCGTACCATACTTTCTGGGTTTTTTTGTTTTTTGCAGCTGATGGTTAGTCCCCAGATTGTAAAACGTTATGTTGTTAACATTTGTCTTGTGGATTATTAATTTTCTTACTTTTTTCTCGTTTTCTGCAGCTTCCTTAAGAATTTCCACGTAAATAATTGACTAGATGAACACGTCTTTCATTGATTCCTCTTTTCTCGTACAATGTCATAAAAATGGCGAACAATCAACTGATAGTCGAAAAGACAGAAATCTGCTGCTTCTTTTAATTCATCCTGCATATATAGTCCTGGGTTTGACGATAAACTACATCCGAAAAAAAGGTCTCACTGATCGGGAGATTGGATGTTTTGAGAAGTGATTCCTGTTTGAGGCATTTCTCTTTTTCTTTACCTAACGTAGTTTTCTCTTTGGAGGACCTTCTTGTGCAGTCATATAATTTTAAATGCAAAAAGGCATGCTAATTCTTATTTTCTAATTTACATGTTATTAGCTATCATTAGGAACACCAAGTATGGAAACTATCTCACTTGTTAGCTTTTGTGGCATGTGTGTGTGTGGTGGTGTTGGCGGGGGAGCTTCCTTTCTTTGCTCGATTCAACAGCAGCAGCAACAACGGAAATAATCAGCAGGATACAACCGGAAGTTCCAAAAGTTATAAAAACGCTATCACAGACCTATTTGTTCTCTTTTTCATCCCCCATTTCAGCCATCTCTATATTCAAGGCTCTCTCTTTTCCACTTTTTCTTTACAGCGGCTACAACCTTGAAGCCTAGCCCGAAGAGCTACTCAAACCATGCTACAGAAGATGAGGTTTGTCCTGGCTGCTTGACTTCAGATTTCTCGTTCCTCACGTGGGAACCTGCGGGGAAATCTCCTTTCGAGACACCTACCAAAGGAAAAACTAGACACAACCCTTGCTACAGAAGACATGGTCTGTCCTAGCAGTTTTCGCACTCAGATTTCTAGTATCTCTCGTGGAAACTAGCGGAGAAATTTCTCTCTATAAAACAAGTACTCAATAACTTTGTTAACTGGGAAACGCCACTTTTCCCCCGCCCAAATAATACTATTTTGCAACATCTTTCAACCAGAAATAAAAGCTGTTGAACAGTTATTTCAAGTGTTAACTTTTGTTCATTCCACACACACACACACACACACACACACACGCAACCGGGAAAAATTTCTACAAAAGTACTAGATTTGTGTAATTATTTTGTGTGTTGTTAACCCTAGAACACTAACCATCAATTAAAGTTACACCACTACTAATCATGGGTATATCATACCCGATTTTGAAAATATCAAAAAAAAAAAATTAAATATAAATCTTTATTTGAAATATTTTACATGCTGGCACTTCAAACTTTGTACTTTGAGTTAACATTAATAGGAACTGAAAAATATTATTTAGGTAAGAAAATCAGGTACTGAGAATTGTAATTAAAAATAGTACTATATACCTACGGTTAGTGTTCTCAGGTTAAGAGAAAATATCGTATCTTTTAAACATTGCTCGTGTCGTCTGTGTCTTTTGTTGTGTGCCGTTGATAATGTTATCTCAAGCATTTGGTTGGAATATTTTTTACGAAGGATTTTTTGATAAAAAAAATCCTATTTAACTTTATTTTAACTTTATAACTTGCTAGAGGAATGATTGCTAAGAATTTGCAAGTCAATTGTATTATGGTTAGACGCCAATAATTACTTTAGCAACAATGCATTCACATTTGAGCTAGCAGGGAGCGGCGTGTTGAACTTTAGAAGTTATATTAACGTGTTTGGAAAGTAATTATGCATTTCACCGCTGCGCATCAACCAAACAAAGCAGAACCCTGGTTAAGTTATACGAAACTGCATTTATCTCTGCTATTTGAAGGTTTTTGTATAATGCATTTCATAGTTTAACGCCATGGAAAATTATAACTTCATAAAAGTGACATATTAGCCATTAACAACTGCATGAATTCTAAAAGGAGCTATTGAAATTTAGAGAGTTGTGTCCCTTTAAGTGTAATATTAGTAAATGTATCCGAGTAAATTTAATGAGACTAAACGCAAAACACAGGGTGCGATGGGTAAATTGTCGCCATTTTATATTTTTAATTATTTTGTTTGTTTTTCATTATGTCGACTGCATAGTATAGTAGGTTCAGTTGGGCACCGTCTGTGAGGCAAAGCGCACCATGACGCAATTCACTCCGCCAGAAATTTGGAAATGGTATGCTGTACTGCTTGGCATTCGCGCCGGAAGATCCAATACGAGCATTTCAGAGTACTTGGATGTCAATCTGAGGACAGTGTAGACGAGTTGAAAAGACTTCGATGACTCTAATGGTGATTACGAAGGTACTCACTCTGACCGTTCTGATAAGGAAAAGAAATCTCGCATTTGTTGGACTCAAAACAGAGGCCTACATTAAGTGCCTTGGAGAGGTAGTGCTGCTCTGGGTCACGGAGGTAGCTGCTGAAAGACTAGCAACAGGACACTGCACCATGTCACACAAGCGGTAGAATCCAGTCATGACTGTCAGACAATTTCTGCAACCACATCATCTTTTACATTTGGCTATCTTACGTCTGGAATACCCAGACTGCAACCCCATCATGATTATTATGTGTGGGGCGCAGTTGACCAACAAAACTCCTTGTAACACCAAAGATGAACTGAAGGCAAGGATTATGTCAGCATTCACCAACTTGAACAAGAAAAGTTGCAGGCGATTCCGAAGTCGTCTGGAGGATGTGGTTGAATATTTTATTGAATAAATTTACTCTTTAGTATCTCAAGATATTTTTGTGTAATTTTGTTAAATATATCTGCTAAAATGAGATGTCAGTGTCATTTGCATTTCTGTGTCATTATCTCCCTGTAATGAAGCCAATCGTACAGTCACGATAGCGGCAGACAAATTCATTTCGTTTTACAGCAGCATACTGAAAGGTTGCTTTTTTATCCTAGGACAAGGGGTACAGGCTGAGGCTAAATCTGCCTCCGCTGCAATTAAAAGTTCATGTTGCCGTTTCTCTTCAGGAATATATATTTTCCAGATATAGAATGAAACTCCAGCTCACAGTCCTCAATTTGTGAAAACTCAAGACTCGCTGTTTCCCGTTCGTGCAATATGTCCTCGGTTGGGAAATAGATGAACCCGAAGTCCTAAACATATCTTCTCCAGATACAGTAGTATCTCTATATTATGTGTAAAACCCATCATTTTTGTTTCTTCTTACTCGCTGCTTTGTTGTGTAGATATATATGATAAATTATTCTTCGCGAGAGACACGTATATATATATATATATATATATATATATATATATATATATATATATATATATATACATAAATTCCCAAGAGGATAGAATCCAGGTAGAACTCAATGTCCAGGACAGAGTAAGAATATAATAAAGGGCTCAAACACTAATATTCCATGGTTATAATTTGTTACATTGGAATCGTAATCACTATCCAATTCATCAGACCTACAAATTTAAAAAGATCTCGTAAAATATACGAATCCAATGTAATAAATTATATCCATGGAATATTATCGTTTGAGCCTTATATATATATATATATATATATATATATATATATATATATATATATATATACATATATATATATAAAGAGAGAGAGAGAGATTTGTGAATATTATCGTTTGAGCCTTTTATATATATATATATATATATATATTATAAATTAATAGATTTAAAATATGGTTTTACCGCTACACAGTGATGACCATGTTTCAGAAATGGAAGCTAAAGCCCCTGAATTTAATTTTGTTATTAAACCAAAGACATTTGTTCCATTTCCTCATCAAGCGAATTTTGGAGTAACTTACTTTTTAAAATTTACGGTTGTTAACGGCACAGGAAAGATTCATAGTTTGAGGGTTTCCAAGGTTACCGATAAATCCATTCATCTAGACAAGGGGTGGTAGAGGGTTCAATTTTTAATTTTCGTTGTCTCAGTTAATAGTTACATTTGAAAGCGGGGTTATGTTTAGGGATGGGTAGGGATGTATCTTTTAACAAATTCTGACATCCGCTAAATTCATGTCATCTGGGTTTATTTCTAACGGCAAAAATTCTTATGGTATTATTTCTATTTGTATATTTAAAGATTTTGAGGGACTGTTTAGGTTAGAATATGTTTTATCCACCTTTCTAAAAAGTTATTTTTAATATTTGATATACTATACTTCTAGTTAAAAACCAAGTAAATGTATTAGGATTACTTACAGTATTTAAAATTATTTATTCTTATCGAGTATAAGTAAATATTATTTTATTTTATTTTATTTTATGTAAACTTTATGACAATGACGGCAAAGGTGGTTAAATTATTTCACTAATTCAATAAACTTAGTATTATAAATGTATATATGTATGTATAAAGGACATTTAATGTTCAATATTATATTCTAACTTATTAATTTCACATGACTTTCGGTGTTCACTTGGATTCTTTCCAGTGTTTGAATTGCTTTGAGAGAGGTGTTATGGTTAGAGTACGTTTTATTTAATTACAATTTTAAAAGATATTTAGGTTAGAATCTGTTTTATTTAATTTCAATTTTAAAACATTTTTAAAATTCTACTTTCAAATTTAACTTTTTAATTTTAATCGGCTATATTTCTTTATAAACCAAGTAAATGTAATATAATTATCTACATTATTTAAAATTATTTATACCCATCAAATATGAGTATGTATAATAATCAGGTAATTTTTTTTTTTTTTTTATAGATTATTTAAAGATTATTTAAAGAAAACTTTTGGCAATGACGACAAAAAATAGCTATTTCATTTCTCTGATTCAGTAAATTTTTATTTTTTATAAACTTAGTAATATATAGTTTCTCATGTATGCATAAAGGACATGGGTCATTTAATGACCTACATATTCTAGCTCTTCTTATTAACTTCCATTTCACTGTAGGTGTTTTATTGGATTCTTTTAGGTGCCAAAAGTACTTCGAAAGAGATGTCTGACTTTTATACTTATTTATCCTAAACGAGGATTGATGTTGGTAGAACCTCTTTTTGAACTCATGGCTAGTGCAACCTATATAAATTTTTATGTTTTCAGGATTTTCAACAGAAGATATATTACATTGGTATACTACTGATTCTATGCAACATTTATTTTGTAAAGGACAGTTTTGAGGGTTTCTACAATTACATAATTTTTGTTCACCCTCATTAGTTGTTGTTTGTATTTTTCCCTTGTCTACAATTTTTTGGTTCTGGTATAAGTGTTTATTTAAGATATTAGTATTATGTTTCTTAATTATCTTTTCTAGGTTATCAGTACAGCTATAACTTAATTTTAGTGTATTTCTATTGAAAATGGTACTAAGTTTACTTCCACCGGGAAAATGCTTGAGTATTAATTCAAGGAATTTTTGTCCCAATTTGTTTTTTACCATTTGGTTGTATGGGGGTGTATACCAAATTATTTTCCTGCTTCTGTTTTTCCTATGTTTACCGTTTTCATTTTTAATATAAGTTAGTTTTAGGTTTTTGTAGCCACTATCTTTTAGAGCTTTATTATAGAAATTAATATGTTCGTCGAAAATCTTGTCATTTGCTGAATTTGTACTAATTCTTTTTCGGATAGATAAAGGTATATGTTTAATTATAGATGAGGGGTGATTTGATTTAGGGTGTATATATACAGGATTCGTATTGAGTTTTTTATAAGGTGTGTATGTATTGTTCTTTAAATCTAATGTTATATCAAGGAAGTTAACTTTTTTAATTTTAGTGCTAACGGTAATTTTTAAACCCATGCTTTTAAATTCTTTATATAATGCCTTTCTAATTTTGTCTATTCTGAAGTTAGTAGAATTCCTAATAACCATGAGACCATCGTCCCTGTATAGACCAATGTAACTATTAACTGAGACAACGAAAATTAAAAATTGAACCCTCTACCACCCCTTGTCTAGATGAATGGATTTATCGGTAACCTTGGAAACCCTCAAACTATGAATCTTTCCTGTGCCGTTAACAACCGTAAATTTTAAAAAGTAAGTTACTCCAAAATTCGCTTGATGAGGAAATGGAACAAATGTCTTTGGTTTAATAACAAAATTAAATTCAGGGGCTTTAGCTTCCATTTCTGAAACATGGTCATCACTGTGTAGCGGTAAAACCATATTTTAAATCTATTAATTTATAATATTCATGCTCTGTAAATTTAAATTTACATAGAGCACTATTGTGTAAAAATAAAAATATCTATAAGAACACCGGATTTTATATCTTACTGTTCTTTCCTTTTTATTTATATATACATATATATATATATATATATATATATATATATATATATATATAGAGAGAGAGAGAGAGAGAGAGAGAGAGAGAGAGAGAGAGAGAGAGATTTGTGAATGTTTTAGTGATATAAAAGTCTCACTGAAAACAAAGCCTGTTTGTCATTCTTTTTCCTTTCAGCCATTCCATTTCATGAACTACGGTGATATTATATCACGGACATAATAATGCCCATGGCGAGGGAAATACAAATGAGAGAATAAATCTTTATTTCCATAGCTCTCTCCCGTTACAGATGTAATAGAAGCTACTGAAACTTAGAGAGTTGTGTCCATTTAATTAAAATATAATCGACAGAAGCTAAAATGCCGTAATAAACATGAGTTGTATTAACACGTATATCCGAGTTAATTTAATAAGGCTAAACACGAAATACCTCAGTAGGATTGTTACTGAGACATTTCGAAGCATTAGTGCTTTGTAGATGCAGTGAAGTTTTGTGGATGTCGGTTGTGGTTTAAAAGTGTTCAAAATATCAATTGTAATATATTATACAATACTTGCTCTGGGAGACGACCCACTTTGAATAAAAAAAAACCTTTGAAAGGGTTTGGTGAATTAGATCCACGTCAAAGCGCTAGAGATTTGGTGCCAAACATATATATCTCATGTCCAACTGTTCATGTACATCTCAAGCGAATTGAAACATTTTACAAAGTGTGAATTTGGATTCCTTGTCATGTTTCGCTTAACAACCGAACAAAAAGTACAGCAGGAAAGTTAAACTCACGGCATATGGAGGGCCGCATTGGCCATATCTGCAGCCTCGAGGGCCGCACCTGCTTACAGTCTTACATTAATCACAGCTAGTGGTAACTAAACTTTAAATACAAAATACTTACAATACAAGGTAGTACAATTTAATCATTTTTATGTTGTCCTGATGATTGACATCGCTTTAGACAAACTATTCTCGATATATCTGGTTGGAATATCTATTTGGATCCCACCTTGATCAAAGATGACAAATGTTCATCAGTTCATCTGGTTCTGTGAGACGTTTTTATGGTCTTCATAAACAAAAATAACTGCTCACTGACATATGTGGAACCAAACATCGCCATAATCTTTGTGGCAAACTTTCTAAAGTTCTTAAATGTCTGAGGAAGGTACAAAATAATCCGAGTACCCCTACTTCTAGGTACTTTCACTTGAGTGTTGAGTCAGTCTGCATTTCCAGTAGTTTCATCTGTAGACTTTCCTCTGCCTGAGCAACATCAAACGTGAATGGTGCTGAGAATAATGCAAACTGATCTTCAAAAGATGAAAAAAATCACAAAATCTTCACTGAAATTCCTTTGACAGCAATTCCAGGTAATTGTCGTACTTAGCAAGGATAAATACAGACTCAGAATTGGCAGGTTTTCTTTTCAATTCCTTGCACATAGGGAAAAAATGAATCAAGTTTTCATGTGACAACTGTCAATAAAGTTAATTTTACAATGAAACGCTTGGTATCATCATAAAACTGAGTTATGAGCTTATTTTTCCTTTATAATGTCAAATTAAGGTCACTTAATTCGGCAGTAATATCAAATGAAAAATCTAGATCTTGGCACCAGCTTTCATCTTTCAATTCATCTGTGCTTTGACCCTTCATCGCCAAAAACATAAAATTGTTGTGTGGCAATACAAAAGAATTTTTTCAGTACCTTGTAACATGAAATTCACCGAAATTCTGTGTAGAATGGAACATTTGTGAGCTGATTATTCACGCCTTCCAATAACTGACTAAACCGGCAGTGATGAGAGCACAACCTCTGATATAGTTCATTGTTTTTGTGACAAAACTCAACACATGATCTAATTTTAAAAACATAAGTTCTGTTAATGAATTGTACAGTGAAAATGCTTGAATGTTGAATCTGGATAGATGTTTTCTATTTCTGTACCTAACTTGGCAGCAACACCATTATGCCTCCCATATTGGCAGAACCATCAGTATATAAATGCACAAGGTTACTCAAATCAAGGCCATACTCATGGAGAAGCTGTTTAACTTTCTCAAAAGTGTTCTGGCTTGATGTAGTACCATGCATTGGGACCAGTTCAATTAGTTCTTCATAAATTTGAAATTCATTGTCACAAGCCCTGACGAAAACTGCGAGCTGTGCTATTCCAGCTGTCAACAGTCTCATCCAGAACAATAATATTCAAAACTTGATGATAAAGTTTTGAATTGTTAACACAAATCACCTGCTATTTCATTAATCCGTTTAATGTTCCTGCTTAATGAAATGTTTTGAAATAAGTGTGACTTCTCTGGACATAGAATTTCAGCCGTTTTTACAAGACATCGCTTTATGAAATCTCCTTCACTGTAAGATTTTCCACTGACGGCGACCATTTTGCAGAGTTCAAAGCTTGCAGCAACAGAACTAACGTTGCCTTTCTGAATTTTTGTAAAGCAACTCTGTTGCTGTGTTAACTTAACCTTGAATTCTTTCACTTTTGAAACCCGCATATCTCTTTCATATTTATCATAAGATCAATGATTTGTTTCATAATGTCTTTTCACATTATATTCTTTTGGCATCGCAATGCAGTGGTTGCAAATCAAACAGTTTATCTTTCCATTAAGTGATACAGAATGACTGTAATTCCCACTTTTCTTGAAATACATTGTCGCAGTTAGCTCCTCCTCATTTCCTTAATCCTACAACAGAGGTCTCTCTCTCCCACGAGTATAAATACTGGCTGACCTTTCGCCTCTTCCTCTTTTTACGGCTTACGCACACGTGCGGCCAGCTGCCTCGACTCAGGCCGCGACCTCACGCGTGAGGCGAGGTAAAAAAAACTTTCTCTTCTTTTTTTTACTTATTCCAATATGTGACCTCTCACACATACAGCGTTTCCCATATTCTGGGAACACGCAAAAAAACAAAGTACGCGTTCGTACGGGCACTCAACACACACAATAACTTTTCTATACAAACACTCTGTAACATTTCATGTCTTCGTGTATTAATGTTTGTTATTAATATATATTTGTTCGCATACATGTATATCGGTCTTGTTTGTTTCTTTATCTTTTTTGGACTCCATTAAGGTCCAACATTCTTATGTAGCTGGACCGGCCAGCGGGAAATCTTAGCCCAGAGATATCTCCTCTCTTTACTACATCTTAACATATTACCCCCAGCGGTCCTCTACAATATGTGCTTCTACAGATTATTTTCTCTTTTGACAAGATGGAGTAGAATTCAACATTAAGGCAAAATATTACAAAATTATGAACATTTTCACTTTACATTTGTTCTTATTTAGTTGTCATTGATGATCACATGATTAACCGGAAGTTAAAGAAATTCGCTGACATTTAAAAACAAAAAAACATTGAGATAGAATAAACAATCTAATCATACCAATTGAAAAAAATCTCACTGTTTTTAATAATTTTCATTAGAAACATAGACAAAATTCTCGATATACTACGGCTATAGAAATCTATGTGAGGGCCGCCAAGATGCATGTAAAAGGCCGCATGCAGCCCGCGGGTCGACAGTTTGACACACCTTTTCTACAGCAGACATTTAAGCAGAAATGCCAATCATTTATTTTTTTTAGTTTTTGCATCATATTGTTACAGGTGATAAAAAAGAAGTTTAGAATGTCAAAAGAAAACGAAAAGACGGTGGTTATCGAAAAAAGTGGAAACCAGTGACAACATTAAACAAGGACAAAACAAAGATGAATGATATGGAAATATGTTAGGAATTAGTTTATCATCTTTTCTATTCGGAGGTTCGCTAAAATAATTTCACTGCTATGCATTCCGAGTCGACCAATAAAAAGAGAATGAATCTTGATTGACAGGAAACTGTGTTTCGAATTAGTTTATCATCTTTTCTATTCGGAGGTTCGCTAAAATAATTTCACTGCTATGCATTCCGAGCCGACCAATAAAAAGAGAATGAATCTTGATTGACAGAAACTGTTTCGAATTAGTTTATCATCTTTTCTATTCGGAGGTTCGCTAAAATAATTTCACTGCTATGCATTCCGAGCCGACCAATAAAAAGAGAATGAATCTTGATTGACAGGAAACTGTGTTTCGAATTAGTTTATCATCTTTTCTATTCGGAGGTTCGCTAAAATAATTTCACTGCTATGCATTCCGAGCCGACCAATAAAAAGAGAATGAATCTTGATTGACAGAAACTGTTTCGAATTAGTTTATCATCTTTTCTATTCGGAGGTTCGCTAAAATAATTTCACTGCTATGCATTCCGAGCCGACCAATAAAAAGAGAATGAATCTTGATTGACAGGAAACTGTGTTTCGAATTAGTTTATCATCTTTTCTATTCGGAGGTTCGCTAAAATAATTTCACTGCTATGCATTCCGAGCCGACCAATAAAAAGAGAATGAATCTTGATTGACAGAAACTGTTTCGAATTAGTTTATCATCTTTTCTATTCGGAGGTTCGCTAAAATAATTTCACTGCTATGCATTCCGAGCCGACCAATAAAAAGAGAATGAATCTTGATTGACAGGAAACTGTGTTTCGAATTAGTTTATCATCTCTTCGACTATTAGCTTAACATCGCTTCTATAAACGACTATTCTATAGTAGTTTTTATATCATTTCAGAGTTTAATTGGGGATAAACTTGCAAAGTGTGAATCTGGGTTCCTTCTGTTCATTCGCTTGCGAATCGATGCCAATCTTCCATCATCTGCGGTAGCAATCTTTTAATCAATAATGCTAACCGTTCCTAATTTGTGGCATTGTTATGGTTTATTTAAAATGGATTTTGCGTGTCAACAAAAAAACAAAAAAGAAATTTCGTACAAAAAAATGAAAAAAAGAAAAACCAAAGTTCCCTCCAAAATTAGGACTCCATCCACAGACGCCCTTCTTCTGAGTCTGGTAGAATATGAAAAGTGAGGGTGGAAACCCGTACTTCATCATTTCTTATTAAGCTTCGGCTCTTTTTCAATGTATTTATTTAAGGTTAAAAAGTGCATATTTGCAAGGAATTAATTAATTTGCTAATTAATTAATTGATTTAATTTAACTATCGTATTGAACTTACCCAAGTGCTTTGTTTATTGTCTTGTCGATCGGCATCGATGTGGTAGATACGAAAACCTGGATTCAGCTTGATATGCGGAGTGACACTTCCGGCTATATAAGCGATAGTTTCCGGTTGAGAAGATTGATGATTATATGAAACTTGAAAGCTGTCCGTGTGAGTGTGACCGAAGAATTGTGCAACCACTGTATTTTCGTATCTGTCTCAAAGGAAGAGAGAGAAGGAGAACGTCGTGAACAGGCGTACTAACAGAGAAAAACTTCAAAACAACCCGACAATATCCAAGTAGTAAAGATAAAAATGCGACTGCACGTAGTGCATAGGTCAAATGCTATTCAAAACCTAACACAGTATTCACTATTATCTATACTCATTAGTAAAGGATTACATGTACTGCATAGAATTTAGTATTACTAAGTGTCGAAAAGAAATGACACAGCGAAGCTACATTAGGGTAGTGGGAAAGTGAAAGAGGCAGAGATGCCAGGTCAGGACCGATAACATTGCAGCTTCTTCTTAACAAGGATCTCTAAATACATAGCAGTAGAACCAGACAAGATGTGGCAGCGATATTCAATGCATGGACAAATGGTAGACTTATAAAGTAGTAAGATAGACAAAAAATGTCTAGCTCGACACAAATATCCTTGCAACAACTCTAACTGATTCAATATAATCTTTCCATGTCATTGGAAAACGTTAGACCAAGAAGGTGCAATGAGCCACTCTCCTGGAGGTTAGCATCAGCCATACTGATGGTAGGTAAAAAAAAGTTTTCTCAGACGATTAAAAGAGAACCGTTTTATTTTGGGGAGATTAAAATTAACAAGCCATTTCTTGCTCCATTTAACAACAGATTGCAGGTTATTCTGTAGATCAACTGCTATTTCGATCTTATTGAAACGATCAAACGTGTGCCATCAGTATGAATACAGAGTTGAGAACTGATGACATTGGGGAGGTCGTGGGTGAAAATTAGAAATAGCGTAGACCCAAAGATAAAGAGCTTGGGAACATCCGCATTAATGATAAAAATTCTAGAAGAGTGGCCTTTCAAGATAATTTCCATTTAGAGATTTGATATGAAAGATTGAACCAGATCAAAAAATTTGTCCAGAAACACCATAACCTTTCAATTTGTGAAGAAAACCAGTATGCCAAATCATGTTAAACGCTTTCCAGATATCCAAGGCAACACCCCAATCGTCATCATTCTTATCTAAAGCTTGATATACCCTTTCAGCAATAACCGTTAATACATCAGCAGTGGACCTAGAGAAGCGAAAGCCATATTGCTTGTCTGAAAGAAGATCTATATAATAATTTTAGATTATGATTTATTCTTGTTTATAAAACAATTACCATTAAACATGACAATCAATTTTAAATTATTTTTTTAGAGAAAATGATTTTATTTTTCAGCGAGAATCAATGCGCGAGCCATTTGCATACATATGCCTTTTTAATCGTCTGTATTTTAGCTAGGGAAGCATTAACTTCCATTTTCAAATCCAGTTCACTTCAAAGCTTCAGTCCACCAGTTGTAAATTTTGGATAGAGCTGTATAGTACAGACAACTGTAACAGTTGTTCAATTTTGGACGTTACTAATTCAGTATGGCAACTATCATGTCTATGAAATATCGATCCTCATTGGGGACTTCATTATTGTAACTTTATGACTGAGGATAAAAATAAAATATTTATTCTACTATCTCTTTTGGTAAAATCACGAAATGAATCATTTTGTTATTCTCCCTGTTTAAAATAGAGTCCCAAACATTTTCGACCCACGAACTCTTCCTGGAAGCCTTGATCCCTCATTGACCCCCAGGTATTTGAAAAGATGTGAATAATAATTAATTTTTATTTAATGGTAGAACTTCTTTTCCTTTGCTATTATTTCTCGATAAGATTCATTTTTGCTTGACATTATTTTCGTTATTCAATATCTATTTCTCTTGCTAGTGTCGTTTGCTGCTTTTTCCAGGTTTTCCTGTTTGAAGTTTCTAATGAATACGCTCATGGCGAACTCTACGACAATAAAATATCCGTAGAAATTCTTCTGTCACATCTTTAAATATTTGAGTTTAACAACTTTAATAAAATATTATAATAACAATCATAAACATATATGTTGGTCGTTATTTTAAGAATGAAAAGATTTGTAATTGACAATTTTTCCATTTCACTGAAACAGACGCTAAACATTTCTATCTTCCATTCTTTTCCTCTTTTTTTTAATCTTTTTCTCACTGAAACCAAGTAGCGTATGTCATTTCTATTTCTACACAATCTAAACGGGATAATCCATTATTTATGAGGTATTTGAAGGAGACGTTAAACGCTTTTTTCTTTCTTTTTTTTCCTTTCTTTTTATCACTGAAACCAAGTAGAGTCATTTCTCTTCTTTCCACGCGATCAAAACGAAAGAGTCCATTATATATTAGGTGCTGGCAGGGTGTAAACGTGTAAAAAAAACAGAGAGCGAGACAAGCACAGTAATAATAATAATAATAATAATAATAATAATAATAATAATAATAATAATGAGAAGAAGAAGAAGAAGAAGAAGAAGAAGAAGAAGAAGAAGAAGAAGAAGAAGAAGAAGAAGAAGAAGAAGAACTTCATACCAAATAATGAACTCATTAAAATAAATTAATATGCAAGATGCGCCAGGTATTTGAGGACATATTGAAGACCATAAGTATATAACAGTATATTACAAAAAAAAAAAAAAAAAATTATTGATACAAAACTTGGTACCCAGACGTAGTAATGTTTGGATTAGATGATTTGATGTAAGCCGAACCGTCTTCAGTCGCAATAATGTATTTAAAATACAGGATCAGATTTGTTGTTGATATAATACACGCATCACATGGTCTGTAGTTAATTTGGACATTGCTCGTGTAATAGCAGTTCATTTTATTTTTAATGTTTATTATTAGCTATATATGAAGTTTTCTTCTTCTTCTTCTTCTTCTTCTTCTTCTTCTTCTTCTTCTTATTATTATTATTATTATTATTATTATTATTATTATTATTACTACTGCTACTACTATTACTACTACTAGCTGAACACGTGAAAAAATTAACGGATATATCGTCCAATGAATATTTATGAATTAATCAAAATTGTTTAATTTGTATTATTTTGGTTAATAAAAAATCATATTATTCTTTATTTCATATTTGTCGCAGTTAGCTGCTCCTCAGTTTCCTTAATCCTTCAACAGGAGTCTCTCTCCCCTGAGTATAAATACTGGCTGACCCTTCTCTCTATCTCTCTTTTTCGACCCAGGCCTTGGGCCGCTACCTCGCACGGAGACGGGGTAAAATCGTGCTTTTTCCACTTAGGCCAATATGTGACATCTCACGGATACAGCGTTTCCCATATTCTGGGAACACGCTAAGGACAATACACGTACGTACGGACACTCAACACACACACACACACACACATAACTTCTCCATACAAAACACTCTGTAACCTTTCATGTCTTCATGTCATTGTAGTTTCTTATTAATATATATTTGTTAGTATATATGTATCGGTCTCGTTTGTTTCTTTATCTTCTTTGGACTCCATTAAAGTCCAACATTCTCATGTAGCTGGACTGGCCAGCAGGAAATCTTAACCACAGACATCTCTTCACATTTCACACCCCGCACGGTCCTCTACAAATGGTGACTACCAGACGTGATTTCAACTCCTGCTAACGCACACGGGACGATATATATGCACAAACAAATTCTTATACAGACCTTCCAAATGAGAGCCAGTCAAAACAACATAATATTGGAAACTTCTTTTCTATCCTACGCACGCCGTACTCTATTAACGAAAGAACTTTTAATTCAGACAACATGTCTACAAAACAACTTTACCCTGCACGGCAAAAGGAATTTTTTTCTGCAATTACTACTATGAGCGAGCCTTACAACTCTTTCTCCGCACTGGTCTATATTTGCTTGACCTTTTCTTTCTCTCGGCGACGCTTGACCTTAATTTCACCCGGCTTACCAAACGGAGAACGCAACGCCATTTTTAACTAAATTCAACTTTCTTCTGAACTGAAATAGATAAAGTGTGAACCCCATCTCCAACAAAGGCGACTCACTGTCCTTTCTCACCCTGCAACGATGCAATTCGAATGACCTAAGAATTTTGCGAGAACGATATTCTACCGTCAGTAATAGCAAATTCTCCCAACTTTCATTCGACACTCGGTAGATATTCTACATCAGCTCAACTTGGCACCGGGGTAGAACGACGCGCTGCCCACTCCCACCATCACTTGACCGACCATCGTCGCTGACCACAAGAAACAGCCAAGCCTAGCAGCAGCAGCAGCAGCCAACTTCACCACAACGCTGCTTAAATCTTGGGCGCCAATTTTATCCTCGCATCCCCAAAACAACCTCATCTTTCAAGCAAAAGTACGACGAGGACAGAAAAACAGGTTGACGGGACGACAGACCCAACTCTACGTGGAGCATTGGACAAAAGAGCAAAAGCTGAACCCTACCGACGTTTCTTCCAGGACGTGCCCCGACTCTGACTCACTAGAGAAATGCACAGCACCCTGACGACAACAAGTACATTTCGTCGAATCACGCATCGCAACCACGGACACATTTTCTTTTCAGCGCACAAGAATAATTTTCAAAACTTTTTACATTTTAAAAGTTCATTTCCTACAACTTTTAATCCACATTAATCCCTTTAATGACCCTTGTCGCAATTAGCTGCTCCTCAGTTTCCTTAATCCTTCAACAGGGGTCTCTCTCCCCTGACTATAAATACTGGCTGACCCTTCTCTCTATCTCTCTTTTTCGACCCAGGCGTTGGGCCGCTAACTCGCACGGAGACGTGGTAAAATCGTTCTTTTTCCACTTAGGCCAATATGTGACATCTCACGGATACAGCGTTTCCCATATTCTGGGAACACGCTAAGGACAATACGCGTACGTACGGACACTCAACACACACACACACACATAACTTCTCCATACAAAACACTCTGTAACCTTTCATGTCTTCATGTCATTGTAGTTTCTTATTAATATATATTTGTTTGCATACATGTATATCGGTCTTGTTTGTTTCTTTATCTTCTTTGGACTCCATTATAGTCCAACATTCTTATGTAGCTGGACCGACTAGCAGGAAATTTTAACCCTGAGATATCATTTCACACCCCGGTCCTCTACATATTTAATAATATAAGTTTATGTTAAGTTATTGTGTGCAAGTATATATGAAATCCATCTATTACAGCATTTCCCTGTAGACAATGTTTCTAGTGAAGGAGCTTCCCCACCTGCGACCATGAGTGGATTCGTTTTGAGGTATCACTTTAACTCTCACACTGTTCATCGCCCGTGCTCTTGAAAACGCCATGTAAAGCTGAGTGAAGCATGGCGCTGGCAAGTGTATGCCAAATCTATCGAATGTTTGCCCTGTACTTTATTGATTGTCATAAAATAGGACAGACGAACCAGGAACTGGGTCCAATGCAGAACGCAAAAATATCCTTTTTTTTTCTTTTCAGGTACGAAATTTGTATTTTATTTTATTTTAATTGTCGGATTTTACGGAGATTTTTTCGCGCATTTTTTTCAAACTTCGCGCAGTAATCAAAACAAGTGAAGATATAACTACTCGGGGCAAACGTATGTAAACAAAGCCATTAATGGCGGACGTTCTGTGTATGCAACGAGAAAGAAGTCGAACTTACATTGTCCATAACTTCTAAACGGTAATGGAACGCAATTTTCGAAATAACCAGGCAATTTTATACCAGAATGGTACATTCTTAATACCGAGGGATTTTGGTGCAAATTTACCCTTAATTGGACGCGAACGGTCAGCATGTAATGTAAACAAAGCGATCTCACAATTTAAAAAAAAAATTGAAAACCACAATTCTGTAAGATTTCTTTTTTATTGAACTTTATGGGCATCAAACTGTGAAATCTTTTGAAATTGCCTTGGTAGGTTCGTTCGAAAACGGATCTAAACGACCGTTTCGACGACCGTTTCATTGATCGAGTGTAGTTACTATTTTAAATTTCTTTTTCGAATATGCGTATGTAGTGGACCGTGCGGTGTGTGTGTGTGTGAAGAGAAGAAGAGATGAGATATCTCTGGGTTAAGACTTCCCGCTGGACGGTCCAGCTACATAGGAATGTTGGACTATAATGGAGTCCAAAGAAGATAAAGAAACAAACAAGACCGATATACATGTATGCAAACAAATATATACAGTGTAACCCGGATATAAGAGAGTTGTCGGGGCGGAGAAGTGTCTTATATCCGGGTTTCTCTTATATCCGGGTTTGGTCTATTATATATACATTAACGAAGGCTCTAATTTTGGACCAGGAAAATCTCTCTTATATCCGGATTTCTCTTATATCAGGGTCTCTTATATCCGGGTTACACTGTATTAATAACAAATAGATTAATGCACAAATTACAAATACATTGAAGACATGGAAAGTTGCAGAGTATTTGTATGGAGAAGTTATTGTGTTTGTGTGTGTGTGTGTGTGTGTGTGTGTGTGTGTGTGTGTGTGTGTGTGTGTTGAGTGTCCGTACGAACGCGTATATTGTTTTAAGCGTGTTCCCAGAATATGGGAAACGCAGTTTGTGTCAGAGGTCACATAGTGGAATAAGTAAGAAGGGTAAGTTTTTTTTTACCTCGCCTCACGCGCTAGGTGGCGGCCCCAGGAGAGGCATTGATCCGTTATTTCTTCAGGAATAGAATGTAACTTTAAAATAGATTTAGCTCCAATTTTTGCTATATTATTAACGAAAAAGAAAGCGTGATAGACACGTACCGACAGTAGGTGGGTACAGGCGTATTAATATATAGATTATATCATCCTATTATACTTTTTCTTGTCTCTCTCTTCGTTAATTCGCACGACTGTTACGCCCTGCCAATACCTCATAAATAATGGACTATTCCGTTTTGATCCAAGTGCCCTATCGTATGGATAAAGGGAAAAGACACGATTTCGTCTCAGTGAGAAAACGAAAGAAAGAAGGAACGACAGAAGTATTTAACATCTGTTTCAGTGAAATGGAAAATGTTGCCAATTACAAATCTATTCATTTGTACCCCCTTACTTCTTAAAATAACGATCAGCATATATATTTATGATTGTTATTATAATATTTTGTTAAAGTTGTTAAGCTCAAAAATTTAAAGATGTGACAGAAGAATTTCTACGGATATTTTATTGTCGTAGAGTTCGCCATGAGCTTATTCCTCATCGCGTATGAGTTGTACTGAATGTGCCCTACGACACCTACAAATCCCTGGCAATGGTCTCTATGGACGTCGCATCGATAATATCCTGCACCCGCTGTACGAATTGTGGTGGCCTGATACTCTTCGGAAACTGTGAATGCTTTTAGCACCTCGTGTTATAGGCGAGACATCCTCCGTGAAGGCGCTCCCACCTCCTTCGGAACCTAGTGCACAAACGACTTCCAAAAACGTGCAATCAAAACATCGTTGTTTTGTTACCTGCTCAGGATTTTGAAATAATTTCTTTGCCATTCTGAAAGACACTCCGGGTCACCAGGGGGAACATGTCCGATAATATACACCTGGAAGATAATAAGACTAAAATGATTTTTCTTAGTATTAGTCAACCTATAGAATAAAATACATCTAAAAACCACGATTTGCACAATTTGCATTACTATATAGAACAGAACAATAACGCGGAAAGAATTCTTGGATGCGCGAGTAAAGCCTTTAGTTTTCAGTATCTGTCTATATTTCTGAGATGAGGTATTATGTACACTATTTACATTATTCGGACTATTGTCCTCATCTTTGTCCTCATATTTATTACATTGCTTCAACATTTCATTATCTGTCTATATTTCTGAGATGAGGTATTATGTACATTATTTACATTATTCGAACTATTGTCCTCATCTTTGTCCTCATATTTATTACATTGCTTCAACATTTCATTATCTGTCTATATTTCTGAGATGAGGTATTATGTACACTATTTACATTATTCGGACTATTGTCCTCATCTTTGTCCTCATATTTATTACATTGCTTCAACATTTCATTATCTGTCTATATTTCTGAGATGAGGTATTATGTACATTATTTACATTATTCGAACTATTGTCCTCATCTTTGTCGCCATATTTATTACAGCGTTTCGGCCTTTCAATATCTGTCTATATTTCCGAGATGAGGTATTATGTACATTATTTACATTATTATTAAAAGGCCTAATAATTATGCACCAACCCAATATTAAGAAGAGAGGATAATAAAAGAATTAAGAAAGCAGATTTAGAAATGTGTTTATATCAAACAGCTGGATCCTTTCCGGGTAGACTGCATATTCAGAGTAGACTACGCTGAGCAACAATTAATTAGATCCAGTAACAGGATCCAAAGAGTGTGAGTTCAATATCTAGTTAAGGCGGTGGAGAACTTGGAGAGGGCAATTAACAAGAAAATAACTGATAACTGGCATCCATTAGATATGGCACGTGGAACTAGAACAGTCTTCCCCAGCTAGCGAAATAGAGGGTTCAGTTCGACATTCCAACCACCTGAAGAAGTCCGGAGCGTACAACGGCCGAAACGTTGTGATAAATATGGCGACAAAGATGAGGACAATAGTCCGAATAATGTAAATAATGTACATAATACCTCATCTCAGAAATATAGACAGATACTGAAAACTAAATTTATTATGAAAAACGCCTGATAATTTTGCACCAACACGTTTTCTTTTTCTTTTCTTTTTTTTCGCATAATCTTTAACACTCAGTGACCCATTGCGTCTCAGTGGCTTTATTGTCTTGCTTCGGTTGAAATGATTAAAAGAAAAAGAAGCCTGCATATGGAGAATGCTACTTATTTCCCTTTAAATCACTTCATGTGGGATCTCACACACAGGTCACTTGTATTTTTCAATACATTAGACAAAACTCTCTTTAAGTTTTAACCATCAGTTGCATCGCAACATTCTTCTTAACCTGAGATTTCCTTCGTTTCAACAGCTATTTTAGCTTTGAGACGATATCCAGGTGTAGTTGGGAAATAAATCTTGATTATCGAATAACATAAATTAAATAAAAAATTAAATTAAATATAAAATAAATAAAATAAAAATTAAATATAAATTAAACAAAATAAAAAATTAAATGAAATATAAAATAAATAATATAAAAATTAAATATAAATTAAACAAAATAAAAAATTAAATGAAATATAAAATAAATAAAATAAAAATTAAATATAAATTAAACAAAATAAAAAATTAAATGAAATATAAAATAAATAATATAAAAATTAAATATAAATTAAACAAAATAAAAAATTAAATGAAATATAAAATAAATAAAATAAAAATTAAATATAAATTAAACAAAATAAAAATTAAATGAAATATAAAATAAATAATATAAAAATTAAATATAAATTAAACAAAATACAAAATTAAATTAAATATAAAATAAATAAAATAAAAATTAAATATAAATTAAACAAAATAAAAAATTAAATGAAATATAAAATAAATAAAATAAAAATTAAATATAAATTAAACAAAATAAAAAATTAAATGAAATATAAAATAAATAAAATAAAAACTAAATGTAAATTAAATGAAATATAAATAGATAGAGAACTAAAAGCCACTGACAAGACGTAAAAATGGGTAGGCAGTAACAACTGGACATAATTCTTACGTTGTCAAAACGCCGACTTCCGTTTATTTCAATTCGCGCGCGTTGGGCAACTTCCGGTGTTATTTTTGTTGAAGGTTTTCGAGAAGCGCCATTGCCAAAACTTTTTACGAGTTATGCACTTTGTAGCCTCTCCTGAACAGCTTTCGAAATCTTTCCAATACTTTTCACGTGTCTATATTATATCAGTCATGTGCCATACGTGATACACGCTTAGGCGATCATGTATCTTTCGATACAGGTAGATATTTTCTCGCAGTAGGTCGCTATTTCTTTCTGCCATAGACCAGTTGCCGTCCAAGGCTATAGAACCAGATCTGCCCTGCTATTTACCCATAGCTGCGTGGGCAGGGGGAGAAGAAAAGGAATCATACCTTTCCCAAAGTTATTAGCACGTAAGTGAATGTAATGGATTCAGTTGGAATTCGAACTCGGCTCCCTGATTCCTCAATCCGAGCTGTTATCCATTACTACACCGTGCCTCCCAGAAGAAGGTGTAGTTATACAAAAGTCTTTTATCTCCCTTAGTAATAAATTACGTGGGTCATGTGACGGTGGCTTAGTGACGTCACTTCAGGAGGGACGAAAGTGGTCAATCCTGCAGTCAGTCAGATTCTAGGAGCATTTTTTTTTTAGCACGGGCTATATCTGCCTCTTTCGGCCCGCTCGAATCTGGGATCTTATATACAGTGCTGTTCGATAAAAGTGACTCACCTGATTTTTTTTCACTTAAAATTTTTTTCGCCTATTGTTTTTGGGGTCAAACTAATTTTTAATCGTACTAATATAATAACCCCTTCCCGACCACCTAGTAATAAAGTTTACTCACCCTAAGGTATTCTATTGATAATTATAATTTTGGATATAAAAGAGATTTAGGGAAAAACTCTGTGCAAAAAAGTGACTCACTTATTTCCTGCAACTAGTAATCAATAGAAACATAACCGAACAGCTTTAAATAAAGAATAATAGATAATATAATTTATTTATAATAGGTAATATAGTTCGAAATATTTAATAATCTATGGGTCCTCCTTTATTTTGAATAACCTTTTCAACCCTTTTTGGCATTGACTTGATTAGGTTCTGGCAAATCTCATCTCCAAGCACTGAATTCCATTTGGATATGAAATTCACAATCAAATCCTCTTTGTTGCTCAACTGCTTTCTCGAGAGCCTGTACTTTATAATGCTCCATAAGTTTTCTATGGGGTTGAGGTCAGGAGATTGGGGCGGCCATGTCATAACACTCACCTGCTTCTCATCAAAGTATTCCTTCATCAATTTTGATTTGTGACAGGGAGCATTATCTTGCATAAAAATGAGCTTGGTGGGGTCGATTTGCACCCTTTCAGCAGTAGGGAACAGACAAGACTCTAAAATTCTCTTGTACTGCTCGCTCCTGGGGGTCTTTTCAATAGGTTTTAAGAAACCAGTTCCATGAAAAGAAAAGCATCCCTAGAACATTATACTGAACGGATGCTTGACAGTACTTACTGCTAAATTCAAAGACCTTTCAAAGCTTCTTCTTCGTATTTTAGATCGCTTCTCCTTTGAATTTAGCTCAACTTTCGTTTCATCGGAGAAGAGAACATTTAGTAAAAAAAATCAGGGGAGTCACTTTTATCGAACAGCACTGTATGTCTTCTTCAGAAACGCAAAAGTATCTGTGACATCTCCTGCTTCTGTTCAGAATTATTATACGTAAAATTATTTTTTAGTCTCCTTTTTACTCTTGTTGTTGTTGCATTCATATTATATTTTCTCTGAACAGGGACTGAATGATTAAGGGGACAAAAATTGCTTAGAGCTACAATGGATAGAATGTTGTGGAGAGCCATGAGCGTCCATGTCCTGAAGGGGCACAACACAAAGTAGAAGAAAAAACAAATTAAAAACTAAACTGAAAAAAAAACCCTGAGTTGCTTACTTTTTCTTCGTGGTTCTCTGCTTTTTGTAATTCAGTGACAAGCCACTTCAGTTGCCCTGCAGGGTCTACCGAATCTACGAGTAACCAACTATAAAAGAAAAAACAAAAACAAATGTAAATAAAACCTGGAAACTTGGAGTTAATGAAGACAATCATACAGGTGTTGCTATGTTTTTAAATTTTTTTTGCCTGAGGAAATTTCTTCCAGTTTTTGCTTTGTGGAATGATTATATTGAATGAATTGTTTGGTCTGCTGCTAGGAAAGTTGGTTCACTGTGTCGTTCTCGGCAATTTTTCTCTCTCGAATCTATCTTACATATTTAGAAGTATGCGGCTGGATTCAATGTTGACTAGTTTACTGTTTTGTCCCAATCACACTCTTTATTTCACCTAAAAGTACTAACGTAAATCAAGTAGATCAAGTCCCGCAAACCGTCTCTCTGTAAACAGCGTGATTGTTTGCCGGGGCTTGCTATCATTAGTTTCTAGTACTCCCCCAATTTTTTCTTTTCTTTTTTTTTCTCCCTTCTCTATCCTCTCATCAGTCATTTGCTAATTTAGATTTATTATATTTTTTAATCTTTTTCTCTCGGTTAAAAACTTTGAAGAGTGGGAACGAAATAGGTTGTTTTCCTCTTTTATATATATATTATTTTATCACCATCAGTAATTATGCCAAGTAATATTCAGCCTAATGTTTTTACAGAAATACTGAAGTTCTGTATCATTAAGAATGTTTTTAAATATTTATAAGTCTACCATTCGTCTTTGTTTTAAATATTACTGCCACATCTGGTCTGGTACCCCTGCTTTATATTTAGAGATACTTGATAAAATTCAAAGAAGAATCCGCAATGTTATTGGTCCTGAGCTGGTATCTCAACCTCGGTCACTTCCCCACTACTCTAATATGGCTTCCCTTTGCCTTTTCTATAAATACTTTCATGGTAATTGTTCGCATGAATTTTCCTCTATGTCACATTGACTTTATAAATTTAAGCACAACAGTAGATTGGTGGTAAGATCTCCTTATTTTACAGTTGATATGGTTAAATATAACCGTAAGTTCTATGCTAATAGTTTCTTCACTCACACTTCCCGCTTGTGGAACTCTCTTCCGGTTTCTAGCTTCCCAGTCATATTTAATCTTCAAAAATTTAAATATAATTCCAATCGTTTACTTCTGTCTTCTTAATTCTTCTTCTTTTATTCTTCTCGCTACTTTGTCGGAGTTAGCTCCTCCTCGGTTCCTTAATCCTTCAACAGGGGTCTCTCTCCCCTGAGTATAAATACTGGCTGACCCTTCTCCCCCCCTCTCTCTCTCTTTCGACTCAGGCCTAAAATCGTTCTTTTTCCACTTACACCAATATGTGACCTCTCACAGATACAGCGTTTCCCAAATTCCTGGAACGCGCTAAGAACAATACACGTACGTACGAACACTTACAACGCACACATAATTTTATCCATACAAACACTATGTAACTTTTCATGTCTTTGTGTATTAATATATATTTGTTTACCCATGTATATCGGTCTTGTTTGTTTTCTTTGTCTTCTTTGGACATAATTAAACCCCAACATTCTCATGTAGTTGGACCGGCTAGCAGGAAATTTTAACCTTTTCTGATATCTCTTCACATCTTCAACCCACGGTCCGCTACAACTTAAAAGTATTTTTCTTTTTTTCAATCAGTAACCCCCTTGCGTCTTAGTGGATCTATTGCCTTGCTTCGGGTGAAATGATTAAAAAAACAAAAGTTAATTTTCAGTTGGTCACCCTTCAGCAGGGTATCGTATCTAATTAATAATTTCTGAAAAAAAGATTTTTTTATTAAACTGATTAATTAATAGAATGTGTTCGCTAGAATCTAAATATGAACGTTTTTTTTCTTAAAATTTTTTAATTAATACATGCAGATTTTAACATTTTATACGTACAGATTTTAAAATCCTAATTTCTTTGTACCAATTTTAAAATCTTAATTTCTTTATACAGATTTTTAAATCTTAATTCATACGTTCAGATTTGAAATTTTTAGCAAACATAGCGTACGATCTTTTCCTTCCTTACTCACATGAAATGTTTAACTTTTTCATTTAAAAAACACATTTTCGGGCTTTTATTTCGTATATTTTAATTTCTGTTTTTTTCATTCTGACACTTTTGTGTAATTATTAAGTAAAAAAAAAAAAGAAATTATTTCTGGGGTTAACTGCGGATGACTGAAATAATGGACGAGTGGGGAGAATTGTATTTCAAAATGAAAAGCCTTCTGAATTTGAATACTCACAAGTTCATACGATAACAAAAATTGGTATTCAAGGAAATAATGCGTAGGCCTTTGAACGGAGAGACAGAATAGAACGCACCTCTGCAATAGAAAAGGAAATTCCTTAAAACAACCAGCGTAACGAAATCGACACTTTTAACAATTTTGACATGTTATTTTTCATTGTACGTCTGCAGTCATTAAGTTAATCTTAATTATTCCTTATCGGGACTGGTGCAAAGGTCTCTTGCCCCCATCCGAATCTATGATACGCCCCCCCTCAATCTACTAAATCTCAATTTTCATCAGATAGTATTTCTATAAAATGCAAATTTTACTGTAACCTATTTATGTATAATATCAATATAGTATCAATATAATATCAATATATATATATATATATTTTTTCTTTTAAATATGTAGTATTGAATGTTAAAGACAACATAGTCTTGCATATTTTCTTTTGAATTTTCTCATATTCTCTAATGAGACTTTTTATTTGAAAATGATTTCGAAATAAGTATTGTCCGTACGATGACCTAGCGCTTTCGAACATCATTGTTCATCTTTGAACTGGCAAGATGTAGACGTAAAGCCGTGGAGATTTTTGTTCTGGACACCAATATTATTGGTCCTGATCTGGTGTTGAAAGATCGAAAAATCTTATTAAAGAAAAAATTTGCGCTTTCCGTCATGGATCGAACCTGCATCCCACAGTGTATGGTGAGCTGCCGTTTAGCAAGAATCAGATGTTAAGTTTGCCTGATTTTTTTTTCTTGTTCTCTCTTAAAATGAATCTTTTTAGAGCCATTATCCTACTGTAGACATCGTTTTCGTCCATGCTTAGAATATTGCTATCACATATGGCCCGGTGCCCCTGTTATTTACCTTGAGTTCCTTGATAAAATCCAAGAAGGAATCAGCAATATTATTGGTCCTGATCTGGTGTTGAAAGATCGAAAAATCTTATTAAAGAAAAAATGTGCGCTTTCCGTCATGGATCGAACCTGCATCCCACAGTGTAAGGTGAGCTGCCGTTTAGCAAGAATCAGATGTTAAGTTTGCCTGATTTTTTTTTCTTGTTCTCTCTTAAAATGAATCTTTTTAGAGCCATTATCCTACTGTAGACATCGTTTTCGTCCATGCTTAGAATATTGCTATCACATATGGCCCGGTGCCCCTGTTATTTACCTTGAGTTCCTTGATAAAATCCAAGGAGGAATCAGCAATATTCTGATCTGACGGCTCGGATTCAATCACTTTCCCATCGCCGTAAGGTTGCTTCTCCGTGGCTTTTCTATAAATACTTTCATGGTAATTGTTCGGATGAGCTCTTGGCTATGGTACCTAGACTTTTAAAAAAATTAAACGCAGTACAAGACTGGCTTTGAGATCTCATCACTTTACAGTTGAGCTGGCTAGATGTAGCCATAAGTTCTATGCTAACAGTTTCTTTTCTTGCACTTCTCGCTTGTCGAACTCACTTCCGGTTTACTCTTTTCTCTTTCCGCTCATTATTAATGTTTCTGTTCCTAATTCTCCCACACCTTGTAACCTCTTGTGTCTTAGTGGCTTTACTACCTTGCATGGGATGATGCCGATTTAAAAAAGTGATCAAATGCTTGCTGCACTATTTATAACTCAGGATTATGGCTTCTCACAAAAAGTGGAGTTAAAAGATATCATTGAATAACAAAAGCGTAGCTTTCTTCTTCTTCTTCTTCTTCTTCTTCTTCTTCTTCTTCTTCTTCTTCTTCTTCTTCTTCTTCTGTGTGTCTCAATTAGAATTATCTTCAGGTCTGTTAATTGATTTGTTTTGCGGCATATCAACACCTGTATGTGTTATTTAATCCCGAAATCTAAATATTTTGTGCGCAATTCTATTTTTTCTTTTAAGTTTTTAGTGGTAAAAGTTTTACTAATTAACCCATAGCTGGGGGAGGAGGGTTGAATTCATACCTTTCCCAAGAGTATAAGTGAATATAATTCCAAGTGGAATTGGAATTCAGCTCTCCGATTAGCAATTCCTAGCTATCATCCATTACATAAGCTTCACATCCAAGCTTACATCATCTGGTATTCCCAAACGGTCACCTCATCTATTTAGTGGCATTGCTCAACATTGCTTAACTTCGGTGATCGTACGGAAAGCAATGTTTCAACGTGATGTAGCCGTAAGCCTGAGGTTGATTCATCCAATCAGCTCAGACGGTATGCAGCTGAAGGTGCTCACAATTATTTACATGTGACTCCCAAGTCACCTTGGCGGCCTAATCTTTCAAGGTTAAAAAAAAACAAAAAACAAAAAAACAACCCTCTTGTTTCTGGTGCTCTCCCACTACTCCCACTCATGAACAAAGGCGCACAGTGCATCAGCACATATCCAAATGGTTAGGGTCATGGAAGTGAGAAGCAAATTTGTGGTACTGAAGAGGATGTTTACTATAGCTAATCTTAATTCACAAAGACGAAAACCAATTTTTTCGGCATGTGAGACGTTCGAGAACCAAAGTTGATCTGTACATAAAAAATCTCGTTCATGCAGAATTGAACTTACTTTTCTATTGTGGCTTTGGTTTCTGATGGCAGCCATTTGGACCAGGCTTTGGCTAAAGTTGGGTACAGCCAATGGGGAGCGCCGTTACTTTTGATATAGGGCGGAGGAAAACTGTAAAAGAAGCAAGTAATATAATTGATAGAAAGTGTTAGTTACAAAAGATTGTGAAGAATATTTTGAAGAAAGAAAGAAAAATATTAAACGAGGAGATATTTATAAAATGGCCAAGCTAGAAAGAAAAAGTGATAAATAAAATACATTTGCGTAAAGTTGAAAACAAGTTAGAACGAAATAATGTCTGAATGGGAAAGAAAAATAATTCTGTCGATAAGTGAAAAAGGGAAGATGAAGAAAGAGAAAGAATATAAATAAACGAATATCGTATACTTGATATAAATATTCACAAACTTTAGCTTAGTCTGACAAAAGGCTACAAATGCAGGGTACCGAATAAGGAGCTAATTCATTACATTAGGTCGGGCGCACTAAAATCAAGCCGGTGCGAAAGTTTAAATATCTGGCAAGCGTTTTGACAGAGGACAGTAAGTGCGACACTGAGAGCTGTAGATGTATTGGGATGGCCAATGACGCATTCCGAAAGCTGGGCAAAGTATTGCGAGACAGGAGAATCTCTTTGGTATACAAAGGAAAGAATACTGAGATGTTACGTGACATCTGTCCTCTTTTACGGCAGCGAATGTTGGACGGTCTCCTGAAAGATGAAAACGAGACTCGGGGCGATGGAGATGAGGTTCTGTAGAAGGATAATGAGGATACCATGGACCGAGTGTGTGAGCAGCGATGAGGTTTTGGAGAGGATGCAAACAAAGAGGAAGCTTATACTTAATATCAGGAAGAGGCAGATCAAGTTCCTGGGATACGTAATGAGAAAAGAGGGCCTGGAGAATCTGATACTCACATGTCGAATAGAGGGAAAGAGAGACAAGGGAAAGCAACAGATGACATACCTAGCGGCTTAAGCAAATGGATGACAGAACGTGGTCTGGAGAAGGTGGCAGAGCGACGAAATTTCTTGAGAGCTACAAGGAATAGGAAGGAAGTGGAGAGCCATGATCGCCTACGTCCTGAAAGGACACGGCACATAAAAAAAGAAGTAATGGGTTACGAAGTTATCTCACTATACCTCTTGGAAAAAGAGAATATTTCCATTTATTCCATTATAGTCATTAGTATATCCTTGATATGATAATGCGTTAACACAACGAAAAGAAGGACCAAGATCGCTGAATGAATTGGCAAATACGCATTGTTCTCGAAGCGATATTATATGCCGCTATTTCACACGAAAAATATGTACAAATACGTCCATATCTGTCACTATTTGTCCCATACACAGAAACTATAACGCATATGAATATAACAAGCAGTGTGAATAGGACAAAATCGAAAGGGAACTTTTTATAATATTTCAAAAGATTCAGCCGACAAATTCCGGATATTTTGGCATAGTTTTGAACAAGGACAACTTTCTTAGATTTACGGACCAATCAGAACGTCTATCAAAGAAAAGATTATCTGATACATCTCGTTTTTATATAAGTAACCCTACCGACCATTAGAGTCAGAGTCGGGTCTGTCCGTTCGTCTCTCTCTGCCGTTACCCTCATATATATATATATATATATATATATATATATATATATATATATATATATATGTGTGTGTGTGTGTGTGTGGATTCAACATAATCATTTGAGAAGACACCAGAAGTGTTGAAACAAAATGGCTATTTTTGTAGTAATTTTATAACATTTTTATGTTATAATTTCCGTATAAATTATTATATTTGCTCTACTCTGTATTGAGCACTCTTTTAAGAATAGTATTTGTTGGTTATTGGAATTTATTCCGTATACACCAATCCTATACTTGGTTATATATGTATATATATATATATATATATATATATATATATATATATATATATATATATATATATATATATATATACACTCTCTCACTGAATATACATTCAGTCAAATAGTGTCAACTGTCCACTTTCTAGCCTGCCAACATACGCATATATGCCCTGATAGCGTTCATGTTCAGGGTTGTCGCTTGATGTTGAGAAGGTGCCGTGTGTTGACAAACTGAAACTAAGTGTTGAATTGGTTGAGAAAATAAATGAACGACAGAGTGAAACAAAACTAGATCATTTCTTATTCAATCGGGAACATTTTCGTGTAGAGAGAATTTCAAGGATAGTTCCTGAAAGAAAGAGCGAACTCCAGGAATGTTCTTAAGAGTCTCTATAAAAAATGAAGGAAGGCTTAGTGAATTAAAGAGTTGGTAGGGTTTATTACTATTATTATTACTATTATTAATTAAGGGAGTCTAATGGATAGCGGCTCGTATTGAGGAATTGGAGAGCCAAGTTCGAATTCCAGGCGAATCCATTACATTCACTTACGTGCTAATAACCTTGGGAAAGGTATTAATCCTCAACCAGTATTTATAGCCAGGGGAGAGAGACCCCTGTTGAAGGATTAAGGAACTGGGGAGGAGCTAACTGTGACAAGCAATACATTTTTGTAAAAGATTATTACCAGCAATAAATTTTTGAAGAAAAAATTATTACTAGCAATAGATTTTCAAAAGAAAAAATATTACCAACATTTCATTTTTAAAGAAAAAACAATTAGTAGCAATACATTTTTGAAAATAAAAAAAAATATTGCCAGCAGCAAAAATCTTGTCAGGATTAAATAACCCATTGAGGTGTTGATATGCCGTAAAACAAACCAAACCAAAACCATTTAAATAATGTTTAAAATCTTATAACGACAGATTAAATGTAATTTTTCTTATTCTAAAGTACTTAAATAACAACAATCCATAGTGTCTTTGTAAGCACTTCTGGTCCCACTAGGGAATTATCGGGTTATCTCCTCTTCGTTTCGTAACCCTTTCAACAGGGGTCTCTCTTCCACGTGTATAAATACTCGTTCATCCTTCTCTCTTTCTCTTTTTCCTGCTTACGCCCACGTGTGAGCAACTACCTCGATTTCGGCCGCGGGCCGAAACCTCGCACGTGGGGCGAGGTACACAAACTTTCTCTTAACATCTCCAATATGTGAACTCTAATACACAACCAGCGTTTCCCATATTCAGGGAACACGCTAAAGACAAAATTCACAACCGTACGGACATTTCAATTCAACACACACACAATAACTTTCCATACAGACACTAACGTTTTATTCATGTTTTAAATGATGTATTTGTAATTCTTGTAGCAATCTGTTTGTCATTAATATATATTTGTTTTGTGCATATATATCTGTCTTGTTCGTTTTATTTTGCTTTCTTTGGACTCCACCATAGTCCAACATTACTATGTAGCGGGACTGGCCAGCAGGAAGTCTTAGTCCAGAGATTTTATCCTCACATTAACCCGCAGGTCTCCTACAGAATGCTGGGATCAAGACTAATATAGCGGGGATTTTGAATAAATAAGTTTTTTACCAAGTTTCATGTCGTCTTTGTGTTCCTTAGACTTTTCAACAGTCAGTCTCATATAACTTATTTTTCCACACTAAGCCTAGTGGAACAAGGACTTTTATTCCTAGTACACTAATGTCCCAAGACAAAGTGTGACTTAGAATAAAACGAGTTAGAAAATCTTAAAAGAGGATTATAAAGTTCTGACAATATCACCGAAATATTTTTCTGTCGATATGAACAATAATAGCATACATAGAGAAATATCAGTTGACCGATTAAAACTACACTGAGCCAGTCCCCCCCCCCGCCAAAAAAAACAAAACAACAACGCATCAAATTGATTATCAAAATTCAGCGGAGGATATGACCAACAAAAAAGAAAGCGTAGAAAATAAAACAATTAAAGAGAATAATAATAATGATAATCAGTTGAACAAATCCAAATAAGGCAGAAGAATTGCTTGGAAAAAAAATCATGACACACTATTTCTAAAAATACCTTTTCTCATCTCCGCTATTTTAAACGAAGATTATTCTAGTACAGGTTTAGAATTATTCTTTATACGAAATTCGTGGAATAGGAAGTGCTTCGGTTTTCATATATTTTCGGATTTTAGAATACAGGCTATTTCATTTGTATATAACATCTATTTAATAGATTTTCTGTTTATACGTTATTTTAGTTAAGATACAATTTATTTAAGTAAATGTACTGATTTTAAATAAAAATTCAGACCGGTAAATGTAGTAAATACAGTTTATTAAGAAAAAAAAATACAAAAAAAAAAAACAGGGCATTTACTTAAATAAATTGTATCTATAATGTATAAATAGAAAATATATTAAATAATTGTCGGACCTAATCTATTTCATAATATATTTTTCAGTGTTTACGTTAAGGTGCATTTCGTGAGCAAATATGATCGTTTGGGAAAGATCGTCGCAGATTTGTTGTTTATAAACAGTAATTTGGACTTTGCTAATCAAACGCTTACTCTGTAGCTGAGTGGTATGGCACGTCAGATTGATTGAAAGTTTCATATAGGACACAGGTTCCACATGTCGGAGAACGCATATTTTCTGCAAAGTTTCTCGAACATTTAGGTCGGTAAATGTAATTAATACTGTTTAATTAAAAACAGGGCATTTACTGAAATAAATTGTATCTATTAAAATAACGTATAAACAGAAAATATATTAAATAACTGTCAGTCTTAATCCATTTAATGATATAACATCTATATAAAATGGGGCAGCTTGGGAATGGAGCCCAAGCATCAGCACAATATCCCTTTACATTTTCATAACACAGCTTATATATATATCCTGAAGGTAGTTTTATATAAATAACATATACCCTGGAAGTAGTTTTATATGAAATTTATTAAGTCGGTCTTAATCCATTTCATAATATAACATCTATATAAAATGGGGCAGCTTGGGAATGGGGCCCAAGCATCAACACAATATCCCTTTACATTTTCATAACACAACTTATACATATATCCTGAAGGTAGTTTTATATAAATAACATATACCCTGAAAGTAGTTTTATATAAAATTTATTAAGTTGGTCCTCATCCATTTCATAATATAGCATCTATATAAAATGGGGCGGCTTGGGAATGGAACCCAAGCATAAACACAATATCCCTTTACATTTTCATAACACAGCTTATACATATATCCTGAAAGTAGTTTTATATAAATAACATATACCCTATACGTTGTTTTTATATAAAATTTATTATATTTTGTGTCCATACAGAGAAACCTGATGTCGCTAGTTATGTAATGCTCACAGAGATTTTTAAGTGATGAAATTTAGATTTGAAGTAAAAATAATTTTTTTCTACTTTCTATACGTGTACAAAAAACGTGATCATTGCTCACATAAAATATATAAAGGCAGGACTTGTTGACCTTTGGAATAAGATCTTTAGTTGGGAATATTGAGAACTTTAACCCATAAATATAGAATACCTTAAATCTTTATTTTATAAATATAATAAAAAATGAAACAGTTCTTGTCGCTTATTTTTAACCAAACTTGTTTGGATGAATACCTGTTATCTAAATATACCTTTATTTCAATTGCCTGGTAAGTATTCCAAAAACGAAGGTGTTGTGACGATCGCTGACAAAAATTTGGCGCAATGTGGGCCATGCAGCTGGGCTGATAACTGACATCTATTAAACATGGCGCGTGGAACTAGAACAGTCTACCTCAGTGAGCGAAATAAAGAGTTCAGTTCGACATTCCAACCACCTGAAGAAGGCCAGAGAGTGCAACGGCCGAAACGTTGTAATAAATATGGCGACAGAGATGAGGACAATAGTCCGAATAATGTAAATAATGTACATAATACCTCATCCCAGAAATATAGACAGATACTGTAGGGTCGAAACGTTGTAATAAATATGGCGACAAAGATGAGGACAATAGTCCGAAAAATGGAAATAGTGTACATAATACCTCATCTCAGAAATATAGACAGATACTGTAGGGTCGAAACGTTGTAATAAATATGGCGACAAAGATGAGGACAATAGTCCGAAAAATGGAAATAGTGTATATAATACCTCATCTCAGAAATATAGACAGATACTGTAGGGTCGAAACGTTGTAATAAATATGGAGACAAAGATGAGGACAATAGTCCGAATAATGTAAATAGTGTACATAATACCTCATCCCAGAAATATAGACAGATACTGTAGGGTCGAAACGTTGTAATAAATATGGAGACAAAGATGAAGACAATAGTCCGAATAATGGAAATAGTGTACATAATACCTCATCCCAGAAATATAGACAGATACTGTAGGGTCGAAACGTTGTAAGAAATATGGCAACAAAGATGAGGACAATAGTCCAAATAATGTAAATAGTGTACATAATACCTCATCCCAGAAATATAGACAGATACTGTAGGGTCGAAACGTTATAATAAATATGGCAACAAAGATGAGGACAATAGTCCGAATAATGTAAATAGTGTACATAATACCTCATCCCAGAAATATAGACAGAAAATGTAGGGTCGAAACGTTGTAATAAATATGGCAACAAAGATGAGGACAATAGTCCGAATAATGTAAATAATGTACATAATACTTCATCCCAGAAATATAGACAGATACTGTAGGGTCGAAACGTTGTAATAAATATGGCGACAAAGATGAGGACAATAGTCCGAATAATGGAAATAGTGTACATAATACCTCATCTCAGAAATATAGACAGATACTGTAGGGTCGAAACGTTGTAATAAATATGGAGACAAAGATGAGGACAATAGTCCGAATAATGTAAATAGTGTACATAATACCTCATCCCAGAAATATAGACAGATACTGTAGGGTCGAAACGTTGTAATAAATATGGATACAAAGATGAGGACAATACTCCGAATAATGTAAATAGTGTACATAATACCTCATCCCAGAAATATAGACAGATACTGTAGGGTCGAAACGTTGTAATAAATATGGCAACAAAGATGAGGACAATAGTCCGAATAATGTATATAGTGTACATAATACCTCATCCCAGAAATATAGACAGATACTGTAGGGTCGAAACGTTGTAATAAATATGGCAACAAAGATGAGGACAATAGTCCGAATAATCTCAATAATGTATATAATACTTCATCCCAGAAACATAGACAGATACTGTAGGGTCGAAACGTTGTAATAAATATGGCGACAAAGATGAGGACAATAGTCCGAATAATGGAAATAGTGTACATAATACCTCATCTCAGAAATATAGACAGATACTGTAGGGTCGAAACGTTGTAATAAATATGGAGACAAAGATGAGGACAATAGTCCGAATAATGTAAATAGTGTACATAATACCTCATCCCAGAAATATAGATATATACTGTAGGGTCGAAACGTTGTAATAAATATGGAGACAAAGATGAGGACAATAGTCCGAATAATGTAAATAGTGTACATAATACCTCATCCCAGAAATATAGACAGATACTCTAGGGTCGAAACGTTGTAATAAATATGGCAACAAAGATGAGGACAATAGTCCGAATAATGGAAATAGTGTACAAAATACCTCATCCCAGAAATATAGACAGATACTGTAGGGTCGAAACGTTGTAATAAATATGTCAACAAAGATGAGGACAATAGACCGAATAATGTAAATAGTGTACATAATACCTCATCCCAGAAATATAGACAGATACTGTAGGGTCGAAACGTTGTAATAAATATGGCAACAAAGATGAGGACAATAGTCCGAATAATGGAAATAGTGTACATAATACCTCATCTCAGAAATATAGACAGATACTGTAGGGTCGAAACGTTGTAATAAATATGGCAACAAAGATGAGGACAATAGTCCGAATAATGTAAATAGTGTACATAATACCTCATCCCAGAAATATAGACAGATACTGTAGGGTCGAAACGTTGTAATAAATATGGCAACAAAGATGAGGACAATAGTCCGAATAATGTAAATAGTGTACATAATACCTCATCCAAGAAATATAGACAGATACTGTAGGGTCGAAACGTTGTAATAAATATGGCAACAAAGATGAGGACAATAGTCCGAATAATGTAAATAGTGTACATAATACCTCATCCCAGAAATATAGACAGATACTGTAGGGTCGAAACGTTGTAATAAATATGGCAACAAAGATGAGGACAATAGTCCGAATAATGTAAATAAAGTACATAATACCTCATCCCAGAAATATAGACAGATACTGTAGGGTCGAAACGTTGTAATAAATATGGCGACAAAGATGAGGACAATAGTCCGAATAATGTCAATAATGTACATAATACTTCATCCCAGAAATATAGACAGATACTGTAGGGTCGAAACGTTGTAATAAATATGGCGACAAAGATGAGGACAATAGTCCGAATAATGTAAATAGTGTACATAATACCTCATCCCAGAAATATAGACAGATACTGTAGGGTCAAAACGTTGTAATAAATATGGCGACAAAGATGAGGACAATAGTCCGAATAATGGAAATAGTGTACATAATACCTCATCCCAGAAATATAGACAGATACTGTAGGGTCGAAACGTTGTAATAAATATGGCAACAAAGATGAGGACAATAGTCCGAATAATGTAAATAGTGTACATAATACCTCATCCCAGAAATATAGACAGATACTGTAGGGTCGAAACGTTGTAATAAATATGGCAACAAAGATGAGGACAATAGTCCGAATAATGTAAATAGTGTACATAATACCTCATCCAAGAAATATAGACAGATACTGTAGGGTCGAAACGTTGTAATAAATATGGCAACAAAGATGAGGACAATAGTCCGAATAATGTAAATAGTGTACATAATACCTCATCCCAGAAATATAGACAGATACTGTAGGGTCGAAACGTTGTAATAAATATGGCAACAAAGATGAGGACAATAGTCCGAATAATGTAAATAAAGTACATAATACCTCATCCCAGAAATATAGACAGATACTGTAGGGTCGAAACGTTGTAATAAATATGGCAACAAAGATGAGGACAATAGTCCAAATAATGTAAATAATGTACATAATACCTCATCCCAGAAATATAGACAGATACTGTAGGGTCGAAACGTTGTAATAAATATGGCGAGAAAGATGAGGACAATAGTCCGAATAATGGAAATAGTGTACATAATACCTCATCTCAGAAATATAGACAGATACTGTAGGGTCGAAACGTTGTAATAAATATGGCAACAAAGATGAGGACAATAGTCCGAATAATGGAAATAGTGTACATAATACCTCATCCAAGAAATATAGACAGATACTGTAGGGTCGAAACGTTGTAATAAATATGGCAAAAAAGATGAGGACAATAGTCCGAATAATGTAAATAGTGTACATAATACCTCATCCCAGAAATATAGACAGATACTGTAGGGTCGAAACGTTGTAATAAATATGGCATCAAAGATGAGGACAATAGTCCGAATAATGTAAATAAAGTACATAATACCTCATCCCAGAAATATAGACAGATACTGTAGGGTCGAAACGTTGTAATAAATATGGCAACAAAGATGAGGACAATAGTCCAAATAATGTAAATAGTGTACATAATACCTCATCCCAGAAATATAGACAGATACTGTAGGGTCGAAACGTTGTAATAAATATGGCGACAAAGATGAGGACAATAGTCCGAATAATGGAAATAGTGTACATAATACCTCATCTCAGAAATATAGACAGATACTGTAGGGTCGAAACGTTGTAATAAATATGGCAACAAAGATGAGGACAATAGTCCGAATAATGGAAATAGTGTACATAATACCTCATCCAAGAAATATAGACAGATACTGTAGGGTCGAAACGTTGTAATAAATATGGAGACAAAGATGAGGACAATAGTCCGAATAATGTAAATAGTGTACATAATACCTCATCCCAGAAATATAGACAGATACTGTAGGGTCGAAACGTTGTAATAAATATGGCAACAAAGATGAGGACAATAATCCGAATAATGTAAATAGTGTACATAATACCTCATCCCAGAAATATAGACAGATACTGTAGGGTCGAAACGTTGTAATAAATATGGCGACAAAGATGAGGACAATAGTCCGAATAATGTCAATAATGTACATAATACTTCATCCCAGAAATATAGACAGATACTGTAGGGTCGAAACGTTGTAATAAATATGGCGACAAAGATGAGGACAATAGTCCGAATAATGTAAATAGTGTACATAATACCTCATCCCAGAAATATAGACAGATACTGTAGGGTCAAAACGTTGTAATAAATATGGCGACAAAGATGAGGACAATAGTCCGAATAATGGAAATAGTGTACATAATACCTCATCCCAGAAATATAGACAGATACTGTAGGGTCGAAACGTTGTAATAAATATGGCAACAAAGATGAGGACAATAGTCCGAATAATGTAAATAGTGTACATAATACCTCATCCCAGAAATATAGACAGATACTGTAGGGTCGAAACGTTGTAATAAATATGGCAACAAAGATGAGGACAATAGTCCGAATAATGTAAATAGTGTACATAATACCTCATCCCAGAAATATAGACAAATACTGTAGGGTCGAAACGTTGTAATAAATATGGCGACAAAGATGAGGACAATAGTCCGAATAATGTAAATAGTGTACATAATACCTCATCCCAGAAATATAGAGAAATACTGTAGGGTCGAAACGTTGTAATAAATATGGCAACAAAGATGAGGACAATAGTCCGAATAATGTAAATAGTGTACATAATACCTCATCCCAGAAATATAGAGAAATACTGTAGGGTCGAAACGTTGTAATAAATATGGCGACAAAGATGAGGACAATAGTCCGAATAATGGAAATAGTGTACATAATACCTCATCTCAGAAATATAGACAGATATTGTAGGGTCGAAACGTTGTAATAAATATGGCGACAAAGATGAGGACAATAGTCCGAATAATGGAAATAGTGTACATAATACCTCAACCCAGAAATATAGACAGATACTGTAGGGTCAAAACGTTGTAATAAATATGGCAGCAAAGATGAGGACAATAGTCCGAATAATGTAAATAGTGTACATAATACCTCATCCCAGAAATATAGACAGATACTGTAGGGTCGAAACGTTGTAATAAATATGGCGACAAAGATGAGGACAATAGTCCGAATAATGGAAATAGTGTACATAATACCTCATCTCAGAAATATAGACAGATATTGTAGGGTCGAAACGTTGTAATAAATATGGCGACAAAGATGAGGACAATAGTCCGAATAATGTAAATAGTGTACATAATACCTCATCCCAGAAATATAGACAGATACTGTAGGGTCAAAACGTTGTAATAAATATGGCGACAAAGATGAGGACAATAGTCCGAATAATGTAAATAGTGTACATAATACCTCATCCCAGAAATATAGACAGATACTGTAGGGTCGAAACGTTGTAATAAATATGGCAACAAAGATGAGGACAATAGTCCGAATAATGTAAATAGTGTACATAATACCTCATCCCAGAAATATAGACAGATACTGTAGGGTCGAAACGTTGTAATAAATATGGCAACAAAGATGAGGACAATAGTCCGAATAATGTAAATAGTGTACATAATACCTCATCCCAGAAATATAGACAAATACTGTAGGGTCGAAACGTTGTAATAAATATGGCGACAAAGATGAGGACAATAGTCCGAATAATGGAAATAGTGTACATAATACCTCATCTCAGAAATATAGACAGATACTGTAGGGTCGAAACTTTGTAATAAATATGGCAACAAAGATGAGGACAATAGTCCGAATAATGTAAATAAAGTACATAATACCTCATCCCAGAAATATAGACAGATACTGTAGGGTCGAAACGTTGTAATAAATATGGCAACAAAGATGAGGACAATAGTCCAAATAATGTAAATAATGTACATAATACCTCATCCCAGAAATATAGACAGATACTGTAGGGTCGAAACGTTGTAATAAATATGGCGACAAAGATGAGGACAATAGTCCGAATAATGTAAATAGTGTACATAATACCTCATCCCAGAAATATAGACAGATACTGTAGGGTCGAAACGTTGTAATAAATATGGCAACAAAGATCAGGACAATAGTCCGAATAATGTAAATAGTGTACATAATACCTCATCCCAGAAATATAGACAGATACTGTAGGGTCGAAACGTTGTAATAAATATGGCAACAAAGATGAGGACATTCGTCCGAATAATGTCAATAATGTACATAATACTTCATCCCAGAAATATAGATAGATACTGTAGGGTCGAAACGTTGTAATAAATATGGCGACAAAGATGAGGACAATAGTCCGAATAATGGAAATAGTGTACATAATACCTCATCTCAGAAATATAGACAGATACTGTAGGGTCGAAACGTTGTAATAAATATGGCGACAAAGATGAGGACAATAGTCCGAATAATGGAAATAGTGTACATAATACCTCATCCCAGAAATATAGACAGACACTGTAGGGTCGAAACGTTGTAATAAATATGGCAACAAAGATGACGACAATAGTCCGAATAATGTAAATAGTGTATATAATACCTCATCTCAGAAATATAGACAGATACTGTAGGGTCGAAACGTTGTAATAAATATGGCGACAAAGATGAGGACAATAGTCCGAATAATGTAAATAGTGTACATAATACCTCATCCCAGAAATATAGACAGATACTGTAGGGTCGAAACGTTGTAATAAATATGGCAACAAAGATGAGGACAATAGTCCGAATAATGTAAATAGTGTACATAATACCTCATCCCAGAAATATAGACAGATACTGTAGGGTCGAAACGTTGTAATAAATATGGCAACAAAGATGAGGACAATAGTCCGAATAATGTAAATAATGTACATAATACCTCATCCCAGAAATATAGACAGATACTGTAGGGTCGAAATGTTGTAATAAATATGGCAACAAAGATGAGGACAATAGTCCGAATAATGTAAATAATGTACATAATACCTCATCCCAGAAATATAGACAGATACTGTAGGGTCGAAACGTTGTAATATATATGGCGACAAAGATGAGGACAATAGTCCGAATAATGGAAATAGTGTACATAATACCTCATCCCAGAAATATAGACAGATACTGTAGGGTCGAAATGTTGTAATAAATATGGCAACAAAGATGAGGACAATAGTCCGAATAATGTAAATAATGTACATAATACCTCATCCCAGAAATATAGACAGATACTGTAGGGTCGAAACGTTGTAATAAATATGGCGACAAAGATGAGGACAATAGTCCGAATAATGGAAATAGTGTACATAATACCTCATCTCAGAAATATAGACAGATATTGTAGGGTCGAAACGTTGTAATAAATATGGCGACAAAGATGAGGACAATAGACCGAATAATGGAAATAGTGTACATAATACCTCAACCCAGAAATATAGACAGATACTGTAGGGTCGAAACGTTGTAATAAATATGGCAACAAAGATGAGGACAATAGTCCGAATAATGTAAATAGTGTACATAATACCTCATCCCAGAAATATAGACAGATACTGTAGGGTCGAAACGTTGTAATAAATATGGCGACAAAGATGAGGACAATAGTCCGAATAATGGAAATAGTGTACATAATACCTCATCTCAGAAATATAGACAGATATTGTAGGGTCGAAACGTTGTAATAAATATGGCAACAAAGATGAGGACAATAGTCCGAATAATGTAAATAAAGTACATAATACCTCATCCCAGAAATATAGACAGATACTGTAGGGTCGAAACGTTGTAATAAATATGGCAACAAAGATGAGGACAATAGTCCAAATAATGTAAATAATGTACATAATACCTCATCCCAGAAATATAGACAGATACTGTAGGGTCGAAACGTTGTAATAAATATGGCAACAAAGATGAGGACAATAGTCCGAATAATGTAAATAGTGTACATAATACCTCATCCCAGAAATATAGACAGATACTGTAGGGTCGAAACGTTGTAATAAATATGGCAACAAAGATGAGGACAATAGTCCGAATAATGTAAATAATGTACATAATACCTCATCCCAGAAATATAGACAGATACTGTAGGGTCGAAATGTTGTAATAAATATGGCGACAAAGATGAGGACAATAGTCCGAATAATGTAAATAATGTACATAATACCTCATCCCAGAAATATAGACAGATACTGTAGGGTCGAAACGTTGTAATAAATATGGCGACAAAGATGAGGACAATAGTCCGAATAATGGAAATAGTGTACATAATACCTCATCTCAGAAATATAGACAGATATTGTAGGGTCGAAACGTTGTAATAAATATGGCGACAAAGATGAGGACAATAGTCCGAATAATGGAAATAGTGTACATAATACCTCAACCCAGAAATATAGACAGATACTGTAGGGTCGAAACGTTGTAATAAATATGGCAACAAAGATGAGGACAATAGTCCGAATAATGTAAATAGTGTACATAATACCTCATCCCAGAAATATAGACAGATACTGTAGGGTCGAAACGTTGTAATAAATATGGCGACAAAGATGAGGACAATAGTCCGAATAATGGAAATAGTGTACATAATACCTCATCTCAGAAATATAGACAGATATTGTAGGGTCGAAACGTTGTAATAAATATGGCGACAAAGATGAGGACAATAGTCCGAATAATGGAAATAGTGTACATAATACCTCATCCCAGAAATATAGACAGATACTGTAGGGTCGAAACGTTGTAATAAATATGGCAACAAAGATGAGGACAATAGTCCGAATAATGTAAATAGTGTACATAATACCTCATCCTAGAAATATAGACAGATACTGTAGGGTCGAAACGTTGTAATAAATATGGCAACAAAGATGAGGACAATAGTCCGAATAATGTAAATAGTGTACATAATACCTCATCTCAGAAATATAGACAGATACTGTAGGGTCGAAACGTTGTAATAAATATGGCGACAAAGATGAGGACAATAGTCCGAATAATGGAAATAATGTACGACGTCTGTCTCACAAGACGGATACAAGTTAATATTTGGCAACCTGCATTGAAGACATTGACGAATTAATTTCAACCCAAGGAAATCAAAATACTCACTTGTTGACTGGAATACTCTCGTGGTTACCAACAGAAAAGAAGACTTTTTTCGTTGGAAGAAAATGGCGAAACATTTCTGTGATTTCGTGTAGAATGTGAAGATGATCATCTTTCGTTTGTTTCCAAATATCGTGGGGAGGGAGATCCCCTGTTAATATGACGATATCAAACTAGCAGACATGAAAAAAAGAAAAAGTGATAAATTAAAAAGTTCTATTTATTTATTTATTTATTTATTTATCTATCTATCTATCTATCTATCTATCTATCTATCTATCTCAGTTTGTTCTTATCTCTCTATTTCAGTTTGTTCTTATCTATCTATTTATCTATCTATCTATCTCAGTTTGTTCTTATCTATCTAAGTTTGTTCTTATCTATCTATCTCAGTTGTTCTTATCTATCTATCTATCTATCTATCTATCTATCTTCAGTCTTTTCACATCTATGTTCATATCTATCTAAATATCTATTTCGGTTGTCTCTTCATATTTCTAGATCACTACGCGTTATTTTATTTTTACATTTGTATAATATATTGGGATGGACGATTTTTTTCATATATTCGAGTAATATATTTAATATTTATAAATAAAAAAAGTTTCATTGAGTCACCGTAAAACAATAAATGTGCCTATGTTACACCAACTACCAACCCCGAGTGAGCAAGTGAAACAGAATTAGAATCCTTATTTCTTTTTGGTATGTTTGGTTTAACGTTTCGTTTTTATGTCCGGCGAATAAAGTTTTTGAAGTCTGAAAGGGTAGAAAAATTATAAATAAATAAAAACTTTAGGGAACATAACAACAAAACGGACGTGGAATATTTCCGTTCACAGGTCTATATAAACTGTCACAATTTGAATTGAAGTAATGAGGCCTGGAACGCCCGTTGATGGGTACAAACTGTGTCACGGGTAGTCCCAATACCGTCCGTTCGAGATGTGAGTTTTCAGCGAGCCTTTTCCAATTTTTGATGCACACAGACATGAGCGAGAATGGAGACGCTGCGTAGGGTAGCCATTGGATGATCGGTGGAAAACTGTTTGTGGGATCCATTTTATGTTAACCTTGTTAAGTAGACAAAAAAATGGCTAGCTATGTTATCCATGTTCCCATAAATAATAATGTTTTCTCATATTTATTTAAAATTCACAGAATTCAATAATCTGGATATATTAATGGCTTCTATTCTAAGGTGTTAGCTTATCGGAAGCTTCCCCATCGTCGTAATATAGGTTCCTTTCCTATAAATATTTTCATGGTAATTGTTTTGGTCAGAGGTCGTCAAACTTTTTTCACAGAGGGCCTGATTACTGAGAGGATGACGAGCGCGGGTCGGATAACCATTTTGTTCAATACAATACACTGAATACACAAGAAATGAGGTCAACAGACATATTTATTTGCTAAGATGTTATCAAAGATGGCGACAATAGTAATAAAATAATTATATCACACCAAGTACACACATATTCGAATCTCACAATCTAAGCAGCACAAAAAAGGTTAGTGAGATTTGTGAAACTGGCATTAATCTTTTAAGATATAATTAATATTTATTTTGGTATTACTGCATCTAACCAAGAGAAATGCTTTGAAATGTTCATCAGTCAACCTCGTTACATGTACTGAATTTACGTACATTATTTTCGAAAATGTTTACTCAACGACATAAATTGTTCCAAGTACTGATTCCGCACTTGACGCAAATTTCTTCAACTTCGAAAACTCATTATTAGGTTAGCAGCGATAAAATTCAAGACGTTTTCCTTTGTGCTTCTCTTTCAACAAGTCCCTTTCTTGCAAATCAATCTAAAAATTCTATCACTGTCAGATGAAAAAATCAGATTGGCCAAATTTTGTCATTTTTACTTACATTTATTTTAATTTCTTCTACATAGTAAGTTTAACGACAATCTATTGACAATTCCATATAAATAATTATATTTTGGCACATTTGTAGCGCATTGCAGCGGCGGACCGGATGAATTGACATCGGGGGCCGCATTCGGACCGCGGGGCGTAGTTTGGTGACACCTGGTTTTGAGGAACTTTCCTCTTTGGTAACTTAGACTTTATGAATTTAAGAGTAATACCAGATTGGTGCTAAGGTCTCATCAATTTACAATTCAAATGGCTACACGTAACCGAAAGTTTCATGCTAACAGTTTCTTTTCTATCACTTCTCGCCTGTGGAAATCTCGTCTAGCTTTTTTCTTTCCAGTCAACTATGATTAGCAAAAATTTAAATGCAGTGTCAATTGTTAACCTCCGTCTTCTTCATCTTTGTTCTTTTGTTGTTCTCCATCCTTAATAATATTTTCTCAGAAGTACCCCCCTTGTGTCTTCATGAGTTTATTGCCTTGCTTGAGGTGGAATTATATATATATATATATATATATATATATATATATATATATATATATATATATATATATATTTTAGAATTGGACATTGTCCGACAATTTATTTAAAGACATTTATATTATGTTTAACGATCTTTTTATAGATACAAGTATTTAAGCAAATGCTCTGTTTTATAATAAAACAGAGCATTTGCTTAAATACTTGTATCTATAAAAAGAACGTTAAACATAATATAAATGTCTTTAAATATATATATATATATATTGACATCTGATAAATAAGTGCGGGGATCTGTGAAATTATGGGTAGTAGTGGATTTTAATCTCCAATTTTATATATATATATATATATATATATATATATATATATATATATATATATATATATATATATATATATGTATATTTATATATATAGTTTATCACTTAACTGACTGGTGTTACCTTTAGAATCCTGAGTTTCGTAGACGGACCCTTCAGCAATCATATCGTCCACTCGTTAGGGGATATCAGCAATTATTCATATATATATATATATATATATATATATATATATATATATATATATATATATATATATATATATATATATATATATATTGTCATCCACAGACGTCGGCGCACGACAGGGATGTAGGTGAATTTTAGCGTGTTTATTTTTAGATTTAGATAAACACACAGTGACTGACAGTGGCTCAATTCTGCCGAAGAGTCGTGCAATATTAGCTTAAATAGTCACTGTTTACAAACTCACACCTCAAACCAAAGAGCTCAACCGAAATTTATAGTTGTATGAATATGAGATTGTGACCCTGGGTTTCACGCTTTTGCGACCATCAGGCAATACATATATATATATATATATATATATATATATATATATATATATATATATATATATATGTGTGTGTGTCATGTGAAATCAAAATGTAATAAGCAATCAGGTTATACGATATAAGTTTTATTTCTATATCCATAAAATAAGTTGCCAAGAAGCGATGGTAATTTATCAAGCATCTGTTAATAACTTACCTGGTTTTGGATTTTACTAAGGTGTTTGAACAAACTGACCAATGTAGCTTTTGGCAAATCGCAGTAATTTGAATGACCAAACTTGCCGGCCGCTTCCATCTTGAAACCTGCCCCCGCAAATAAATAAATAAATAAATGCATAAGGTGTTACGGAAAACAGCAAAAGCAGAAAGGAAATGTAGGGATCAAATTTAAAAAAAATGAAAAAAATATGCGATAATCTGGCGCAATTACTATGTAGCGGTCCTTCCGTAAATAGAGTATCAAGACGAAACAAATGCATTTCTATCGTTTTCTCAAAATGAATTATCAGAAGAAGTATTTTAATGAAAATGAGTTTGTTGTTTACTTTCTGGCCAGATAGCAGCCTCTTTTAATGTTGACTGAAGCGTAAGCGAAAAAAAAGATAAAAAGAATCATCTTCATCACGATGCGATAGACCGTCTCTAACCATATCGATTACAATGTTTTGTCTTTGCACAACAACAGACTAAGTACTAGAAAATTTCTTCAGGTTAGTCTCAGCATCTTTCTGTAGAGCCAAATGTCTGTTGCATCAATCCTCTTAAATTTCAGGCAACAGAAATGCGGCTCTGCAGAAGGATACTGGGAATACCATGGTCAGAGCATGTGAGCGACGAGGAAGTTTTAAAAAAAATGGAACGTTAAAGCAAGTATTATGAAACAGAAAAGTTTTGTTAGAAACAAAGAAAAGCATGATGAACTGCTACGTGATATCAATCCTCCTATATGTCAGTGAATGCTGGGCATTTTCATTGCAGATGAAGAGAAGACGCGAGGCAAAACAAATGTGATTCTACAGAAGGATGTTGAGAATACCATTGACGCAACATGTAAGCAACAAGGAAATTTTTGAGGAAAATGGAGACATAAAGGACATTTATACTTAGAATCAGAAAGAGACAATTTATGGGAACTATAATAAGAAAAGAGGGCTTGACACCCACAGGATATATTGAAAGGAAACGAGGCATATATATATATATATATATATATATATATATATATATATATATATATATATATATATATATATAGGGTGTCCATAAAGTTCGTGTACACTTTAAAAAATGTATAACATTATTTGTATTTGCGATAGAAATAACCTGTAAAAAATGTTATATAGTTTAATGTATCTAGTTTTAAGTATAGCTAAAATAACTAATGTGATTTCAGGCATTACTGTAAATCAGTTGGAAAATGTTTTCCGTGAACTGCAAAATCGTATTACCCTTTGTATTGCTAATGATGGAGGACATGTGGAAACTTAAATAAAATTTCAATAAAACCTTAAAAAATATAGATTTACTTCTTTCTAATCATTTTTACAAATTATTTCTATCGCAAATACAAATAAAATTATACATTTTTTAAAGTACACACGAACTTTCTGGACACCCTGTATATATATATATATATATATATATATATATATATATATATATATATATATGAAGAAATATAGTTTTAAGGTGTGCTATATTTATGGGATAAAGTGCACAATATCAGAGATAGAGCGTGTGAAAATATAAAAGTGAACATTGAAGTCAACTCTTAGAGGCGACAGTCTGTTTCATGCTAGACACAATCGTCGGGCCACGACGATTGTGTCTAGCAGGAAATAGACTGTCGCCTCTAAGTGCTGACTTCAATGTTCACTTGTATATATATATATATATATATATATATATATATATATATATATATATATATATATATATATATTGAAAGGAAAGGGGGCATAGGGAAACAGTGATTAACTTGCCTAACAAGGTTGTGTAAAGGAATGGAAAAACAGGGACTGGGAGGGATAGTAAAGAGATAAATATTTCTGATAGCTACAAAGGATAGGAAGTTGTGGAGAACCACGATCAATTTACCTAACGAGTTTGTGTAAATGGATGGCAAATCGGAGACTGGGTGGGATAGTAAGGAGATAAATATTTCTTATAGCTACAAAGGATAGGAAGTTGTGGAGAGCCACGATCAATTTATTTAATGAGTTTGTGTAAATGGATGGTAAAACGGAGATTGGGCGGGATAGTAAGGAGATAAATATGTCTTATAGCTACAAAGGATAGGAAGTTGTGGAGAGCCATATTCGGCATGGTGCATTTTGTCTTCCTTTGCTAATGCCGCCGCCCACTGTCCCGCCATCCCTTAACAGAAGCTCATCAGGTAAGTGACTCGCGACTTTCTCCTATTCTTCTTGCTCTCGATATGGCCCCTGAAGGTTTTAAAGTTTTTCTCTTTCCTCATTATCTGTCCAAGGAATTTCAGCAGACTCTTCCTGATTTTGATTATAAGTGTTCTTTCGGTTTTCCTTTAAGACACGTAGATCATGGAGATATGTAGGATAGATAACGGTTGATCCTAGGCTTGAAGAGGTTAATATTGTAGCGACCGGGGGAGCACACTCTCGGGAGACTGTTCCTCAAAGTAGCAGTTCTTGGGAAGAATCTGTGCGAAGGGAACTTCCTTCTTGTTAATAGAATCCGAAAGGAATGGTAATAGTTCGCCCGTGTACGTGGCGTAGCGAGTCTTAGCTACGAAGATCTGAACTGGTGGAATAAATTAAAAAATCGCGTCAGCGTCCAAGTAAATCAATAATGAGAGGTTACTGGGAATTAAAAAAAATGAGAAGGCATTAGAAGGCACCGGAAATCCTAGACAGGAAACAAGACATGAAATCAGGAATATAGTAAAGATAAGCTTGCAACGTTTCGTTTGTGTGGAAAGGGGTTGTAGAGTAGAAAATAAATCCTCCCCCAAGGCTGCGTAGATGCTTTTGAACTCTATCAAATCTGAAAATTGTTTGGCTGGGAAGTTCCTGTCAAGATATGGCAACAGTTTTTTTTTTGGTCTTATCTGATTCTTATAACTGAAATGTGGCTATTAACTTATTCTGTCAGTTCATACATGCTTTCTTTTTTGTTTTTGTCAGTTTGTCATCATGCAAGCCCGTGGCCAGAGTGTTTTAAGTAGGGAGGCCGGTTTTTAAAAGGATGTAAGAATTTATGCACTATAATTGGTTTATATATTTGTAGGACGGAGTGCGGAAATGATTTTCTGAAGGGAGGGCAGCCACTAGGTTCGCCTTTGGCGATAGTTAAGTTCCCATGTCTTCTAAGTTATTTTATAAGGCAAACACATTGACTTTACACTTTGGATTAAAATGTAGAAACTCACCGGCCATTCCATTTTCTCGACGACAACAAATGGGATAGGGACACACGACCTTTGCCCCTTCTGTATAAAGAGGGTCATAGTGGATATCTGTTAAATGCAGAATTCGCACAGTCGGGTTATCAAGCTGAAAAATAATTAAATCAGTTTAATGCTCACGATCAACATAGTTACCGTATATTTCTGCGTATAAGTGCGACCTTTAGATAAGACGGGGTAAAAAATATAGCAAATGTTAATGAATTTATCCTATACCTGTAGTATAAGACAACTTATTGATTATATAAAGATGGTGTTATTGGAAAAACATGACATAGAACAGGTTTATCGTTACTGTATCATTAGAAACTCAAAATAAACGAAATAACAAAACTGATTCTATATCACGTTTCTTTCTACACACATCTCCTAAAAGGAAAACCATTGTTTTGTTTATGTTTCATTACGTAGTCTCTTGCGAATGCTGATTCTTCTTCTTCTTCCACTTCTTTTCCTACATTGTAAAAGGTTGCAAACAGCCTGGTGCACTAATGGCCATTTACTTATACTTCATCGAAAATCACAAAATGCTGCTAATAACCGTACGATAATGATGATTATTGAAAGTTTAGTGAAAGATAAAGGTTGCTGTGGACGCAATCATAACTCGATGTTTACATTTTCTCAGCTGAGCTTACATAAATACAAGACTTATGTTTCTTGATTTCACAAAATTCAAACTTTAATTACAGAGAACAACAAGGAATTCTTTAAATTTTGATCTCTCAATTTTATTTTTTTGTTTTTTAATCAATTTCATGGCTGACAATACTTGTTCACATCTGTACATCATGCAGAAATGGTCAATATAATTTTAAGCAAATTTTAGATAGATGCAAGATATACTATTTAAAATTTAAAAAATACCAAACACATGACTGGTTATTTTTTATTTTATATTTATGTTTTCTTATAATATATAAAATATGTATGTGTGCACAAATATGGCAGTTTATTAAATTTCAAGAAAATAGACATCATTTTTTTTAAAATTTTTAATTGAATTTCTTCACGTCTGTATATAATTCAGAAATGGCTAATATAAGTCTATCTAATTTTCTTAGTTCTGGAAAAGGTTTAAACGATTGCCAGAAATTACCGTATATTTCCGCGTATAAGGCGACCTTTTAGACAAGAAAAGGTAAAAAATATAGCAAATTTTAATGAATTCATCCTATACCTGTAGTATAAGACGACTGCTTATTGATGGTGTTATTGGAAAAACATGATATAGAACATGTTTATTGTTACTGTATCATTAGAAACTCAAAATAAATGAAATAGCAAAACCTATTCTATATCACGTTTTTCCTACACACATCTCCTAAAAGGAAAACCATTGTTTTGTTTACGTTTCATCACGTGGACTCTTGCGAATGCTGATTCTTCTTCTTCTTGCACTTCTTTTCCTATATCTAAACAGTTGCAAACAGCCTGGTGTACTAATGGCCATTTATTTATACTTCATCGACAATCACAAAATGCCGCTAACAACCGTACGATAATGTACGGTAGCGCTGTTTTATTAATATTGATAACTTGATGGGGAAATAAATAGTTTTATAATATCCTAAAAATTTTAAATGCAACTACCGTAAAAGGATTTATATTTGAAAAATAAAGTTTGTATGTAATCCAAAATTGTTTTATTATATAACACTGTTGCGGAGTGATTAGTTTGTTTAAAAATCAGAAGATATTATTTGGCTGCGTGAATAAAACATCTCCACAAACATTTAAATTTGCTTGCATGGCACAAAGCTGTCAAACACCACAATAATAGACAAACATATATATTAGCATTTATATATACAAATTGAAGGGTGAAATTACTCAGGGAATTTATACTGAGTTTAATTGGTGTTTCATGAACCGAATAATGATTTTAGTGGCAAATAAAGTGTCTTTTCTTGGTATGTTAAAGGTGTATGCCTGATACGTCCCGGGAAGGGATATATTTGTTTGAAGTAGCTAAGTGGTTTTGGCTACTGTAACCGAGTAGTACAGTCTAGCAGGTAGCCGTAATCGACTGGTACTCGTCGTAGTCGTAGGCAATATGTTTAGGCGATAGGCGTAGGCCAATAGGCGTCGTCAATGGCTCAGTCCAATGGCGTACTACAATAGCGTACCTCTACATCAGCCTGTATTTATGGCTGACACCAGTCAATCATATTCCTGTGAGGGGGAACACGGGTGTATGCATATTCATTACATCAATGCCAATAAAGTATGATTTGTAATGGATTGATCCGTTTGGAATTAAACAAACTGTTTTTGTTTTTTTACTTAAGAATATTTTATATTTAGAACAAGATAGGAGTTTTTTTTTATCTTTGTTAGTTTGAACTGCTTAAGGAAAAGATAAAACACTTTTTTTTATCGGTAACAAGACAAAAGTTAAGAAAGAAGAAACTGTTATTCTTCTACAAGTTCGTCGTAAAAAAAATCTTGAATGTTTTGTTGAGTGAGAGAATGTTTGAAAGTAAGTTGAATATTAAAAGTTGATTCGTGTTTAAAAGAAAATTTTAAAAGTTTACTTCTGAATTGATTTTTGTATACGTATAAACTATCGAGAATTCCTTGCCGAGCAATCTGTTGAATAAAAATGTGCTGAGAGTAAGTTTTGAAGTTTGTGAGCTCTCAAGCTTAAGGTAGCAGGATAAGTTATTATTGACGAAAGGTTCCACGTCTTGAAATATATTTCAAACAGTGAGAAAATGCATTCGGCTGCAGCGTATGTAATTAAATTCTTGTTGTCTCACACTGACAGTGAACTGTAAATATGGCGACTAGTTTAGGACTTCATAGAGTTTCTTAGGCATTATGGCGGTTGAGGTTCTAGAGGACCGTGTGTGTATTTACGTGTTGTTGTATTAGAAACACGTGTGTAACTCCTGGTAGAATATTAAAGGGTCCAACTACATGAAAATTTAATTTGTCCAACCGAAGATGAAAGAAGAAAAACAAGACGTATATATATATATATATATATATATATATATATATATATATATATATATATATATATATATATATATATATATATATATATATATATATATTTGTGTATTTAGGCAGCAATCCTTCTTTTAAGCACATTTCATTAAAAACGACTGACAAGGTGCTTTTATTTAGTTTTTTATATAATTTCTCATGCGGAACATTCGGACAGTTTTTATATAATTTATCCTCTGAAAAGAAAAGCTTTATTAGATCGCATGAAAAATTATATAAAAAACTAAATAAAAGCACCTTGTCAGTCGTTTTTAATGAAATATATATATATATATATATATATATATATATGTGTGTGTGTGTGTGTGTGTGTGTGTGTGTGTGTGTGTGTGTCAACAAATAAGTATTAAACAAATGACAAGGCACATAGACATTAACATTTTTGTGTGTGTGGGAACATTGTGTTTGTTCTTTGGTAAATGTTCGTATTTTGGTGAATGTTTGTACGTACGTGTATGTTTGTAATGTTCATAGCGTTTTCCCAGAAATGAGAAACGCTGATCTTCTAAGAGCTTACATCTTGTCGCTGAAATGAAGAAGAAAGAGAGATTTACCTCACCACCACACGAGGTAAAATACGGCTCGAGGCCTGAGGGAAAAAGAGAAAGAGGCAAGAAGTTCCCCAGTATTTATAGTATGGGGAGAGAGACCCCTGGTGAAGAATTAGGTAACTAAGGTGGAGGTAACTCCGACAAGGTAAGAATGGCAAGTAAGGATGCGTTGTTTTGGTGAAAGGATGAATATTGTTTGTATGCCTGGGTCAGTGATTGTGACTAGCTAAGTTTAATCTTAAGACAGATGATGACCGTCCTTTTCCCCCATTTCCCCTTTTTCGGCCTTGTGTCGTATTTGTACAAATTTATGTACAATAAATTCTCGTTGTCTCACACTAAATGAGATTTGCTCGCGTTACTGTATTTATTTGTTTTTAGATCACATGACCGGCTCCAAAACTGTCACAAAAAATCTTGGCGGCAAACAAGATTGCGTAGGCGTTGTACACACTTTAACATTTATTAACCAATCAGCAATCAGGCTTAGATATGATCTTCGTGATCCACTTTTCTGTCGAATGAAACTATTACATAATAAATGTACTGAAATCTTTTTCGACTAATCAAATTGAAGCAAAATGCTAAAAACTCAAAATGATTATGAATTTTTAATGAGAAATGAGTATTATGTTATCCTAAATGTTATTTCTACCGTAATTAACACAAGGATGATTATTAAAAGTTTATCGAAAGATAAAAGTTGCTGTGATCGCAATCATAACTCTATGTTTACATTTTCACAGCTGAGCTTGCATAGATACAAATGGATTTCATTGATATGGAATTATTCTTCGAATAGACAATTTATTATGAAGTTATGCCAGTGACAAATAAGGTAGAATTTGTTTTATTACTTTTAATATCAGTTTATTTCATAATGTGAATCTTTTCATGTACGTTATTCGCTATCGCACTGAAGCCGAGGTTAGCCTATCGACATTATACGAATTACGTTACACCAAATATGAATATGTGTTATCACAATAACCTTACAATTGAAAGTTATAATACTCGGTAAGTTTTCCCTTTTGGCCTTTTTTCAGTATTGTCGCCATTATTCGGGACTGTATCTGAATAAGAGTTTTACGCTTTGGCAAGGTGTCTGTTAGCTCCACCAACGGTTCTTGTTTTTCTTTAATATATATATATATATATATATATATATATATATATATATATATATATATATATATATATATATTAGTTTACGAAAAACTAGGTAATCCGTAGACCCAAGGAGGATAAAATCCAGAGAGCTCAATGTAAATCAGAGCTAATAATTTAAATAAAAATAAAAACAGACCACTTTAAGGTTCCATGTAATAAATTATTTCACCACACCCCTTTTAAAGGACCGCGGATCATCAGGCTTTACTTCCAAAGGTTGAAACGAAAAATGAAAAGAAATTTACACATTTTTGACGGGCTGTACTAAGCATATGTAAATTAACGAAGTGAGGAAGTGAGTGGGGAGAGAGACATGATTGAGTTATATGTAAAATTTCTATTCTTTCAAATTTAATATTGTTTGAGGACGTTTAGACGTTGACACATTAAATCGGTTAACTTAACGGAAGTTATATAATGATATAGTGGGGGGAGAGGAGAAAAAAGACATAAAGAGAAAAAGAGAGAAAGAAGTCATGAGAGAAAGTGTCACTAACTTTCTTTGGAATGAGAGGCCCGAAATAGACGCTGTTGTTTTGCTTTGAGAGTTCATAAATATTATAATGTTTGATATAAATTTGAATGTTTAAACAGTCTATAAGGAATTTAAGTTGATGTTTGTTAGCGATTTAAGTTAAACTTTATTACAAAAATTTTGGGGATTTAATATGAAATAGACGATTAGAAAAATATTCATAGAATTTGCATTTAAATAGTAAGATTTTATTTTAAAATATAAGTTTACTTCTAGTTGTAATTGATTATTAAGGTGAATCTCATTTTTGGAGTTCCAGTTTATATATATATATATATATATATATATATATATATATATATATATATATATATATATATATATATTAAAACTGGAACTCTAAAAATGAGATTTATGAACTCAAGTACCCCAAAATGCAACATGTCCTATATAGATATCAACCAAGCACTAAACAACAGAGTTTCCCTTCACAAGGGCAACATCAAATTACCGGAGAACTGAAAACTCTTTGTATCACAACACATCTACAAATGTATTCAAGATAAATTTAAAATTATGCCAATATATCAAACAGACAATTATTCTTACCTACAAATCCAAGCGAAAACTTCATAGACAAATTTAAACCAGCACTAAACAGATCATAACCCCACACACATGCATACACACATAATGGCCGAACACACTAATCAGACCACACACACACACACACACACACACACACACACACACACACACACACAAGATATATATGGAAAACGAATATATATACATTATATACATACTTTCAAAAACAAATACACTATACAGACTACAAACACATACATACACACACGCACACACACCCGAACCCTATGCACCATAGGAAGTGCATGTATATATATGTGCATATATGTACTAATTCCTTATAATAAAACAGTATATATATATATATATATATATATATATATATACTAATCAAAGTTTCATGCAGATAGCAATCGTCGGGCACAAATTAAAACTGTCCGACCTAACACTTCCTTATTTATAGGCACGAGCGATAAAGGTTAACTATTTTACATCGACCAGTGTTTTATTATTACTAGCATCGCTCACTGTACGCTATTATATATATATATATATATATATATATATATATATATATATATATATATATATATATATATATATATATACATATATATATAATAGAACCCTGTATATATATATATATATATATATATATATATATATATATATATATATATATATATATATATATATATATATATACGTATAATAGAACCCTATATATATATATATATATCTATATATATATATATATATATATATATATATATATATATATATATATATATCATAGAACCCTGCCCAGGCCTGCGCCCTGGGGTGGGGTGGACAATCCAGCGTCACCTCACCGCGATGGCAACACACGGGAAGCAACAGTCTACTGATGGGAAGGTCCTTCTGTATGGGGAATTGGCCACCAACAAGAGGGCAAGAAGGCGACATCATCTTCGCTTCAAGGACGTCTACAAAATGGACATCATATCGATGGACACGTGCATCGAGGGGTCGGAAGACGTCGCCACCATTCGCTCACGCTGGAGACATGATTTACACCAAGGGCTGGAGCGAGGAGAGGAGAAACTAGTTAGAAATAATTGCAGATACGAATGCGTTTATTTGTAACTATCTTATCAATAATTACAAATTATAAAATGCCTACAAACAACTGCATTCGGATTCACAATCAGTTCTATTCAATAACCTCTAGAATAATTTGAAACATTACCGTTACTACCCACCCAATAACCGTTGAGAAAGCACAATAGACCTTGCTACCCATAAAGTACCATTGTCCAGCATATATAAGTAGTCGAGCCAAAACACAACACACATAGCCTGAAGATTGCGTTTAAACAGGAAACAAACTCTTGCCGCTGTGTGTTGACCTCAATGTGCATAATATTTACATACGCTCTATCCCTGATAGTGAGCACTTAAACCCATAAATATAGCATACCTTAAAACTATATATAATCAAACTTATTTAGATGAATACTTGCTGCCTATATATATATATATATATATATATATATATATATTCAAACATATATTTTTAAATATAACAAATAACGAATATCTATTATGTTTGATCATGAGCCATTCTAGGTTTGTATAGTGGCTTTAGTTTCGAGACAAATAAAGACAAAAACTATCCAACATTTGGACATTTTTTTGTTATGCATTATGAATTTATCGTCGCATAGCAAAGTTCTATGTAAACATAAGAGGATGTCATCTTTGATGTTGAACATCTCTGTTTTAATGTCCATATAACCACTCTGATGATGGCTCATGTGAGCCGAAAGCTTAGATCGAGGAACAGCATAAACAGCTGACGATCGCAAGGGCGTGAAACCTAGGGTCACACACTCGCATCAATCCAATTATATATATATATATATATATATATATATATATATATATATATATATATATATATATATATATTGTATTGGGGCAGCAGATCATTATTTAAGCATATATTATTAAATATAAAAGACAACGAATGTCTATTATGTTTGATCACGAGCCGTTCTAAACTTCGTAAAGTGGCTTTAGTTTCGACAGAAAATAAAGACAAAAACTGTCCAACATTTGGATATTTTTTATTTATCGACGCATAGCAGAGTTCTACGTCAACATAAGAAGATGTCAGCTTTGATAGTGAACATCTCTGCTGTAATGTTGTGATGCCCACGTGGCTTCTTTGAAATTAGGAAGTTTGACAGGCGACTAAGAAGTCTGGGCGGAGTAGAAAAGTACCATATTGTCGTCAATTTTTACACAATAATGTTCACCTTGTACAAGGCCTAAGAGCCACTCGTGGTAGGGGGTTATAAAGTAAAAGACAGCGTTTGTGAGGATATGTGGGTAAGATAACGGTTAATACTGGAAGACTTGAACAACTTAAGATTGTAGAGATCAGAGTAGTATCATTTTGGGAATTGGTTTCACAAAGCAGTGGTTTTATCGGAATAAGTTGTTCGATTGGAACTCACCTTCTCACCAATGGAATACGAAAGGAATGAGGGTTGTTCACTACAATGGGCGTGGTCATGGAGGGTCTTATCTGGGAAGGTTAGAACTGGTGGAACTCAGGAATGAAGTTCGTCTGAACGCTTTCCATGGAAATAGCGATAGAGTAGCGAGAGATTTGCAACATTTTCTATGTAGGAAGAGGTTGTAGAGCGGAAAATAATTCAACGCCCACAAGGACACGAAGACGCTTTTCTTGAAATTGGAAAGTGGTGACATTTTCGGTCTGATCCTGCTCCTGTAAATGTAGAGGGTAAGCAGGTAGAATCAGGTACTTACTGGAGCGGTATCGTGAACTGATCCATTTACCCAGCATCTTTAGCGATGATCCTTATGTACGAATTACACTTTAGGTTTGAGTTCAAGACGCCCAAACGCTCAAGGCCTGTCCCCCCGCTGATAGAACACCCGTTCTATGCGATTCGCTCGGTGATGATGGAACGTCACCAGTTTGGATTTTGAAGCATTGAATTGTCTTGTTATTTTACACCACCTGAAACAGCGCCGCTTAGCGGACGGCTTGGAAAATAAGGTGAGGGATAATCCCAACAGAATCATACCGCACGACCGACAACATGAATGAAAATGAAAATGAAAAGAGAGAGAGAGAGAGAGAGAGAGAGAGAAAGAGAGAGAGAGAGAGAGAGGTAGAGACAGAGAGAGACAGAGAGGAGTTTTCCGGTTCTATCTCTTATCAGCTTACCAAGATTTATTTTGTAAGAATACAAAATTGTGGCACAAGGCCGAAGAAGGGGAGGGTTTGAGGCTGGTCATCACTGACTATCTTATACCTAGCTAATCAGATCCACGATCCTTTCATACATTACAATTTCTACATTCACCAAAAGAACTCGTCCGTCAACATTCGATCCACCATACACCAAAATACCGCTTTCTCACAAGGGGGGATCTACAAAACGCGCCCCAAGCCATGAAAATTTTGATGATAAATACTTTCTCTTATCAGCTTACCTTTGGAGTTTGTGGTTTAGACAGAGGCTTGGATTTATTCGGTAACTGTATGTCCCATTTAGTGAAGGGTTTGGCATCCAAATTACATGCTTTATGACCAAGAAGCTGGCCACAAACCTCAAGAAAGTTGAGTGGTGTCATTTTCAGAACGGTGAAGAACATATCCTGTATAAAAAGAAAGAATTAAAAACAATTAAAGAAATGGCGTCAACAACTATAAAAATGTTCCATTTGACCTTGTAATATTTTTTTAAATTGAAAGGTTCGGGCTTTTCGTTGATTTGAATATATTAACACGAAGGAAAGAAAACATTTGAATTCTTAACTAAATATCTTATTTAATAGCAGGGTAAGGAAGAAAATTGCTATTATCTCTCTTTGACGAAGTCAAGTGTCATGTGACGACCGGTGAGTGATGTGAACTGATAGCGTGGTGACAGGCAGTTGCTGTTTATTCCACCCTAAGGCAAGACGTGTCTGCCCAGGCCAGTTAAGATGTAAGTCACGGCGAAGACGGCTATACCAGACATAATATACCACATACTATTTGAGAAAGATTCATGTTTGTCATTCTTTTCTTTCAATTCCGTCCGTGTATCAAGGTATTATTATATGGTGGATATAATAATGTTTACAGGAAAATGCAAATTGGGATTATTCCTTTTTCGTATACTAGCTCAATTAGTAGTAGAAATTG
>CAXIWW010000669.1:242500-525000 GCA_964036315.1 Acanthosepion esculentum
AGGGATCAGATAGAAACAGGAGGTCAAGTTCCACTTCTAGAAAGGCATCAGATTGAAACAGGAGGTCGAGTTCCACTTCTAGAAAAGCATCAGATAGAAACAGGAGGTCGAGTTCCACTTCTAGAAAAGCATCAGATAGAAACAGGAGGTCGTGTTCCACTTCTAGAAAGGCATCAGATAGAAACAGGAGGTCGTGTTCCACTTCTAGAAAGGCATCAGATAGAAACAGGAGGTCGTGTTCCACTTCTAGAAAGGCATCAGATAGAAACAGGAGGTCGTGTTCCACTTCTAGAAAGGCATCAGATAGAAACAGGAGGTCGTGTTCCACTTCTAGAAAGGCATCAGATAGAAACTGGAGGTCGAGTTCCACTTCTAGAAAGTTGGAGCGTAGACCCCTCACATTGCTATAGGAGATGATAAACCTGGGGTCTACTTTATTTTATTTTTTTTTTGAGGCTGGGTCTGCTAGTTTTGTTCATTTTAATCGATTTTATGTGTTTATTGTGTTTTGATTGGTTTAAGACAAGTTGGTTGTGATACAAACGCACCCACAGGAAATGCATGTATAAATAAACCGGATTAAATTGTCCGGTGATACAGCCGTAACAGTACCCTTCATCACGGTATCAAGAGGCCTCATCGGAAACTACTTCACGGTCCATAAACCATTCACTGAAATGGCAGTACAATAGTCCCGATGTTATGCACCTGCTGATAGAATACCCCACTCCAAAGTTACTCAAAGGTTCAGATCCGTGACTATCAGGCGGATAATGCCCAAACCCATAAAATGTTAACCTCCAGCACCCTTAATGAGGGGAGAAATAATCCAGGAATGATACAGGCGCGTCTACCCAGGAATGAAATCCACAGAACTTCTTGAATTAGAAACATCATACCGGCCAGAGACTTAACGTACCAAAATCAAATTTGCTCATATACATAACTCAAAGACCCGTTGGTAAAACAGGGAGGCAACGAAGGTTGCTCGGGGATGCGTATGGATCCCTTACCCCCATTGACCAATTAGTTTAAGAATAGTTTTGTCATTCTATAGGTTTCTATTAAACTTAGTATAATAAATAATTTTATTTTCTATATTGTTTGTCCGGGTGATATGAAGGTTTAATATACTCCTATTAACTCCTCCGATAAGGAATAGTAGTCAGTCAACGCAAGATATCAGAATCAGTTCATTTTTGTACATCCATACCAAAAATAATCTAACATTTGCTAAAAGGAAAAAATAAAAAATAAAATTATTTTAAAAAAGCTTCATACTCGAAAATGGCATTAAGCTTTCCATTTTTTAAAAATCTTCAAACATGTCTTTATTTAATAAAAGAAACTCTTGTGACGAACAGCATTTTTACCCATAATATCAAATATCGTAAAACTATATTTTTATCATATATATATATATATATATATATATATATATATATATATATATATATATATATATATTTGAATTGGACATAGTCCGACAATTTATTTAAAGAACGTTAAACATATTATAAATGTCTTTATATATATATATATATATATATATATATATATATATATATATATATATATATATAATATAAAAGTATAAAACACTAATAATACATGGTTATAATTTATTACATTGGAATCGTAATCACGATCCAATTCATCAGACCTATAAATTCTTTTAGTTATGTATATTAAAATATTAGTGTTTGAGCCTTTTATATAGCGGAATCGGCTGATCTCCGGATTACATATATATATTTTTGAATTTGTAGGTCTGACGAATTAGATCGTGATTACAATTCCAATTCCAATGTAACAAATTCTAACCAAGTATTATTAGTGTTTTAGAAACTGTCAGATTATTTTTTATATGGATGTACAAAAATATATATATGTAATCCGAAGATCAGCCGATTCCGCTATTTTGGTTTCAACCTTTCGGTATCTTCAGGTGATTATGGCCAATTGATTCCCTAACGCTTTTTTTTAAATAAAAAAAATTATGAACGCTATGTTTTTAAATACATGAATGAATGAATAAGCGCACGACGTGAAGCGTGGTAGGAGGTGAGGAGGAGGGTGAGGAGGAGGAGGGGGAAAAGCAAGTGTATTAGAAATATATCAATGATGGATCAAATGAGATATGCATACTTTGTTTTCATCCCACTTCATGTGAACTCAAAAGGAACTTTTTAGTATGTATACAACGGGACATATTTCCGATCTTTCATTCAAAAGGCTTTTTCGGTCTGGAAATGTTATAAGTAATTTTTCTTGTTGACAAAGTTTGCAGATGTTACTATGATTGTTGTAAGATTTTGCTTTTTTTAAATTTTACAACCGGATCTTTTTTAAATTTTTTTTTCCTTTAATTTCCTATATAGTTGTGTGGAATTTCTCAAACCTTCACGCCTGAAAGTTGACTTGTGATTATACTACCTCTTCTTATAGTTACACTCAGTACATGCTATGTATATTTTTCTGGCTATTTGTATCTCTTAAATCTGCTTTGTAAATTAATGTTTCCGGGTCTAATATTTATCTTTTTATATGTGTATTGAGCACTTTTTAAATACTACTGTTTCCTGGTCTAATTCAACTCTGACCATTAACTTATATATATATATATATATATATATATATATATATATATATATAATACTCCCCTTTCACCCTATCTATCTATCTATCTATCTATGTCTCTCTCTTTCTCTCTCTCTCTCTCTCTCTCTCTCTCTATATATATATATATATATATATATATATATATATATATATTTATATAATGCTCCTTTCACCCTCATTAAGGGCTAGCTGCCCTTGAATAATAATACTCATAATACTTGATCAAAAATAATACTCCTTTTTTCCTTTCTTGATCAATAATAATACTCCTTTCACCCTCATCAAGGGCTATCTGCTCTTGATGAGGGTGAAAGGAGTCTCTCTGAGCTTTGGTTAGCAATCCTTTTCGTGTTGGTTTCACGATAAAAAGACTTCAGATAAAAAGGAAAACTCATGACAACTTAACCCGGTCATTATATTGCATATGTCTGCTGAGAGGCGTATACTGGCTGATATTGACTGTGATCCGGAGAGGTTAAACTAGGTACTTCCACGAAATGTAAACAAAAAAGAGCATAGCATAATGAAAAAGACGTCAAACTTGACGAAAACAAAATTTTATCGTCTATGTTCATATTATTATTAAGAGGAAAGATCAAAGTATTTTGGGGGTATTTTTTTTTACATTTTTTAATCGTTCCTAGCACGTCCGAAATTTTCGTTAAAAATCTTGTTTTTTTTTTGTCAAAAAAAATGACAGATAACCCATCATTTTCAATCATTTTTTCCATTTTATAAAAAAGATGAAAATCTCACTTTGAAATTCTTTTAGAAATCAATTATCATTTTTTCAAAACTTATTTTAATAAAATCAGAAATTATAATGTTTATTGAAAATATTTTGAACCAAGCTTAACTTAGCTTCTGTGCCGAAAAAAATGTAATTTAAAAACAAAACAAAGCAGGTCATAACCTTTCGCGTCACTTGACAAGTGACGAAAGACATTTTCATGACGTTTAGATAGCTTACGTGAGGATAATTCTTTCTACGGATGGAAGGAAGTGAAATTATTTAGATTTAAGCGAACAAATTATTTACCTCGTTATTTTTAAGGAAAACTTTCAGCGCTCTATTTTTTTTATTTTTTTTTCTACTTAGCTTTCATCCTTACGTTTACGATACTTTATGGAAAATATATTATAAAGAAATGGAAAAATAATACTGTTAAGAGTGAGATTAAATTTCATAGGAAAGGTATCTAATTAATTTATAGGTACCTTTCTTATGAAATTTTATCAGAAGTGTACATAAAATACTATAATTTTATGTACATTTACTACATTTTACTGTGTTATTAGTATTTCCATTCATTTTATTATTAATTTTGATATTTCATTTATGGAAAAATGTCCTAACTGAGATTAATATAAAAATAAGATCATATAAATTTCATGAGATGACACTGATACTTTAGGTACCCTTCTCAGTTGAAATTGAAAAATCAAATTAACTTCTCCACACGTGTTTCGCAAAAGTAAAGGCCTTAACAGCGGCGAACAATGCTTAACTCAAATAACGCAACTTAATTGTATTCTGGTTGGTCTTCCGTACTTTATAATTACAGCCCGATTATAAACACAAAATTACATTTCTTAATTACTGCGGATCTTCTGATTAGTCAAAATGATACAATTTACAACGCACTAAAAAATGATCTATCTCATAAGGACACTTAAGAAACCTGACGCGGCTTTTAAATAATTTTATAATATTTTAAAAACTTAAATGTAAAAATCTATTATAATTATAGAAATAACAAATAATTGTATTAAAAATTCATCGAAAAAATTTTTTGCTTTCAGAAAATATTGTTCGTACTCATAAAAACATCTAAAAGCAAATAAAAGCATTTGAAATTAAATAATATCTTTTTTTTATTGAGTTTTGTATGTTACAATTCAGATCTGATTTTCAGGTACAATGGGTTCAATTAAAAACAAAACCAAACATGATTTGCATTACTCAAAGCCTTGTGCTTTTAACTATTGTAATCACTAAACCTGACACGATAAATATAAAAAAAGTATTTCTGCCATGACTTTAATAAAAAAAAAAACATATTTATAATAATTTCCATCATCTATGAATAGTTTCTGAAAGTTTCATTAACTTCCGACAATTATTTTTATTTTTGCAAGATTTTCCAAATTAATGTGTCATACAAAAAAAAACGTGCTAAAAATTGTATATGTTATTTAGTAGTTCCGGTGAAATAAATATAAACAAGGTTTTTATAATCAAAATTTAGAATGTTCTAAAAAGAAGTAAAAAAATTTTAAAAAATCTTTGGTCTTCCTTCTTCATAATAACATAAGCATTTAGACGATAAAATTTTGTTTTAGTCAAGTTTGTCGCCCTTTTTATCATGCTATGCTACTTTTTTTAGCGATTTCGTGGCGTTACCTAAGTTAAACTCTGCGACAATAACACATGAGGACTGTCGTTCGGAGTTTCCGTGGCAAGTCTTTTGCACCGTTACTTCTTTTTATCAGCAGATCCAAAAAGTGTGGATGGTCCGACACAAGCCATCACCTCTTGAAACAGACGATTCTGATAATTAGTTCCACACATATCCGGCTACTGCGAAAAACTCTACGAAACAACATCAACTTCATCTTGGCACTTGGAATGTACGAACTATCCAGGACAACAACTCAGCACCAGAAAGAAAAACAGCTCTGGTCGCATTGGAGCTAAAGAAGTACAGCATTGATATAGCTGCACTGAGAAGTAACCATCAGTCGACTACATGAAACGAGAAAGCAAAATAAGATATCTAACAATGTTCCTGATGCCCTTGCATACAATACAGTCTCCTGTACTGTTTGTGGTCTTTTGTGCAATTCTCGAGCCGGTCTCAGAAGTTATGCCCGTCATATGCATCATGCAGATAATTAGTTCGTGGTCGTCGGAACCTCATACGTCGAGCTCGACGGGAGAGTCCATCATATATATATATATATATATATATATATATATATATATATGACAAAGGGAAAAAGGTTTCATCGAAATATTTTAAATACAGACAAATTTCTTAAATCTCTTAAAACCTTTGTCGGGACTCTATTTGGGCAGCAACATTTCTTTCAGACATGCTTCGTTGAATATGACAGACAAGGAAAATTTGATGAATCCTTTATTTTCAATTAATAATATCCAATTATAATCTATCATGATAATAAAAACAAATGTTAAAATTCTCGAAGTGCCTTATATATTAATAATAATAATAATAATAATAATAATAAAAACGAAACCAACACTAATTAAAATTATGAGTATGGCGCCAATGTTTTAAAATGTCTATAAAAGCAATATTTTGGGATGCTCAAATTGTAAAAAAATCTTTAAAAAACATTTTTAAAAGATTTGCGGTTGAGTATTTTTAAAACATTTACAATAAAAAATTTAAATTAAGTTACCTCCCTTACATATTCTTAACGTAAATTTACTATAACGGACCGCGTTCCATGTGCATTAAAAAAAGGAAAAAGAAAAAATTAACAGATGTAATTACACTAATTTTTGTCTACTCAATCCATTCGTGAGGATGATCTTGGATGAGATTGAAAGTCGCTGGGGAAAATGAAAGAAATAACCAAAACTACGGGATTAAAATAAAAATAAATAGATATGTGTAGATTACTCAACTAAAGATACTTGAATGAAGATATGCTGCCTAAATGCACACACACACACACACACATATACACACACACACACACACACATATATATATAATAGAGAGAGAGAGGGAGAGAGAGAGATAGAAAGAGTGTGAGAGACAAAGATAATATAAACATTATTCAACGCTGTATTTGAGGTTTGAGACTGCAGTCAATATGCAATACTGATTTCCATGCCCATACTGTCTATATCTATCATTCTAGGTAACTAGCTAGCGTACTATATATATATATATATATATATATATATATATGTGTGTGTGTGTGTGTGTGTGTGTGTGCATAATTGCTGATATCCCCTAACGAGTGGACAAAGTGATTGCTGGAGGGCCCGTCTACGCGCGCGCGCGCGCGTGCGCGTGTGTGTGTTTTAGGTGCTTGTAGATTTACCTTGAAAAGAGGAATAATCGAATTGCATATTATTGCTGGAGCGATGTTCAGTTCTACACATTTCATTGTCATATCGCGGGCAATCATATTTATGTCATGACCACTTTTAACAGCCGGTAGTAGTTTGTTGAGTACCATCTGGCATATTGGACACGCCGCAATGACTTCACCTCCACCTTCTGTGCTGTCACTCTTCATGATCTTAGACAAAAGTGACTCAGTGTCACCTAACAGGAATGTCTGACATTCATGTAGAAAAGAGAGGAACGTAAGTCCGAGTCCGATGTAAAGAAGTAATCTCATGGTTCCTGGCGTCCAAAGCCTGTAAGTCTGTAAAGCTTGTTTGAATTCTTGCAAGAAGAATACAGAAAAAAAGAACAATCCTTATCGCCGCCTTTTATATAAACCTCTGAAAAAAATTCACTGACACACGATTTTATCTACTGCATGCTAATTTTTAATCGTTTTATATCTGGCGATAAGAATGTTATATTTCGGATAAACGAATTTTGCTGCTTTTCTCTTTTCCGTTGAAGATTACAGGAAAACTGAAATCACTTGCTAGTGTACACGAAAAAAGAAATCACATACTAACCAGTAAAATCAAACTGATCGAGAGACTGAAATAATAAAATATGTGAGCAGGATAAAAGGTATATATAAATATTTGGATGGACACTGACAAGCGGTGATATTTTAAACGGTTTTTCACGGTCGAGATGAAGACGCCATAAAGTTTTTCAATTCTTATAGTCTCGGTAAGAGACTGCATTAAAAATGATATGTCAACACTTTTTACATTATTCGGACTATTGTCCTCATCTTTGTCGCCATATTTATTACAACCGTTTCGGCCGTTGTACTCTCTGGCCTTCTTCAGGTGGTTGGAATGTCGAACTGAACCCTTTATTTCGCTCACTGGGGTAGACTGTTCTAGTTCCACGTACCATGTCCTCAAAGACACATGGCACAGTAGATAAAGGCGTTAGTTAGATACAGTGACAGAACCCAAGGAGTGTGAGTTCAATACTCAGTTAAGGATAACTGATAACTGACATCCATTAAACATGGCAATCAAAAAATTTGACACAAAGAAACTTTTGATGCTAACCGAAACCAATGTTCGCACCAGAGTCTCGGAGCCGAGTCAAAACTAGCTAGAAACAGGAGGGCGGTAGGAACAAAAGAACGCAGCCATGCGTGACATGTGAAAAGTAGTTAAGAGGTCATCTGTTAATGATATTTCTGCCCTGCTTCGAGCCGAGAAAACACAGTAGATTGGCAATGATCTTTGCAGGTTCTATTTTTAATTAAATTAAAAGTGGGTCTGTTTGACAAAAAATAGAAAAAACAGGAATTAAATACATTCTGAAAAAGTTAGATTCTTTTTAAGGCAATTAACTTTTTAATTACAATGCAAACACAAGCACTTGTTGGAATCAACAACACACAATGAGTAACACCTCTTCTACACCTGTTTGGCAAAATTTAATTTCGGATATTTTTGTCAGAATTTCACCATCAATGATTTTTTAATTACTACTACCCCTATCATGGTCTGACTTCAAATATTACCACTAACGGACATTTCTCAAAACTGCTACCTATATCCATCTTATAAATGAACATTTTGCTGCAATGAATACTTAAAGACTCACTCATGATTCTAAAGAAAATAAATAAAAAGATTATTTATTTTGTACCTTTTAGTCAGTTTGTTTTATTCCAAAGTTTCCAGTAAAAAAAATCCTACTACCTATACACACTGATGACGCCTCGACGTGAACACAGTCCCCTACAAATATATAAAATATTTTTGTGTGTCACTGTTGTAAGGTACGGCAAGAGTCAGTTGATTTTGAGGAGTGGGGACACCTAACTGATTGCTCTCTCACCAGGGGTAATAGTCAGAAAGGGGAAAGAGACGGAGAATAATAAATATAAAACTGACCCGGAAACCACAACAACTTGAGAAACAAAAATGCCTACGGGATCGACTTCACAAGACAGTTACCAACTGTTGGTTCCCCCCTGCTTTTATTTGCATGAGGCGTCTTGCAAAGACTCGAAACTTGACCAGTTGCTGAGAGGCCCGTATCTAGACATGCCAAACTGTCCCGCTGCTAATAGGAAAAACTCGGATATAACTGGTGCCGGCAAACATGTCCGCATGCAATCCGGGGCCTCTTTTGTGTCTCTACTGAAGCGCGTCACATAGGATTTAAGGAAGCGTGACAAGATGTGCACGATGACAATAAAATTGGGCAAAAAAACAGGTGCAAATGTGAATGGAGTGCAAAGGTCAGCGAGTTCAGATTGAAGATTAAATATGCGACATCGTAGAATAATTGAATACGTCTAGGGAAACAGTGTGGCAGCTTCTAACATAGAATTTGGGAAAAATGAGTTCACGAATTCCTGGCAAATAAATCTATTACAAAAATTAACGGTCCCCTTTATTTAACAGACTTACACCCTTGTGGCGGTTGGCGACAAGATCGTACTACCCACGAACAAATCGACGAGGTGGGGGGCAAGCCTGATTGTGGTTTTTGGGTAGCGCTTTGTGACCCTCGCTATCTTATCAATATTTTTTCTGCCTACCTTTTATACAAATTGAATTAAGTACAACTGACTATTAAAAGCTGAAACATTTCCTCGCATTTTGACCTCGCTCTGGCGTCTTTTTTTCGTCCAATTCATGCTAAGTTTCGAAAGATCACTATAGAAAAGACATTATTTTGTTTTGTATCCAAATTGTTGAGTGTATTAAAATTAATCAAATTTTTAACAAGAAAACACTCAAGTTGATGTTAAAAATGACCGCAAAACATTGTTGATTTATTTCAGATGGAATGATCTATCATGACAGGTCTCTAATTTGTATTTGGATAAATTGTATTTCTTTTTAATTGTTTTAGTTGAATTGATCACCTATATCGCATATGATCCATTATCTGAGACGAGGTAAGTAAACTTTGCTTTCACGGGGCCCTTCGAGAAATTTTATATATATATATATATATGTGTGTGTGTGTGTGTGTGTGTGTGTGTGTGTATATATAAAAATTCGAATGTCGGTATGTCACTGTGTCACACTTTTTCAACTTTACTCCGAGAGGCCGTAGCCCAGCATATCATACCATTTTGGAATCAGACCGACACCGTGAGCAAATTAAAAACATTCCAGACCGGATTTGAACCCGTAATTCTGAAATTTTGGATTCCAAAATTTCCATTACGGCGATTGTCTTGGACTATTTTTGTGTGACTTTTTGCGATAAATGTTTTTGCACGATAACAATGTTTATAACTTGGAAATAAATTTGGGAATAATCAAAATTGCGAAATCCAGCGAAAGTCACCTATGAGATAAAATAATTATTTATACAGAAAGTAAAGACTTTACGTACATGAAACTGTCATTAAATTAATCGGCGGAAAAAGAATTGTCGTTGAACTTTTAAAAGATAAGCTTAGATATTAATGCAGTGTTTAAATACAGCGGCCAATATTGAGTTCTTCTGTAGTTTATTGTTGCCTATCACATTTACTTCTCTCTACTTAATTTGATGAAAGCCCAATCAAGAGCCCACCGAAAGACCTAGCTTAAAGGCGGCCTTATATATATATATATATATATATATATATATATATATATATATATATATATATATATATATATATATACTAGCTTAAAGGCCGCCCGATATGGCGGCCTTTGAACTAGCTCCTACAGAGGGCTCTTGATATATACATATATATATATATATATATATATATATATATATATATATATATATATATATATATATATATATATATATATATATATATAAACAGATTGCTTTAAGGTTCCATATAATAAATTATTTCACCACAGCCCTTTTAAAGGACAGTGGATCATCAGATTTATTTCCAAATGTTGAAATGAAAAAATGAAAATAAATTTACACATTTATGACGGGCAATAATAAGGAAACTCACGAAGTGGGGCAGTGTAGTGGGGTAGAGAGACAGCATTGAGTTAGATGTAACATTTCTATTGTTTCAAATTTAAATTTTCGCTGAAATCTAGACATTGACACTTTAAATCTGTTAACGGAAGTTATATCTTGATATAGGAAGTGGGATGAACAAAGAAGTATATAAAGAAAAAAAGAAACATTTGGAAATAAATCTGATGATCCACTGTCCTTTAAAAGGGCTGTGGTGAAATAATTTATTATATGGAACCTTAAAGCAATCTGTTTTTATTTAAATTATTAGCTCTGATTTACATTGAGCTCTCTGGATTCTATCCTCATTGGGTCTTCCCATACGGATTACCTAGTTTTTCGTAAACTATATATATATATATATATATATATATATATATAGTTTTTACAGCGTCCTAACGTTTTTCTGTTTGGTAGGTGTAAGGGAATACAAACATTTTCCATATTTTCATTGTCCCAGGCACTTCTTTAGCCATTTTCATGTGTGTGGGGCATTGTTAGTTAGGATGCAATGGGTATCGGCTTGGAATGAGAACTCTGAGAGCCGAGTTCGGATTCCAGTCGAATTCGTTACATTCACTTACGCACAAATACCTTTGAGGGAGGTATGAATCCATCTCTTCTCCCCCAGCTATGGGTTGAATAGCAGGACAGACTGTTTTCTTTAGCTTTAGTTGACAACCAGTCTACCGCAAAAAGAAATGGCAACATACTGCGGGAAAATCTTTCTGCGTCAGCAGTTATTTATCGATATATGATCGACCAAGCATGTGACACTTAACTGGCTAGTTGTTCTTCATGTTTTGACTGTTTAAGTTGTTTTAAATAAGAGTGTTTATTCCGAACCTTCACGTATTGAACGCGGTGGGGATTCGCGTAAGCGTCTTTTTATTTTTAAAAAACCTTTTTAATACTCCATTCCCACTGTTATATAAGGTGAGGTTGATAGAAGGAAAGAGATGTTTAATATATAGTGCCTTGCTAATAGCGAAATGCTTCCGGTAATGTGATTTATATAGAATTTTAATGTTTTCAACCATAATTTTTCATAAGAGTACTTGTAAATTGTCGGTAGATAGATGTTTTTTTTTTTAATAATGTAAGACGCTGAAAAAAGCTAAATAAGAAATTAATAAAATTTCCCTTGTTTGCTATATATTTAACGAAGATGTTTAAAAGAAAGGTTGCTCCCCAAATTTGCCCTTGAAAATACATTTCAATTGAGCACTGTTGAGTGATAAGCTAATTCTATAAACAACAGCCACCTGCACTAATGCAAAGCTCTTCAGTAAAATGAATGGAGCACTTTGGCTGATGGGCATTTGTTTACATTTGTAAAAACAATATGCTAGATTTAGTTGTGTAACTCTACCGAGTGAAGATAGCTCTGGCTGACACCAAATTAGTTGGGTTTCAATCCTGGCTTGAGGCATTCAGAAGTCTAGTCACACTGAGGAGCTGTGATACAGCGAAACAGTACTGTCTGTGAATGACATAATTGTTTTTAATAATAGTTTGACATTCCCCTCTTTTAACAGTGTAACTTATGTCTACCGTTCGAGGCAATCGAAAGTTTTATCAAATTTCGTGGTTCAAGGTGTTTTCCCCAATATAAGAAGAATGCAATTTCGTTTCCTGTAGGAAAAATTTAAGGCTTTCGATATCCTAGTTCGGTAGATATGAATCATACTGCTTACACCCAAACCCCAAAAAGCGAAAAGGGAGTTGTCTACTCACGCACGTATAGCTACTAAATATAACGTGTATAGTAATAAAACAGATACACACACACACAGACACACAGACACAGACACACACACACACACACAGACACACACAAACAGACACACACACACACACACACACACACACACACACACACATATACATATATATTAAAAAGAAGAGGAAAACCGCAAACTTTTTTAATTGTGGATTTAAAAAAAAATATTATGCTTTATTTTGCATAATTTTGCTACACGTGTTTCTGGTCTCGCGACCGTCATCAGGCAAAGGGTGGGGATTTCCACATATTATTAAAAATAATTATTTTTTTCTTTTATGTTTTTCGATGTTAAATATTCTCGATATGAGACATTCTCTTTTTCTGTGTTAATGACCAAAATGTCTTTCTTGAACTGGCAGTGAAGAGTTCTGCGTGAAGGGTTATAAAACAATTAAGATTGGTCAGGAGAAATGGTGAAGGAGTCATCGGCATTCTTATCTTTTAATGACTCCTGTGTGTTCTTAGATCTATTTCCATTTTCTTGTGTTTTTGTCAGCATGCGTGTATATATGTATATATCACCTCTCCATAGATACACACTGTCTCGCTACGAGGAATCAGTGAACTTGTATATATATATATATATATATATATATATATATATATATATATATATATATATATAAATTATTTTCTCATCGAGTATACCTGTAAAGTGACAAAATGAATAAAAAACCGGAGGAAAAAACTATTCTTTGCCGACGCGTTACGTCTTTTGGGGGGTCTTTATCAAGATAAATGTAGGATTTATCTTGTTGCACGTGTTTATATACAAGAGTAAGAATATTATTGGCTTCTCAAATTTAAAAGCCTTGATAAACCAATAATATCTTGTCTTTTTATTCATATATATATATATATATATATATATATATATATATATATATATACATGAATATATATATATATATATATATATATATATATATATATATATATATGTATATATATGTATATATAAAAGTGAACATTGAAGTCAACACTCAGAGGCGACAGGCTGTTTCAAGCTAGACGGAATCATCAGGTCGCAAATATAGCACACCTTAAAACTATATTTCTTCATATATATATATATATAGCTACTCGTTTCCAAGCCCACCAGTTTGCCAAGGTGGCTCGCAAGTCCCTATTACAGGAGTCTGCTTAACCCAGAGAGCCAAGCCGTTGTTTTTATTGGGACTATACTGACGTGACCTTAGTTACAATTGCTGGGAGAAAGTGTGTATTCTAGCGGAATCAGTTTTTGTTAAACAAGGCCAGTATACTCAAACACTCTGTTATTACGTATGAGCATTCGACAACCTCATTCAGTTTTTATATTTTGTTGTATGTCACACTTCAGTTCCGCTCGTGACCTGCATACAATTCCACATATTGTGCAATGGCGAGGATCTGAGAACGTACCAACAAGTATATTTGCATTTCGCCGCTGTCCCACCTCTCTTAGCCGCGCTCAATACGACTTATTTCGAAATTTCTTATACTACTCTGGCACAAATATCACCAATTATTTCTATCCCGGTCAATATTTCTATCTCGAAGCTAGTATGAGGCACATTGGCAACTGTGAGGTTTCTCTTTAACTTGTCTGTATAACTGAGCCATATATATATATATATATATATATATATATATATATATATATATATATAGACTAACGCTACACCTTTCTGACAATAGTTCAATTAGATCTCATTTAAATATTCATGGAGACTTACCGGACACTATTCGGAATATAATTTTTGACCAAAACTAATATAATAGCATCATCCACTTGCAAAAAAAAAGGCTAAAAATAATGGAAGCCTTATTAATAAAAACAAACAAACCAACACTTAATAATATTAACTTTGAACATGGACATAATATCTTGACCGTGTTTTGAAACAAAAAATGAATCATTTTATAAAACATACATATAACAAACTCTTTCTAATTCTAACAGTTGAAATATAATCCTTGGAAATGGCTAAATGTATAGCCGAAAGCGCTCGGATAAAAATAACATTCGGACAGTTTTTATATAATTTATCATCTGAAAAGAAAAACTTTATTAGATCGCACGAGAAATTATATAAAAAACTAAATAAAAGCCCCTTGTCAGTCGTTTTTAATGAAATGTGCATGAAGAAGGATTGCTGCCTAAATATACAATATGTATAATATGCAATTTTCATTTATTATTTCAACACTTCTAATCGATTTTTCTGATTTACGGTTGATATTGGAATGTGAAATTTATTATTCATGAGTACATTCGTCTAACACCACAAGACATTTCAAAGACGTTTGTTATTTGTTGTGTCATATTTAATTTGTTCAGTTGAAAATTCAATACCAACAGGAACCCAGAAAAATTATTAGAAGTGTTGAAAGGCTAATCAAAATTGAATTTCGCTGGCTTTTTATGAAATTTATACATATATATATATATATATATATATATATATATATATATATATATATATATATATACTGAAGTCAACTCTCAGAGCCGACAGACTGTTTCTTGCTAAACGCAATCATCAGGCCTGATCGTTGCGCTCAGCATGAGACAGTCTGTTGTCACGGACTGTTGACTTCAATGTTCACTTTTATATTTACATACGTTCTATCACTGATATTGAGCACTTTAACATAGACATAAATATAGCGAACCTTAAAACTAAATTTCCTCATATATATATATATATATATATATATATATATATATATGATAAAAATATAGCTTTTAAGGTATACTATATTTATGGGTTAAAGTGATCAATATCAGAGATAGAGCCTATGTAAATATAAAATCGCTAGGCCACTGATTGGTATAACGATTGTGTTTAAGCATGAAACAGACTGTCGCCGCTGAGTGTTGACCTCAACTGTCACTATATATATATATATATATATATATATATATATATATACACGGCGATGTAATCTTGTAAGCTACTATCGACACCGCCAGCAGTGCTTCCTTCTTAAAGCAAGTGTTGTTTCACATGAAATCTGATTAGATTAATAATTTTTCCAATCTGTACAGGAAAAAGGCTGCAATGTTTCGATTGGTTCGAGATGCTACGTCAAACCCATGATAACGTCACTGATATTACCTTTAACCCTTGACCCACTGATGGGTTTTTATCAGTACGCTCACGTCACAACCGAATGTGACACAAGGTCAGTTTGAAGTGGGTTTACCGGCCATTAACTTCATCCACTTATGAACGAATATTTGGCTGATTGCGATTATTACTTTTTTTCATCTGGTGAGCTTTCCCTCCTGGAGCCCCGACGACGTGGATTTAAGCATGCTACTATACCTTTTCAACTTCTAAATGATAATCAACTTCAAAATGGACTTATTTACAGGTAAAAAAATTAATCAACTCCAAAATGAATTAATTAACTTCAAAATGAGAAATAATCAACTTCAAATTGGATTAATCAACTTCAAATTGAGAATTAATATAATACTAATAAACTTAATATTTATTCTTTTATTTTTACTTAAAAGGGATATAAAAAATATAAACGTTCCTAAGAAATTTATTTAAAAGATTACATCATCTAAGTTAATTACAGACGGAAGTAATCTCTGTATTCCAAATACGAAGTTAGTACAAGTCTCAGGGGAAATATTATTAATTACCTCGGAGATCATCGCTTCTAACTTGCTGAGGCGGAATTCTTTAGTAACTAAAGATCCCAGGCCATCACCTCCTAAAATCCCAACAATTGAGTCTGCCATACTTCTTTTTACGTCAGCTTTAATGACTGACCAAACCTTTTCAATGGGATTTAACATCGGACTATAGGGGGCAAGTCTGAAAATTTGGTGTTGCCTAAGTTCATCCTCCTCCACAACTTCTTCAATTGAAGTATGGCAAGGAGCATTATCAATAACTAAGACAACTCCCCTTTCATAAATTCCATTTGCCTTTCTAAGGCACTCCCTGGCCCATTCTTTCGCATCCTCTTTTTTGAAAGAACCTTTTTTAATTTTATGATGAATTAATCCATTATTACTAATACATCCAATAACATGGATATTATTTCCCCTGGAGCCGGCCGCGACTGTAGTGCACCTCGTGCCTTTTCTAGAGCGACCTTCTCTTCTTGAAATATGGAGATTAAAATTGGTTTCGTTCATATAAAGAATTGGCACACTTTGGGACTGAAATTCTAATAAAGCTACTGTGTAATCCTTATGTTTCGCCTTATTGATATTATTATTGGCAGCTTCTGGTTCATAATGAACCGCTTTTAAAGTAAAAGCCATGGAGTCCAAGTGCTTTCTTATGCATTCTTTCGTCACACGAACATCATACTTTTCGACCAACTTATTTACAATGTCTTGAAGAGTGACCCTAGGAGAGTTTTCAATTAATTCGGCCATAAAATTCTTGTGCTCTTGTGTAATTTTATATTTTCTTGCTCCTTCCCTAGAGTCACTCTTATCAGCACCCTGGTCTAACCAACGGTACGCTGTTGGCAGAAGCACACCAATTGTTCTTGCCAGATCTTTCCAATTTCCTTCTGCGACATGTGCAGCTAAAATCTGGGCCTTTTCCCGCCAGCCACAGTTTTCTTGAAGTAAGTCCTCTTTGGAGCAGTTGCTAATTCTTGTTCAGCTTCTTTTGTAGAGGTTTCTCTAGCATCATTTTCAATCATCATTTTTGCCCATACGGGACTTTCTCCCCCTACTTTTACTGTAGGCTCACCCAATACTTTCTTGGCCTCTTGTTGTTTGCATTTTGGTTTTTTTTTCATCTATATAATGAAGACGAACAGTCAATTTCCTTACTCATGGGGTAAATTAATTGAAAAAATAATTTTCAATTTACCAAAAATAATACCTCAAGTTGAAGTTGTTTATTCCAATTTGAAGTTGTTTATTCTTATTTTGAAGTTGATTGTTTTTAGGTTTTTGACATTTTCTCAATTTGAAGTTGATTAATCCATTTTGAAGTTGATTGATCCAATTTGAAGTTGATTTATCCATTTTGGAGTTGATTAATTTTTTTACTTGAAAATAAGTCCATTTTGAAGTTGATTATTATCATTTTCAAGTTGAAAAGGTATAGACTAGCATCAAGTCCCGCCTTTTTACTGTTGAAATATTTAAATGTAACCGCCACTTCTACACCAATAGTACTAGTTTTCCGCTTTCTCGTTACGTGCTGGTGAAGATCGTCGGGAGGAAATTTCAGATTTAACATTCCCTTTTTTCGGCCGCATACACCATGGTTTACAAGATTTCTCACGATGAGCATAATAGATTTGTGCCTTTCATTTTTCTGGCTTCTAGTCCTGATTATACAGGTTTGCAGTAGATTGGAATTTGACAGTCTCTTTTTTTGGTTGAACCTGCTGAAACAGAATCGGGTTTTGCTTATTAAAATATAGCAGTAGGTTATTAGCCATTTCCGAAAGATTTCCGTTTATAAATCCGTTTGTGCTGTCAGAATTGGCCTTATGTTAATCGACAATGCTTGGGTGAACTTGTGTCGTATAATGTCTCTACTCACTCCAATTTTTTTTGCTAACGCCATCAGTTCATTTTGTCGGGGTTAATTCTTCCTTAATTTCCTAATTGTCACTAGGGCACGCTCTCCCTACACTATAAATACTGGGCGACTTCTTGCCTCGTTCTCTTTTCTACTTTGCATTTCAGCGGACACATTTAAAAATGTAATCTCTTGTAGAAATCTTCGTTTTGCCCACTTGTGGGAAAACGCCATGAAACACACATACACGTGCGTACAAACTTTCACCAAAATAAAAACTCTTTACGTTCACACACAAACACAAATATTGATGTCTTTGTCACTTGTAAATTTGTTGTTTAATACATATATTTGTTGACATATATATATATATATATATATATATATATATATATATATATATATATATATATATCAGTCTTGTTTGTTTTCTTTACCTCTTCGGTTGGACTCAACTTGAGTCCGCCATGTTCTTGTAGTTGGACCCTCGATCTAGCAGGAATAAACAGCACGTGTTTCTAATTCAACAACACGTAAACCCACCCGGTCCGCTACAATTTAAATAAACTGATGGTCTGCCCGTGATAATGAAACAAAACCCTTCACATGACTCAAATACTCTTCTCTGATTAATTTAATGTTTCTCCTCATTTTATATCAAAGGGAATTTCGCATAGGATCGTTATTTTCTTTTCTTTCCTCCTCTTAGCTCAAGAGCTAATTTCTGTGAAGACAAAGTTTTCATTGGTCCAAAAGCAGTTTCACATATGCTCGCGAATTTGTTTTCGTCTTTTTCTCAGCCCACCGGTCAATCTCTGTCAAAGCGAGGTTTTCATTGGTTCAAATAAAATTTCACATATGGTCCCCTAAACGCAAGCCACAAATCTACCATTAGGTGACATGCCACTAGCGTTTAGCGCTAGTGGCATGTCACTAGCGTTTAGGTGATATGCCACTAGCGTGACATGCCACTAGGTGACATGCCACTAGCGTTTAGCGCTAGTGGCCCGCTGTTGGGCCGCCGGCGTCTTCGTCTTGGTAATGTTACTAGTGGCTTGCGTGTAGGGTCGCTAATTTCTTTCCCGCTTTTTCCTCAGCCCACCCGAATTTGAAGGAAGTGAGTAATAGGGTTTATCATTATTTGGCACTCATTTCATTATTTTCAAATTTCCCACAAAAGGCGCGCAGAAAATCAGATATGGCTTGAAACAGGCATATCTGATTTTCTGCGCGCCTTTTTATAATCGAAAAAATCCTTTTAACATATATATAATATATATGGTTTGTTTATTATACATATGGTTTGTTTATATATATATATATATATATATATATATATATATATATATATATATATGCAGATAGTGCTCCTAGTTCGACTAAAAACAGTGGCAAGCAAAATTTCAGTATGTAAATGAAGGGTTGTTATTATTTGTGGAGGTAAAAGGAATTGGAGTAAATGGAAGGAAAGATGACATTGTACTTGGCTGTTAGGAAATGTCTCTGTGTTTTGTGTCTATGTGTGCGTGTGAATCTGGTCATAAATCACCCGGGGAAATATACTGTCCTCTTACAAAAGATATTCCTTGTGGTTTCCCAGACAAAAAAAGAAAAGAAGAGAATACATGTTCGATCCTTGCTGAGTAAAGGTACTTCAACATGGTCCAATATTTAACAAGCTTCTCTTGCTGATCAATTAAGACTGAGTAGGGAGTTCGATCCTCACTGGGTACTCCACGCTTTCGACCTTGTACCACATCTAAACTAGGCTTAGAGAATTGAGCATTTTGATATAGTGTAAATGGTTAGCAAGCTTGTCTTGCTAGACCAATTATGTCTGAATAGTGAGTTCGATCCTCACCTAGTGTTCCATACTTTTTGGCCATGTGCCACATATAAGCTACGCTTAGAAAATCACCCTAAGACAAGAGACAGGTGGGCACTTCGACGTGGTGTAATACTTAGCAAGCTTGTCTCGCTAGACGCTAGATCAATTACGTCTGAATAGTGAGTTCGATCCTCACGGGGTGCTCCATAATTTCGGCCTTGTGCCATATCCGAAGCAAAGCTTAGAAAATCACCTTAAGACATGTGACGATATAGACGTTAATTTCACTGTTTGTAAATAAACAGGGATATTTACTCAAACCCGTAAAACACACCGAAATAGCGTTTTACTTTTAGTTTTCGGATTAAAAAAAAATCCATTTATATTGTTTTAAATTATTTTTTAACAAGCTTGTTTTGCAGCTGATTGCTAATCAGGTCGATCATCATTGGGTACCCCCTGCTATGGCTTAAAAACAGTTATCCAGAAAACTAAGATTTCAAATAACTTCGTCACCTAGAAGACTTTTTACAGTATAATTCTTATGTTTCTAGAATTCTATAATTATACAACAGTCTGCGTTCTTGGTTTATCTGTCTTTTCATTCTTTCGGATGTTTACTTAACCGTTGATGTTTTCGGTTGGCACCGGCAACTCTTCAAGTTCCGCCATGTTCTGTAAGCCGCTGCCAACCGTGTGTATGGATATGATTAGGAAACCATCTACTCAGCAATTGACACTTGCCTACCTCTTTCTTCTCCCACACCAATTTCCAAGTAAGTAACCCATATCTACCTGTAACATTTTTAGAAATTGTTTTCGTTTTGTTAGATAGTTACTTTTTTTTCTTTCTTTTCTTGGCCAAAATGTTTTTTTCTTTTCTTTCTTATGACATTTTCAGGATTGTTTATTTTCTTTTGAGGATGACATATTTCTTCTGCTTTCGATTGGTTTTACTTTTATTTGAATTTTTGATATTATTATTTCCTTCTTGTAAGAATTGAGTAGGTTCGGAAAATTGTTGGTTTCTTTTTTTGTTTATCTTTAATTTAAATTGCACCTTTAAAATAAAAAAAATAACAAAACAAAAATTTCAAATTCTATTAAAAAACCCATATTTTTCCTGTTTTTTTTTATTTTTTTATTTTTTGCAAAATAAAGAATATCAAAAATATCAATAAAGAAAGGACTGTTCTTTAAGTACTTATTTATTTTAATTAAAAGTAAATCTTTTATCAATTTCTTTGTACAACAAAAATATGTTTGTTCCCCCTCGCTTCAAATGAATGAATAAAAAAAAACCGGAAAACATCACCTGTTGGTACTTTTTGCTTTTTACAATATTATTAACTTAAGTTAACTAAGAAAGAATGTATTTATTTTCATAATTACTATGAATAATAAATAAATATTAATTATCGATTGATGTTTCCTTTTGGATTTTTTGTGAGCTATTCTGGGTTTTTTTTTCTAAAAAAAAATACACTATTTTTTTTTTTTCTTTTCGATTTTACTTCAAGAATAATCAATTTTTTGATTATTAATAATTAATTATTATAAAAATAAAAAGGCCTTTAAATAAGATAATATATTTTTTTATTTTTTTAGTAGTGATATTTTCCCCCCAAAAAGAGCCATGAAAGTTTTTCATGCTCCATCATTTTCTTTCGTTGAATTAATTAATAACTGAATTAATTTTTTTTTAATTTTAATATAAATAATAAATATTAATTAAGAAAAAGATAGAACTGTTACATATTGAAATATTTAAATTTTTTTTAATCGTTACAATTATAAATCAGTTTTTATTTGGGGGGGTGTCTGTTTTATGCTTAAATATTTTTTCTGAAAGAAAAAAAAATATCTAATAAAAAATTAAAGAAGCTGAAACATTTATTTGGAGAAATAAAAATATGCTCAGAAAATAAATCCTAAAGGTAAATAAATTATAAAAATATGCCAGATTTATTTTTTTTTTAATGAAGAAATCACTCATTGCTTACTATATCAAGCGATTTCATAAAATAAAAATACGTTTTATTTTTAATTTTAATATGCATGTTCAATAATTCGTTAAAAAAGAGCATACCCTGATGAAAAAAGGCCCCAAAAAACTTCATTAAACAATTTTTTATTGTCTGTTTGTTAAGAAGAGGAAAGACCTATTTTTTGAATATTTTTAAGAAATTTCCTAATCCTTTCTAGCACGTCCGAATTTTTATTTAAACCCGAAAGTTTCGATTTTGTAAGAAGAATCTGGATATTGCTTCTTTTGGGATTTTTTTTCCATTTATTACCCTCTCCTCCACTCCATAAACCGTCATTTTAAAAATTCTTTGTCTTGATCTTCCTTTAAAAAAAAAAAAAAAAAAAAAAAAAAAAAGAGAAAATCACCAGGATTTACCTTTAAAAGATGAGTTAAAATTTATTCCCCCAGATACGTTTCTTTAACAAGTTACAAATCAAAGAAATGCTTTTTAAGAAGGGCTACACAACATTCTGTTACGATCTTTCTATTGTGAAGGAATTTTCTTTGTGACTTTCTGTTCTTCAATGGTGTGATGTGATTATTATTATTATTAGGTTGGGGTTAATTTAAAGTTGGAATATTTTTTATGCCTTTCTTTGTCTTTTTCAAAATATCACACAAACAAAATTTTAAAAAATAAAAATAGAGCGAAAAAAATCATTTCTTCTTTTGTTGTGTCTCTGCGGGTCGCGAGAAGAAAAGTGTCAAGCCATAATTTTTGCCCGTATATAATCTCGAAATATATCCGATCGAAACATCTTTATTTTTGTTTGGGAAGAAACTAGGATATATATATATAAAAAAAAAAAAAAAAAAAAAAAAGCTGCAGAAAGACTCCCCCACCCCACCCCACCGTTAACTACTATGATTTTCATTAAAATCGATTCCCGTTTATTGAGCTTTTCAGCAAAAAATGTAGTCTAAAAAAATAAAATAAATGTCTTTCTCAACGAGTAACAAGTAACTAACAACAAACAAAAAAAACCCTAAAGCTTTGTTTGTTTCCTACCAAAACAAAGGGGTCGTAGAACATCCTAGTTTATTCCCGCTACAATGTCTACTTAAATTAAAATTCCTGGCTGTTCCGATTTAAAAGAAAACCCAGAATATCTCCCTTTTACATCTGACACGAGATATTTTTGTTTAGTTTTTTTTTTTTTACTAAAGTTTTTTAAACTTTATCAAGAAATATTGTAAATTTTATTTCTTTTTAAATTTTCACAAGGCGTAAATTAATTTTATTTTTAAGGGTTATCAATTTTTTAATATTTAAAAACTAAAAATTAAAAAATAATCAGAGCCGGATAAAAAAGGTTTGAACCAGTTTTTTGTTTTCTTTAAACAACAACAACAAAAAACGAAAAATTTTTTTGTTCTTTCTTACAATGTGAGACAGTAAACAATAAAAAAAAACTTTTTTATGTAAATTAAAAAATAAATCTCTACGCCCAAAGAAATAAAGTTTGATTTTTATTTTTTCCCAGATTAAAAAAAATATTTTTGTATCCCATTTCTAACAAAATAAAACAACATTTAATTTAATCGTCGTTTAAAATACCCTCTAATTAAAATTCTTTTAGTTTTTAATGTTTAACTTTTTACCGCTAGAAAGATTTTTAAATTATTAATTTGAATTAAGTATTTCTTCCTATGTGTTTTTAATATTTTATTTTAATTTTTTTTTTTTTTTTAAGCATTAAAAATCAGCTGAAAACACCATAATCAATGTGATATTTACATTTTTTCTACACTAGTTACATTCGAACGAACTATTGTCCTCATCTTTGTTATAGTTCCGTTTTATCACAACATTTCGGCCGTTGTGTGCACTCTGGTTTTCATCAAGTGTATATTGATCCGGGTAACCTACAGCGAATCCCAGTAGCAAGAAGAGAAACTAGTATTAGAATAGAACTTACGATTATTACATCTCTAATCAACTTGACACTAGTAAATTGATGAGACCTTGTCGCCAGTCTGGTACTGTGCTTAAAAATTCATAAAGTCTATTGTACCACCATAGCGAAAAGCTCATCGAAGTAATTACATTGAAAGTATTTAAAAAAAAAAAAAAAAAAAAAAAAAAAAAGGCACAGGGAGGCAAAGCAATGAGACTGAAGCTGAGATGCCAGGTCAGGACCCATAATATTGTTGATACTTCTTTTGGATTTTATCAAGGATCTAAAAAATCTAAATATAGCAGAAGCACCAGACCATAAGTGGCAGCAGTCAGCAAGGACAAATGGTAAACTTAGTAAGAAAAATTGTAAATTCTCTTCTTATATAAGAGAAAAATTGTCTCTTACGGCACAGCGAACCAACTTTCTTAGAAGTTGACCCACACTTTAACGGACACAAAAAGAGGGATCTTCTTCTGAAAGTTGTCTCTCTTCAGGATGTGATCAATCATTGTTCTCCAAAGATTTCTTGTTCTTGTAGCTCTTTGTTATCTCTCCTAATCACTTTTCTGTCAACCATTTATGCAAGCTTGTTAGGTAGGTTATTCACTGCTTTCTTCTGTGCCCTGTAGTGAAACCCCTGAAGGGGGTGTGATATAATATGGCATGTGTGCCCAAATAAAGTTGTCACAGGATGCCCGCTAAAAAGAAAAGACGTGAATTCTGACAGGTCAACAAGTGGACAATAAAACAACAAACTTAAAATTAATACAAAATTTATTTATCATATACAAGGGTAGTGCTTTGATTAAAAGATCATGAACAAACAATGAATCAAGTAAAAATGGAAGCAAAATTAAGTAAATTGAGGGGAATACTGACTGGGTAGAAGAACTTAGCTGTGACTTAAGGTAGAGTCCAGGTAAAATTAGGTGAGGGTGGGGAGTGATGACAAATATTTTGTTGTTGTAAAGAATAATCTCTGAATATTTTATTTTAGTGATTTTTAATAAAAAACCTTTTGCAATATCAAAGCAGAAAATCTTGAAAATTTGTCCAGTAACCTTACAAAAATATTTCAATAACCCCCCCCCCCAATAATTTTTATTGGGAGTTGATGTGTAAGTGAGTCCCAATAAAAATAAAATATTGTACTTTATTAAATTATGCAAGCACCTGTCATGACTCCAGATAAAAATGAAAATATAAACAACAAAAATAAAAAGAATTAAAATAAAAATAAAGCATTTGTGCATTCCTTTAAAAACCGTTATTTTTTTTTATGTTACTTTTTTTGTGACAGAAGTTGTGCATGGACTCTTAGTTTAGTAGATTTCTATAGTCATAAATAAGTAGACACTGGTCCTGTAAACTTCTGGCGTTTTTTGGCCAGTCTTTTTCTTTTTTTTTTCCCTCTTTTTTTTATTTGAGGGTTGTTTTCTTTTTTTTTTTCCCTCTTTTTTTTATTTGAGGGTTGCTTTCTCGTTAGTTGAAAGAAAAAAAGAGAAGGGTTTGAAAGAAAAGCCTAAATGCCTTATTTTAATTATTTTTATTTTTCAAAATCTGTCTATATTTCTGAGATGAGGTATTACGTACATTATTTAGATTATTCGGACTATTGTCCTCATGTTTGTCGCCATATTTATGACAACGTTTCGGCTGTTGTACGCTCCGGCCTTCTTCAGGTGGTTGGAATGTCGAACTGAACCTTTTATTTTGCTCACTGGGGTAGACTGTTCTAGTACCACGTGCCATGTTTTAATGGATGTCAGTTATCAGTTATCTCCTGTTAATTTTCCCTCTGAAAGTTCTCCACTGCCTTAACTAGGTATTGAACTCACACTCTTTGGGTCCTGTCACTAGATCTAATCAATGCCTTTATCTACTGTGCCATGTGTCCTTGAGGACACCTGAAGAAGGCCGGAGCGTACAACGGCTGAAACGTTGTAATAAATATGGCTTTTTATTTTTGTTTATATATTTTAGTTTTGTCAGGCCTCGCTATGGGTGACTAATTTGCATAAAGCACATTATTTTTTCTTTTCAGATTTCAGAGGTTATAACGATTACACGTAATAATGCTTGTCGATTCTCTGCCTTTGGGCTGAGAGGAACCCAGGCTAAGCTATGCCAAAGGGCAGAGTCTCATCTGGGGAGATAGACAGCTACCCGACACCATGTATACGGGATCTACGGGATCGGAACACCTCATGTAAAAATACAGCCTTGTGCCACTTCCTACTTTGTGGGGAGGTCTCTGGTAAATACCAAGGTGGGGAAATAATAATGTATATTTATTTTTGAAAAAAATTACTTGTAATTGTAATTCTTCAGTGCAATTTTTGAAATCCTTTCAGTTGCTGATGACAAGAGATTTTTTTTTTTTTTTTTTTTTTTTAAATTAAATAAAAATATTTATACTTTTACATTGTTCATACTATTGTCCTCAACTTTGTTACATTATGACATTTCGGCTGATGTATTCACTGGCTTTCTTCAGATGATATTTGTTAGAATTTTGTACCAAGCCCTTTTTTATTTAGTCCACAGAGGTAGGTTGTTCTAATTCCACATACCATGCCTTTGGATGTCTCAGTTTTTAGTTAAAATGCCTTAAGTTTTTGTTTCATCTCCAAGTTTTTTTGTTTTTTCTCTGCTGAGGCCAAGGATTGAACTATCTCACACTTCTTTGGGCCAAGTCACTTTTAGGATCACTCAATGAACACTTTTATCCACCGGTACATGGAATTAGAACAATTTACCCCCCCCCCCCCCGTGAACCAAATAAAGGGTTTGATTCAAAATTCCAATAAATATCATCTGAAGAAGGTTGGTGCATACAACAGCCAGAACGCATCGTGAATGTGACAATAAAGTTGAGGATGACAATGTAAATAGTGTAAATAAATAGTTACAATATCTCAGCAATATAGACAAATAAAGATATGTTTGAAAAATCAAAAAATGTAATGTTTGATTCCATTTTAACCTCAGAAGTTTATTTATTTATTTATTTATTTTTGTATGGAAGATCAAATATGAAATAATTCTGAATATCTCCTAACCTCTCAATCTAGAAATGAATATCTTAGTATTTTTGTGTTTTATCAGTCCCCTCCTCCCATTTGTTTCTGTTTTAGCACTTCGTTTTTATAATCAGAATGATTATAAAAAAATATAATTGTTATATTAAGCATTTGGTAGTGAGAGAAAGAAATAACAAAGATTAGATTGAAACAACGTTTATTGTTGGTAGAAAGTACAGGAATAGCGATCTGATGTAAGTATAGCATCAGCAGTTGATCTATTTCTTTTGTTGGCCTGGCCAAGGTCACAGGAAAGGATCAGTGCATGTTTGGGTTATTGAGGTCACAATGGTAGATTGTTTTGTCACTTGGTAGACCTGTTGTGTTGAACCAGGGTGACATCAGATTGGTGTGGTTTTGGTAGGCCTGTTCCGTGGAATTGCAGTCACGGGGTCGACTGTGAAGGTAATGACTTGTAAATGAATTAAGGTAGGTGGGGATTGGTAGACCTGTTCTATGGAACGGAGGTTGCTGTTGTTGACTGTGAAGGGAATAAATGAGTTGAGGTAGACCGAGGTGATGGCAGGGGTTGGTAGGCCTGTTCTATGGAATTGCTGATTGAGGTCACGGTGCAGAGTTGATTTCTGTTGGTTGATATTTGCTGAGTTGACAGCTTTGTCGATGATGAAGTTTTGTAGCTGGGTGGTGTCGAAACTGGATAGTCTGCCACTCATGGCTGATGTTTGCTGAAGAGATGAGGTTGATGTTGATGAAGGCTTGTAGCTGGGAAGAGTCGAGGCTGAGATGTTTTAAAGTTGAAGTTGGATAGCCGAGGAGGTTGGTCGAGCCTGGGAGTGGTAATGGTCATTGAGAGGTGTGGTCATGTTAAGTGGTGGCATTGAAGGTGGCAGTAGCAGTACCTCGTCTGATGGCTGGCCTGGCTGCAACTCTGTTGTCATGATGATGGTAGCAGCATCACTGCATGATGGCTGCTGGCTGCGCCAGGCAGCAACTTCTCTGGTCATTCTCAGAGGTCTCTTTTAAATGGGTCTGGTAGTCCCCAGGGGCATCTCTCTCTCTCTCCAGTGGGAATGAGCATGGTTGACCACTGTCAGAGCTCACTTTGTAGACCAGATGTGATGTGTGGAGCCTAATGCACAGAAAACAACTTGCGTTATTTTGTTTTCTGCCTTTGTGACATTCACTGACGGCTAGTGTGCAGAATGAATCAGAAAGAGATCTAATTGCGACGGAGTATAACATAATCAAGAAATAAAAGCAATGAATTAAGCTCAACAGTATCATTCACTAGTTTTTAATTACTTTTTTTTATAATTTTAATTTAGCATAAAAAATAAAATTAATTCTATTAATTATCATAGAAACAGAATAAAAGCCATTATATTCTTAAACTATTGGTTATATAAGGTTAAAAAGATAGATTATTTTTAAACATGAACAATACTAATTTCTTGATTATTGCAGTGCTGGTGTTATGTATTTCTTTAAAATTTCTTTGAAAACTTTTTCACTTGATTTTTAAAAGTCGGATGGCAGTTAGAAAACTACTGCTGTTGACCTATGAACTTACTGTGCATAAATAAACTTTATTTTCATGATGTTTTATAAAAAAAAAAAAGTAAGCCTTTTACAAATTTAAGTTTAATTAGTTATTTAATACTTAAATTTACTAATTTACTTTAAAACACGTCACTGCAACAAATATTAAAATTTTAAGAGATTTTAAAATTTGTTTTAAATTTTTGTCAATAATTGCTGTTTGCTGTACTAATGAGTAGCGACAATGTGTCAATGTTTGAAAAAGGCTTAAACCTTTTTCATGTGGAAACTTGTTTCTTTTCATATGCATTCGTTTTGGGCTATTATCTTTCAAATGAAACTAAAATGGATGCATTTAAATAATTTTAAAGGTTTTTGAGCTAAAATTTTGGTGGTGCCTAAAAGAAAATTATAATTGCTGCGTTAGAGATTTGGTTTCTGTCTTCTTCTTGTAGCTGTAACTTAATTTCACAGTTTAGCCTCACAAAGAGGCCATTATTTTTCTTTCTTTGCTGACACTTTTCACAAATGCTTATGTATACCATATATACTCAAGTATAGTATGTGTATGTTTATGACCCGATCAAAAAATGGGGAGGTTGCACTGGTATATTTTTGGAGAGGTTAAAAATCATGCATTTTCGGTGATTGGTTTCACTGTAGAAAGGTAAATTTTTGTTTTTTCTGGAGAGGTTAAAATTCATGCAAAAAATATATAGTATGTTAATTACAAATACCATGTTTTTCAGTGTATAAGACGCATTTACTAAATAAATTTACTATAAGACGCATATGACTAAATAAGTGAACATTTCTTTTTTTTTTTACTGTTTTATTTTGGTATTTTTAAATAGATTGAATTTTGATTGACCTTTCAAATATGACTATTTTTTTTTTTTCAAATTAAGGGTGTGTCAATGCATCCTATATCCCCAAAAATATGGTAATACATACACTCAGACAAGATTTTTCATTGTTATGGTGTTACTCAGATATTTCACACTTAGAATATCCCTTTTGAAAAGTCTTCATTAAAATCAAATTTTTTATTGTTACATATTTTGAAATTATGTTGTTTATATTTTAGTTTAAGAAAATGCTTTTTATCTCACCTTTACTTCCCGACGTCAAAAATATTTCCAAGGTATTTTGCTTATAGTCTGAAGTATCATCTTGTTTGTGATAAATTATACAATTGGTATCTTCGCTTTTGTTGTTTTGTTCAATGATAATAATTGAAAGACAAAATTTGTAATTATTGGTTTTCATTATTTGTAATCAAATTAAATACTTTTAACAAATAGGGAAATTTTTTACTTATTGAATAGATGAGACTCGTAGCAGATGTTTTCTCTTCTAGTATGTCAGATATAGATCACTATCTGACTCAGTGTGGTTTTTTTTGTATGCTTTTTTTTTTTTTTTTGCACATGAGAAATCTTTGTTCACCTTTTTGCCCTTACCTGAACACTCGATAAAAAAAAAAATCAGCTGATCACACGTTTTTATGCTATTTTTTTTTTTTATGGCTATTGTTACAACAAAAGAATTTTTCTTCCATCTGGTACATTCTAATTAAGCCAATGGCTGATTGACGAAGGCCATTCTAGGAAATTTGCTCTCTTTTGTTGACTATAGATTCAGGCCCATCGGTTTTATTACATAAGCGTCAGCAAAAAGCTTTAGAATAATTGGCTTTGAAATATACTTTGTTAATAGGAAACTCAAAGACAGAGGTTTTGTAGCCCTCAATTAGGTTGTCAACCTAAAAGAAGCCAAAATAATTTTAGATTCACTTTCCTTTTCTCTTTGTTGATTACAACACATGCATATTCTTTCTTCTCACTTTTAATCATATGCAGTTTTTCTTAGATATTTTGATCTAAACTTTGTTTTGAGGAAACCCCTGTTATACAAGCAGTATTTTCAGAAAGATTAGCATTAATGAAAAACCATCAAATAAATGACACCTTAACATTTCTGTCAATACCTCCACCAATCCGTTAGCGTTATTATACAATTATTTGATTTAAAATTAAGAAAGAGAAATTTGTTAGAATTTCTCTCTTTCACTATACAGGCTGAGGCAAAAGTTGTGCACCATAGGGATAATTTACTAAAAGTATAATTACACCTTAAAATTTTACTTATTAGTTATTTAATTGTTCTATATGCTGTTCAAAATGTCCTCTTTTTCAAAAACACATTTCAATTCTGTGCCTCCATGATTCATTGAAGAGTTTCCTCTGTCATTCTAATGCATTCATATTTCATTCATTCTTTAACTTCCTCAATATTTCTTGCGTCTGATAAACAACTGATTTTAAATGGCTCCCCAGAAAAAAAAATGCAAATGTTTGAGGTCTGGTGACCTCAGTGGCCACTCAACAGGACCTCTTTGACCTCAAACCCTATGGTGCACAACTTTTGCCTCACCTTCTCTGTGTGTGTGTGTATCTATCTATCTAATTCTTCATGTATCTGTAAGTCATTTTTCCTAAGTGATCTGCATCTCATTGGTCTATTGTCGGGAACAACCAGAATTATTACAATTTCTCTTGCAAAGCCGTCTTCTTGTAGGCTGAATCCATGGCCTTTTCATATACAAACTTGTTTGTCTGCAGGAAAGAACTGAAAACATGACCTCGTCTGACCAGCCAACATAGTGTCTTTTCCCAAGGGTCTCTTTCCGATTGATCAGATACGGTTGAGCGGGCTAGAATTGCCTAAAGAACGCACACAGCGGGTGACAAATAACAGAAACACAAATGTAGAGTTAACAATTAAATAAATTTATTATAATAGGAAAGCAATAAGAGAGATACAGTGAAAAGAAATGTAAGAACGGTGGGGGGGGGATTTCTCAGAAAAGTAACTAGTTGATTAATAGGCGATCTTAGGATAAGCTTGCATGCAAATCTACAACATGACAAAATACACTGAGCAAAGTATAAACATATAAAAAACAATGACTTATTGTTATCAAAGTTTGTTTTCTTTTAATCTCCTTCTGCTTAATGTCTCTCGTGTTTCATCTTTTCTTTCTCTTCTTCCTTTTTTCTTTATATTTCTCTTTCTTTTCGCTCAAGTTTCTCTTTTTGAGGTCTTTCCTCTCTTTCTCTTTTTCGTTTCTTTTGATGGCTTTTTCTTTCTGGTTGAGGGGCTCGAGTGAAGAATCAATCGTTGTTGTTGTTGTTTCATGTTTCTCAGTATAATGTACATCTCTCTTCACATTTTGACACGATTCTCTCCTCTCATGCCAAAGTTTATTTTCTTTTCTCTCGTTAAAGTTGTTTTGAGCTCTGAAATAATATTGGATTTCTCTTCCTTTCGCATACACAAATTTATAGCGAGTTATAGCATGTATCGCGAACCTGACCGCTTGGCTCAGATGCCGAAGCGGGACTGACCCTTTCTGTTGTTTGTGGAGTCATAAACATTGGTCATATCTTTGACAACAAGTTGTTTTTTTACCTACTCTCTCTCTCTTTTTTTTTTTTTTTTTTTTTTTTTAAATTTTGTGTTGCGGCAAGCGGTTCTTGATAATATATAGACCATTATTTGTGGGATGTGTTCTAATTTGGTTGATTTGCAAGTGTTATTTTATGCCAAAGTTTTTATCATGTGCATTAATAAGACAATTTTATCAGAATATTATTGATTGCTTCTCGTAATTCTTTCTTCTTTTCTCGTTCTTCCTCTGCAACAGCAGCACCCTCCCACCGGCTGAGTCACACATTCTCAGCCTTTTTCCTCTGTTTGTTTTCCTCAATCATTTTTCTGTTGTTCTTGCTTCCGGTGAGCAGCTGTTCTTTAAATCTGCTCTACAAAGCACTTGTCTTTTGAGACAGCAAAAAAAACAAAAACAAAAAAAAAACAATATATAATCCCCCTCCCTCACATACCTATAAAAAGGAAGGAGTCAGGTTCTTTGTCTTCTTGTCCCTAACCTAACCTGATCATGCCATTGAGAAGCTTTGTAACAAGCACTAATTAAAAGAAAAAAATGTTTTTTTTGTTTCACTTGTGTCAGTCAACTCAACCAGACTTTTTCTGCAGCAGCTGCTGAATTGAGCCGCTTCCCTTCCCTGTGATTAAATAACTTCATTGTTTGGATCTTAGAATTGTAGACTTAGCTTTACTGACATTTGTTAATTAATCATTTTAAAAGGTAAAATGGTATTTCAAAAAACATTTCCTACCAAACATTTCAGCTTTAAAAGTTGATAACATATGAAAGTTATCTCTGCCTTTTGTGTAAATGTCAGCAGCAACACTTTTCAACAAAGGGAATTCTTATTTTAACATAATAATATTCTAACTGGCTAAATACCCAATCTTACAAACATTTCTCTTAATGATAATTTAAAAATAATTCAGCAAAATGTTATTTTTATTTATGGTAACTGGATTTTTGATGTTTGCCTTACTTGATTTCTGTTCTTTGATTATGTGCATCTAAAAAATGGTGTTCTTATCCCAGTCACAATCACTTCTTGATGCAGTACCTTTCCTTCAGGAGGCGGCTGGGTTTATTGCCTGGCACCTGAGGTATCCCCAAAAGAGAAAGTGCTGATTAGACATTGGCAATTTTTTCTGGGTAGCAACGAGGGTGCACTGAAAAATACAATAGTTTCTTGGTCTTTTGGCTAAGATCAAAGTGTAGTATCTACCATTGGGCAGATAAACTAAATTTCATCTCTTATTTATGTCTCTGTGGACAGAGCACCACTGAAATTATTATTGAGAGGTGCCAGGACTTGGGAAGCAGCTACCCATGGCAGTATGTCCCTCATTGCATTAAAGACAGGTGATCAGTAGTAATACCAATGCCAGCACAACTGATGGTTGTGGGGGCTTGGATCCCCACATTAAACTGACCTTGTGTCACATCCTGTCAGCATGGAGGCGGCAAAAAAAATACAATTGTTTCTCGGCCTTTTGGCAAAGATCAGTGTATCTGATTATCTCTCTCTCCACTTCTATCTTCCCTTATTTCTTTCTCACTGAAAACATTTTAGCTAAAAACAAATTTTTTGAATCCTCATGTAAAGTCTGTATAAAATTCTGAGTAGCATAAGTGCCAGGTATTAAGCCAAGTTTAGCACAAGGCCAAATTCATTGAGCTCTAAACAGTTATTACAATGGCTTATGAAACTCGTTGTTCTAAGCCAGTTGCAGTACTTCCTACTTGTACCTGTTGTGGCATTCACCTGATTGGTTGAGCCGGCCCTATCAAACAAACCTGTGGCATCCATATGAAAGCTGACCAAGTGTAGCAGAGCTCATATATTCATTGAAATGTGTAAATTCATTGTAGGAGTTTCAGTGGGAATTTGGATTCACAAGTATTCTCCATTGCATTTATGACATTTTTAGGATGGTGCGAGCTGGTTTGAATTCAAAGTTTACTTCTCCTAGACTGGTTGCTACCCAAGGCTATAAGAACAAGTTTGTCTTACTGTTTTACCCATAACTTGGGGGAGGGGGAGAAAAGATGGATTCATACTTTTCCTAAAGTTATTAGTATGTAAGTTAATGTAATGAACTTGACTAGAATTCAAACTCAGCTCTCCAATTCCTCAATCCGAGCCACTAATCCATTGTACTGCCAGTTGTAGTGCAATAAATGACGTTTCAGATATTGTTTTTTTTTTATTTATTTATTTTTAGCTTCTCCATAAAAATAAAACATTTTACACTATATACATTATTCAGACTATTGTCCTCGTCATGTTTCTGCTGTTGTTCACTCCAGTCTTCTTCAGGTGATATACATTAGAATTTCGAACTGAACCCTTTATTTAGTCCACAGCAGTAGATTGTTCTAGTTCCACATAATTCTTTTTAGTAACTCAACTGTCCAAGTTTTTATTCACCTCTGCTGTAGCCAGGTATTGAACTCAGAATTCTTTAGGTTATATCACTTTTGGATTACTTCAACCAATGCTTTTATCCACTTGGCGATATAGACAAAACTTTCTGTAGTATAATTATATACAATTTTTTTCAATGCAACAAATGATATTTGTTGTTCCTTTTAAAATTTTTTTTTGTTTGTGTTGCCTGATCTTCTTGAGAATAAATAGCAGTCAGACCCGTAGATTAGCCACCCAGCAATTCCCCAAAAAAGGTGCATCAGGTCGGATCTTTGTGAAATTTTTAGCATTAAAAAATTTCAGGTTATCTAACACTAAGAAGGTCTTTCTATAATATTTAATATATTTTCCGTTTATGTTATATATATATATATATATATATATATATATATATATATATATATATATATATATATATAAGTTTGCACAAAAGGCCTTCTACAGACCCTCTACAATCATAATTATGGCAAATAACCAGCTCAAAACAAATGGATTTTTCAATAACACATGTGCAAAAAGAAAAGGTTTCACTTCATTTTTTATTTTGTGTCTCGCTGTCTGAAAATTCCAAATTTTCAACTTTTGTCTCATCATGCTTTCATTTGGTCAAAAGGCCTAACAGCGTGTTTCAAAAATCTGTGTCACATTATGACATTGTATATCTTAATAACTATTGAAGATATCAAAACACAATTTATATTTCCTGAAAGTTAATATTTGCACTTTTTTTTTAGTTTACATGTGTCCAATGTGAGTGCTGCAGGTTACACAATATGCATCCAAATGGTAATCCAATTCTTGCCAAATGTGACCAAGTGTAGCATTGTTGATGGTTGCCAGGGCTTCAGTTATTTGCATCTTCAGATCATCCATTTCTCTGGGAAGGTGAGGTATGTACATGAGGCCTTTCACATATCTCCAGAGGAAGAAGCCACATGGTGTGAGGTCTTGGAGACTTAGGTGGCCATTGCAGGACCATGCGATCAATCTATCCAGAACGTCTGACCTATCTATCAGGCAGAGTGATGTTCAGATACGGTCTAACTTTAAGACTCCAGTGAAGTTGCTCCTGTTGGAAACTGAAGTCTGCAGACTCCTCCTCCACATGCAATTTTTCTATCAACCAGTTTTGCATCATGGCAAGGTATGCTTCATCATTGACTATTCGTTCTTCAAAGAAGAATGCTCCATACACACGTTTCTTTGACATGGCACATAACATGTTTACCTCAGTTCCCCATATGCGTGTGTTGTGCTTGTTAACTTTGCCACTTACCTGGAAGGTTACCTCATCACTAAAAACAATCTGATTGTCAAATTCGTCTTCTTCCAACCTCTCTAGCATTTCTGGTTAGGGTTAATTAAAAGAAGAAGAAGAAAACTTGACACTTTTAGCTTTTAAATGGTACCAGTTCAATCATGCTACCTTTTTATAGTTCATGATATAAAAGTTCTTAGAATGTGACATAGACTTTTGAAACACCCTGTACAATAAATAGTATTAGTTTTATTTAATATAATTATTTTTTTCTTTTTCTCTTGAATTTCTTTCACCAGCCAATTATAAATAACAAGAGAAAAAACTTTTATTCTTTTGTGTTTTGTTACTTGTCGAACTTTATCAAGGCAAGTGTAGAAATTTTATATAGTAACCTGTATTTACATGCAGAAGTAATGTGGAGAAAAAATAATGTTAAATGGTCAAATTTCTTTAGAGAACAATTTAATAAGTCCTAAAATCTTACTGCGTGAAGGAAAGGTAAAGTATGGAGAATGCTAAGTGAAGTAAGATTTTAGCAAATTAAATATAAATGAATTGATTTTTTTTTTTTTTTTTTTTTCAGGTAATTATTATTTATTCATTTTATGTATTCTATTTTGTTTATTTATTTTAAAGATAATGAGTTAAGTTTTCTTTTAGTTTTTAAAATTTTTATGCTCAGACATAAATGATGTTGGTTTGAGAAAAGAGCTTATCTTTTAAGAAAGGAGATATTTAAAAAAATCCAGCATGTAAGTTGATATTTTGGCACAACTCAGTTAGTCCACTTTCAAGAACTTTTTGTTAACTTTTAAGTTATTTTCTCTCTTAATAAGTATAACTTATTTTTAGATTAAAATCAGCATTGAAATTTTGTGTCTATAACTAATGCAGTGGATAATACATGTGTGTGCACGCACATGTGTCAGGCATGCGCCATCAGTAATTACTTAAGGTAGGCAGCTTGTGAACATTATGTAGTAAATCTACAAAAAAAAATGAAATATATTTTGTATTTTATCCATAATAATCAGAGTAACCTTCATAATTTTGTTGGATTAGGTGCATAATGTGCGACATAAGGAAAATGTAGCTGCTGATTTATTTTATTCAGGGTAGGCACAGCCTACATTGCCTACCTAGATAGCACATCCTTTATATATATATATATATATATATATATATATATATATATATATATATAACTGACTGACTGAAGTTTTCAGCCCAACCAAGAAGGAATGCCATATAAGAATTCTTTTCCATTCTTTGAACCCTTTTGTATATTTCATGGCCTCAAAATTTTCTTTTCTCTGGGCAGTTAGCAATAAGGCAACAAAAACATTTTGCTTACTAAAGTATAGACTAGAAAAGAAGAAATAAAGAAATCCTGTGAGGGTAGAGGATTGATTCATTCAAGATGTTAATCCTCCATTTACCCCCAAAACAGCTCTTACCCAATCAAACATCAACTCTACAAAACTTCAAGATTTCCTTCTGGAACTTATTGTCAGGATATTAACAGCAATTCAGTTAAGTGCTGTAAGTTATTTGGTGTTATGCAAAGCAAACTTGCTGGTCCACCATATATGATAAGTGCTTAATAGGATTAAGATCTGGAGAATTTGGTGGCTAGGACAACACATTGAAGACTTCTTCAGGTTCTTGAAATCATCCCTAGGTAACTTGTGCAATGTGTATTATTATCCTGCTGAAAGACAACCTTGTGTCTTTGGAGTATAAATAGATGCATTTGGTCTTCAATCATATTTTGTGATAAGTGGAACTTGAAGTACATTCTACATGAATGCTAGGGCACAGTGTTTGCCAGCAGAACATGGGCTTATGGCCATATCATGTTGAAACACCGGCTCTTGTATGATCACTGAAGTTAAGCAACATTGAGCCTGGTTAGTACTTAGATTATTGACAACTTGAGAATACCATTTGCTGTAAGCTTGGATGTATGAGTGGCGTAATGGATAACAGATTGGGATGAGAAATTGGGAGCCAATTTCAAATTCCAGTTGGGTTTGTTATATTCACTTACACACAAATACCCTTGGGAAATGTATGAATCCACCTCTTCTCCCTCCATCTATGGGTTAAAATAGGAAGACTTGTATCTGGAAATCATTATTATCTTCCAAAAATTGTTAATACTATATTTACTCACAACAACAAAAAAAAATTAAAAGAATTCTTGTTATAATCAAAAAATTTGTTTTGGCTTTAAATAACCTATAAAGGGTTGATAATCCATAAAAAAATAAATCAATTGATTAATGCAGTAGAACATTGGACAAATCCATTATGCTACTTTCATTAGCTTATTTGTTTTGTTTTTTTCCACAATGCATCTTGGTGGCATCATATCCTTCAGATAATTATGTATACCTAGCCTGTTGTCAGTTTAATTCAGAAGAAAGTGCAAGTCATCAGATTGGAAACTGTTCAGTTGGAAGACAAGTATGTTCATTTGAAGGGATTTTCACTGATGGATGTTGGTTAGCAAAGAACCCACTCGGCTTGAGACACAACAAGGATCAATGTTCCATTGTATTTTGACTTATTTCTTACTTCATCTTGGGTAAAACTGAAGTAGCCCTCAGCTGTGTCTCATACTCTATTGACTTTTGACATCAGTAAGTCCTAACCATCAAATGCCTCGTTAGTGGTTGGTGATTTTTGTTTTCCTCTGCCTTAGTTCACTACTGATAGTGCTATTCACCACAAGTTAATGCAAGCACCTCAAGCTCTGCTACTTTGGTAATGTTCTGACTTCTAGTTACAAGAATTTTACCATTTATTGAAGTAGTTTGTTATATGTATGCTTTATAAAATGTTTCATTTTTTTTTTGTTTCCAAACATGGTCATGATATTATGTCCATGTTCAAAGTTAATATTATTAAGTGTTGGTTTGTTTGTTTTTATTAATAAGGCTTTTATCATTTTTAGCCTTTTTTGCATGTAGATGATGCTGTTATATTAGTGTTGTCAACAAGTATGTTCCGAATAGTGTCCAGTAGGTCTCCATGAATATTTAAATGAGATCTAATTGAGCTATTGTCAGAAAGGTGTAGAGTTAGTCTCAGTGTTAAACAATTTGTAGTGTGGCCTATATAATTATTTACGAAAGTTGATTGTTCAGGAATACAATTCCTTAATGGGCATTTGAATTCGTAAATAATATTTGCTCTATTTAACTTTGTTCTAGGAGGTGAATTATTATTTTTAACTATAAGGTTAGAAGTTTTAAATTTTTTATAATAAATAATTAATTTAATTTTTTTGCTATTGTCAAATGGTGTTATGCATTTTTTTATGATGTTCTTAATTCTGCATTCATCCTGTTTATAGTTTTCGTTCATCTGATTTTTATAAAAAATATTAATATTATTGTTTATTTGTCTATTCTCGCCGTTGCTATTAGTTACCTTGGACAAGAAACGCCTAATGTGGAATCTTTTTCTCTTGCTCATAATTGTGGTCATCATTACATTAAAATGGTGACCTCAAGGCTGGCTAATCTGCTTATATATGTTTTTAGCCCTTACATGTGCATTTGTTACAGAAGCTTTTATCATTACTCTTGATCTTCTTGCAGCTCATAATGGGTTTGTAATAATGAAAATTGAACTGATAACCAAAATTGAATTTCAGCTGAAACTGTTTCTGTCCATTCCATATATATATATATATATATATATATATATATATGTCCTTGAGAAAAACATGTCTCTTCTCCTCCTCCTCTTACTCTCCTCCTCCTCCTCCTCCAGATATCCTGATAAAAAATGTCTTATCATTAGCAGCAACTGCACAAACTGTTGCCATCTTTTTGTTCATCTTGAAAGGGGTCCAAAAAAGAAGAAATTCTAAGTGTCTATAATTAGAAACTCATAACTCCAGCTTCTGGGATAAAACCTCAAATGACTCTTTCTTACGCTCTCTCTCTCTCTCAACCCCAAATCTCTACATCCTTTTTTTCTGTTGTAATGTAGCTGATGAATTTTCTTTCAGCATTGGAGTTAATTTTAATTACTGCCCATTGCAAAGAGATAAGACTGGTTTCCATTCGCATTTTTCCCTTTGAAAAAAACACCAAAAAAACCTACCGCCACTTAAAATTTAACATTTTATATATTCTCAAGGAATGGCATTGTCTACTGTTCTCTTGATTGGCTAAAAGATCCTGCAAAAATCTTCACACTTTCTCCCACACTTCAACATCATCAGACAAAATTCAACTAAATATGTTAGTTCTATCACTGATATTGAGCACTTTCCAATAAGTACTGCGCATATATAATATATAAATAATATGTATAAAAATTACATATACAACATATAATACATATATATAACTTCAAATGTTATTTTTTAGTAGATACCCATATTTGAATAGATGCTCTATTTATTTTAATCACAACTCTCATCATAGCTGATATGGTTAAAGCACTTCTGTTTTAACACAGGTTCAAATCCTGCCTGAGGGTGCATTTAATAAAATTTTCTTGAATTTTCAAGCCAGTAAACAAAATAAAATACTGTTTAAAATAAACTGAGTGTCTACTCAAGTATGAGATTCCAAGAAATAATGTTTAAAGTGATAAAAATATGGCAGATTAATTATATATATATATATATATATATATATATATATATATATCTATATATGCAATCAGTAGGCATGACTGAACCAACACCACTCGGCTAAGTGATAAACTTTTCTAAATTAATTTTGTTAATGCTCTATCCTAACTTTTGATATGAAGCACTTTGACAAAAACCTGCCTGTCCAAAAGGCTTATTCACCTGGAAAAAGAACCAGCAATTCTGGCACTTAACACTACAATATATATTACTATACCATGCTATACTATAACGATATATATTTTTATGTATGAAGAACAATATTGGGGAAAAATGTATGACAAAGTGAAAAAAAAACGTTTTCTTGTCACGTGTTTCATCATTTAAGTCTTCATCGAACTAAATTTGTTATGTTGGTGTGACTACACATGAACAAATGATGCTTGGGATTTTAAATTTTTTTTTCTTTTTTTTTTATCTGGCTGATTTCATTTAGATTCTTTTTTTTATCACATTTGTTAGTATATATCCCATCCAGTGATAATCGAATCAGCTAAATAAAAAAAAAAAAAAAATTTAAATTTCTTTCACTTTGTTTTACATGTTCCCTTTCTCTCCATATATATATAAAAGAATCTAAATAAAATCTGCTAGTTAAAACAATTTTTTTTTAATTTTAAAAATTAAAATTCCCAGCATCCTTCATTCATGTGCATGTGTAGTTGCACCAACATAACAAATTTAGTCTTATGAAGTCCTAAAGGATGTAATGTGTCACAACAAAACGTTTTCTATTTTGTCATACATTTCTCCCATATATACTTAAAAGCTGCCCTATTGCGTGGCATTTAAGCTAGCTTCTGTAGAGGGCTCTTAATTGGGCCTCCCTCCCAATAGGTAGGGAGGAGTAGATGCATTAGACAGCAATAAACTACAGAGGAACTCAAAATTAATCACTACATTTAAGTATTGCATTAATATTTAAGCTTACCTTTTAGGAGTTCAACGATAATTCTTCTGCCGCCATTTAATTTAAAGACAATTTGTTATATTTAGGTCCTTACTTTCTGTACTAACGATTATTTTATTTCATGAGAGACTTTGACTGGATTACACAATTTTCATAAATTTATTTCCAAGTTATAAAAATTATCATATCAAAAGATTTGTTGCAAAATGTCACCAAAAACAATCGCAGTAATGAAAACTTGAGACTCTAAAATTTCAAGATTATGGCTTTGGATCCAGCCCAGAATGTCTTTAATTTGCTAAGAGTTGGCCTGATTCCAAAATGGTATATGTTGGGCTACAACCTATAGGAGTAAAGTTGAAAATGTATAATGCAGTGAAACACTAACATTCACACACACACACACACACACATATATATATATATATATATATATATATATATATATATGATATTTTTCTAAACAGTAGTTAGGATTGTGCTAGTATAGAATTGTAAATGGTCAACTGGCCAATTTGTTTTTGAATGACGATCTGGATACTTGACACTTGCTCTCTTTTGCTTGCTTCCTCGTTTTCCTTTCTGCTGTCACCTCATTAGACTGGCTGTAGATGAGCAGCTGTTGACTACCGTGCTAGTCAGAATAAGGCTAATCAGGCATCAGATAAATAAATCAGGGACACGAGAGGTAATAAGAAAAACCTTGGATTCATGTATGCCTACAAATATCAATTCCATTGGATTAAACTTTTGCAAGAAAGGCCAAAATTGCACTAATTGTGGGGTATGAACGCTTGTATGTCTTTAAATTCAAACTTGAATTTCTTATGGAATTTGAACATAAATGAAGAATTTATTTTTCTATGATTATTTTAAATCTTAAAGATGTTTTTCCTAAATGAAGATGGCATAATTTATAGCCTGCTCTAAGGATTTAGGTGTGTGTATATCAGGTAGTGGGTATTGGTGCTCAAAGAAGGGACTCTATTTGGTTGGGTGCTCGGGGCAAAATGCTCCAAAGTAATGTTTATAATAACTTGTTGCTGGACTTGTATATTTTATACATAGGCACCATAATAGTTAACTATTAACTGTAAGAAAACAGAAAGTATAGTTGTCAGCCCAAGGTGCGAGCTAGATATTGGAATGTCAAAATTTAGCTCCTCTGGGTAGTGCAGCAGAAGATGACAAAAATATGAGGCAGAGATCTGAAGTAACATTGAAATAACAAAAGATGTCTTCCAGAGTATTAAGAAATAGGAAAATCTTGCTAGAAACAAAAATGTTGAATTACTGTGTCATCTCTCTCCTCTTATATGGCAGTGAATGTTGGACAATTTCCTCACAGATGAAAATGAGACTTGCACCAGCAGATGTGTTTCTACAGATTGTTGCTAAGAATGCCATATACAGAACAAAACAGAAATTGTGTAGCTGTCATATAGGAGAATAAATATGACAGAGAAGTTCAATATGCTTTCATTTAAAACAAAATTTTAATATTTTTGCATCTTTCACCATTCCAATACATCTTCAGATTTAGGTGTCACATTTTCCATCATGTCTTATAATAATTCCCAGATATTTAAATTTTTGTTCTTGCTTGATTTTAATATCTCCAATTCATAGCTTCTATCTTGGATTGTCCCTGTTGCTAATCACCATATATTCTATCTTATGATAAATGGTTAGTCTTTCAGTCTTGTTTTCCTCTAGTACCTGTTCTAGGAGTTCCTGCACTTGTTTTCTTGTATATGCTATCAACACTGTATCATCCGTGTATCTTGTACTGTTAAGATTGTATAGCGGAAACAAAATGCAGAATGAGCTGCCTACCACCACTGATAGCGCTATCTGTCCTTTTTTAGTTGGAGACAATGTCTAGTGTGCTGTCTCTGCAAAAAGAAAGAAAATAGCTGCCAAGCCAGAACAGAGCTGGTATAAACCACAGGGCATCTGGGTATGAAGATATCTATCAGCACCCCCACAAAATAGCTGGGACGGTGAGCTGCGCAGTGTTAGTTATGTAAATGATTCATTTTGATAGCCAATTGTTAATGTTTTGGACTCAATAAAAGCTGGCACATTTTCTAATAGGCAGTGTGGGTCGTGCAGAGCATATGACATGTTTGCCATGCCATACCAAGGATTTCTGTCAGAGTTATGGGATGCCTATTCATTGCAGGTACCCAACCAATATGAAAAAACCATCAGATTGTGCCCACCAATAATAAATTTTTGTAGAAATTCTTATTCTCTTAGGTGCTGTAAGCTTGGATGTGCAGGTGGTGTAAGTGGTGCTCAGAATTGTTAATCGGAAAGCCGAGTTCGAATTCCTGTTGGGTTTGTTATCCACACTTACACACAAATACCCTTGGGAAAGGCATGAATCTATCTCTTCTCTCCTCGCTATGGGTTAATTGGTAAGACTTGTATCACTAAACCATTATATCAAAACAAAAATTCTTACAATTTAAAAATATTTTCTGGCTTTAAATAACCTGCAAAAGTTTGGTAAGCCGTAAAAAAAACAAATCAATGAATGAATCAAAATCCCAATAATGTTACAGACACCTGAAGACAGTTGGAGAATACAATGTCAAAAATATGAGTATTGTATACTTGTCTGAATACAAAGGCTCTAAAATTGCAGGAATTGTTCTGCAATAATTTGATAATCAGGTACCAGGAATAAAAGCTCATTAGAACAGATCCAGGGCCTTCAAACCCCTTGGAGGAGCCCCTCTCTAATTCATGATTTCTTCAGCAATATAGCTGTACCCACCATGCTTGGCCAATTATCGGCTGGTGAGAATATTTAACCCATAATGGGAGGTTTTGAATTCAGAGTTGTCCTTCTTTTAGATTGATTGTCACGCAAGGCTACAGGACTCGGTCTGAATTGCTATTTACTTACAGTTCGGGTTGTGGTGAAGGAGAAAAGATGGATTCATACCTTTCCTAAGTATATTTGCATATAAGTGAATGTAATGAACTTGACTGGAATTTGAACTCTCATTCCTCAACCCAAGCCTCTATCCATTGTTCTACTACACTCTGCTTGTAACATTGAAAATAATATTAAAATTATCAAAACAATTCAGCATTTTAAAAAAAATCCTTTATTTTTTTTGTTACACACACACACACACACACACACACACACACACACACACACACACACACACAAAAAAACATTGTTCTCTGCAGGGCTGAAGGGGTCTATATATGCAATGCATGATCTATATACCTTAATATGTTTTTTTTTGTTTTTTTCCAAGATAAATAATTTTTGTGTAATATAAAATTATTGGTAATTTTCCCTATCTGCAGTGTACTCATGATATTTCAATGTATTTTCCATTCCTTCATTTCTTAGGAGAAATTGTAAACAAGCAAAATACAATTTAAGAAATGTCAGTAGAGAAAGCTTCTTTACTTAGTCAGGAAAGAAGAAAAACCAGTGAATGAATTGCTTTCCTGCCCCCCATCCCCCCTTGAAAAGAGGCTTTGAGAGAAAAACAAACAAGAGTGGGGTGTCGCCAAAGAGAGGAAGGCAAATTTTCCTGCTTGCCTTCAAGCCATATTAAGCCATATTATTGCTCTCAACATATTTTCCCTGAAGTACTGCCCAGTGCATCTAAGAGCAAAGACTTGCCAATCCAAAGAACTTAAAGCTTTTCTCATAAACTTTGAGAAATGGGTACTTAATCATTTTTGAATTTTTTTTTAAATACTGATTTTGGTTTATGACTATTGCATATTTATGAATATATACGAAACATCTGGTGACCCTAATATCATATCAAAAGTTACTTTTTTATTGCTTTTTTAAAAGATTTTAACCCATAGACAGTATTTTTGATCCCTTCTTAAAATCTGGATTTAGTCATGTGACCACTACCCCAAATTTTCTTCTTGACCAGTTCACACTTGGAGTGTTAAGGAGCAACTGGCAAAGTTTATACTTTTTCTGATTAAAATGATAAAATTGTCATCCATTAAAATTTAATTTTAAATATTTAAAATAATTTAAAAAAATTTACATAAGAAAGTAAACTACCACATATTTTTTTTTTTTTTTTTTTTTTTTTGTTACAATAAATCTCCAATTCATTTAAAGAAATTATGAGTAACATTTTCCCCATTTTCAGTCACACATAGGATGACAACAAAGTCAATTAGCTCAATTTCTTCTCTACTTTCCCAACCTTTTGCAACAAGAAGTTTGAAAGTGATGAAGAATATTATCATTCTAAGAAGAGAGAAGCCAAAACTTGAACTGAAAATCAAAACCAAAGTGGGCAGCAAGGAATGTCCTCATTATTTTGTTTCCAAGTATTATAGACAGTATAAGTGGATTACAGGATGTGCCATTCTCTGAACAGATTGTTGTGTTTTCTCATGTTTGTTATTTTGCCAATGGAAGAACACATGAACAGCTACTGCGGTTTTGAATAATTTGATTCCGGCATTGAGAAGACACAAAAAATCTCAGAAGCACCTGAATTCTGTAATTGCTCTGAAAACCTTTAGCCAACAATAAATTGATACAGTAATTGAACACTAGAAAGGAGCTTCAATTCAGTTGAATAATAGATCAGCCGAGAAAGACCATGATATATTGGAATGGTTAATTAATTCTATTGAAATTTTGGCCTGTCAAGAATTACCATTTCAAGGACACGTTAAAATGGAAGAATCTAACAATAAAAGTAATTTTCTGTATGTGAAGTAGCAGAATACGATGATTGTTTAAGATTGCATTTAGATTTTGTGAAGAAAAATGCCAACCGAACTTTCAAGTGATACTAAAACCAAGCTCATTTATTGCATGGCTGATACAATTGAAGATGAAATTAAAGCAATGATAAAAAAATATCATTTGTTGACATTATGTTTGATGAGATTATAGATCTTCCAATGAAATCTCATTTGTCATGTGTTTTTTGCAATTTGTTGAGAAGAAAAAACCTCAAGAAAGCCAATATTGGTGGAGATAGAAGAACCTCATTGCTGACAGAAGTTTGAAAATTTGTTGATGAATTCAAATGTGGCCAAAAATTCATCACACAAATTTTTGATGGAATGAGTGGTCATTAGAATAGAGGAGCGCTAGCAAGAATACATGAGATTTTTGGTGTGAATGCAATATTTGTGTATTGTTATGTGCATTTCATTTAATTTGGTACTGTCTTAATCAGCTTCAAGTATTTGTGATTGTCAGATTTTCTTCCAAACTTTAAAAGGAATTTAAACTTTTTTCTCAAACTCTGACTGCTGGATGAAATAGTTGGAAGGCAATTTCCAAAGTTGGAGTTATCCATCATGACAAGTATCCATTTTGTCTGACAAAATTCCTGTTTTCAGAGCTGTTTCCAACAATATTAAAAGATCCAAAGGATTGAAGTGCTTTAGAATTAGCATAGACATGGATTTGTTGCAATCCTAAAAGATTTCCAGTTTACATTTTTATTAGTGGTTTTTGAAACCATACTGAGTGGCTCAAAGATTCTGTTTTTGATTCTTCAAAAAAGTTTGTTTGATATTTTGAGGTATATTTGTGATTTTGAGAACCTCAAAAGCAATTGGTTGATATCAAGAACAACAAGTTTGAGGAATTTTACTTTTGAGTTCCGGATGGTGTTGCTGGAGCACCAGAGAAGCATGGTGAGCATCAAGAACCAGAATCTGTTTTAAGAACTTTGTTTAACAGCATTTTAGATTAAGTTATTGTTCAAGTTGAGCAAAGATTTAAAACAATGAGAGTTAAGTTTTGTTGAATCCAAAGCTTTTTCCCCCCAACTTGTTAAAAAAAAAAAAATATTCAATTGGAGTGTTTTCATTTTTGGGTGTGAGTTGAAATCAGTTTCTGCTGCAGATTTTGCAAAACAAGTATCCAGCACCCAAGAAGTCACAGACAATAGAGGAACCTGAATTAAACCAAATTCTGGAAGAAGTAACAAAAGTACTACATCTGATTCTGACCATACTTACTACATCTACTTCCTATTAGTTTCCTTCATAGTGTATAATTATAACAGATGTTCTCATAGTAAAGAGAGATGGAACAATTTGGTCTTCATTGTTATGAATAAAAGACCTTTTTGAAGACTATTAAGGTAGAGCATGGTACTGATGCATTTTTGATGAATTTGCAAAGAACTGATTTACAAATAAATTTTAAATATCACATTTGTACGTTTTATTATTTTCTAACATTTCTCTTGTAACTAATAATTGACATTACGACAGGTCTGTTGCCAGGGGTGGGGAATATCAAGTTCAATGGAGATTGGTGTCAAGCCTGAAGCATGGCCAGTTGGTAGAAATTCATTTTCTCATATAAAAAAATAGTTCATATCACATTCACTCATGTGGGGTAGCATAAGACTCCAGTACCCCACTCTCTGGGTTGGTCATTGGCCTGCATCATGGACTGCATTCTCTTGTGTCCAAATCACCCTTTGACTCTGGTTTTAAGTTAATTATTGTTACAACTGGTGATCTGCTATTAATGTGCCAGATTTCTAGTTAATATATTTTCCATTGGTATGTAAACCTGTAATGTGACCGTTACTTGATCTTTTTGCCAACCAGCAGGTGATTGCCCGTATTGCAGTCGATTCCTCAATCTTGCTGGTGTTTGTCAAAAGCAGGAGAAGGGCGAGCCACATACTCACAAGGTAACATTATGAAAGAACAAATACCACACAGAGAAATAAGAATGCAAATCATTTTCCATATTATATATACAGGTATTTTAGTCAGGACTTTGCCTGCTCATCTGGGTGAGTAGGTAGGTGATACTGGGGACAACTTCTGCTATTTCAGCCCCCCACCTCTTCCCGCATCAAACTCCTTGCCCATCTACTTATTTTAATGTGGTGGCTGGCAATACAAAAATAGAAGCCTTGGAACTGTGATATGGACATATCCATCTCCTGCCAAAATTGGACAAGTACTCACTCCAGTCCCAAGAATGCCAATATATGTTCCATTACTATGCGTATAATAAAGTTAACATGGCAATATATGTTCCATTACTATGCGTATAATAAAGTTAACATGGCAATATATGTTCCATTACTATGCGTATAATAAAGTTAACATGGCAATATATGTTCCATTACTATGCGTATAATAAAGTTAACATGGCAATATATGTTCCATTACTATGCGTATAATAAAGTTAACATGGCAATATATGTTCCATTACTATGCGTATAATAAAGTTAACATGGCAATATATGTTCCATTACTATGCGTATAATAAAGCTTGTTTATCTCTGGCAGATGATATTTATTTTTCTTTTGAAAACTACTTGTTGAAGAATAAATACTGTTTGGAAGACTGTGTCAATCAATAATCAATATAAAATGTATGAAAATCCTGTTCAAAATTAAGTCTATAGGATGCAAACTGATTGGGATAAATTCGCAGGAACAGCTGTTGAAATCATGTTTCGCTGCTGGAGTTTTTATTGATAATCTTTTTTATTGATTTGTGTTGAAAACAATTTTGACATGTTAGCAATTTCAACAAACCTTCCTGAAGAAAATCAGAGATTACAAGTTGAAATCTTGCAACTTTCAACTTGTTCTTAGTAAGTTTGGAAACTCTCATTGAATGCTCCATACCTGTGGCCTTGTACCATGCAAAACCAAGCTTAAAACATTTTGTGATATGACTTTCTGTGGAGCAATGTCTAGGGAGCCAGTTTCCCAGATCATTATTGCTGTAATAAGTTTAATCTTCATAGGGGTTTTCATATTGGTACAGATTTAAGTAATGCGTTGTTAATATCCCAATCTTATTATTTTATTATTAATATTTTACTAGTATTTGCCAAAAGCGAATATAGTTAGCTTTATCTGTGTGACTCTGATTGGAACGAATATATAAAAAAGGAAGGTAGGAATTTTTAGCTTGATCTCAAGTGTTTCATGTTTTATGACCCAAACATAAAGTCTTTGAAGTCAGATCTTCTAAGCAGATGCTGCTTAGAAGATCTGACTTGTTCCAAAGAGGAACAAATGAATAAATAAAAGAAAGCTTTTGGGGGTGAAGTGACAACAAATCTGGGCACTGAGAAATTCCAGCTGCAGCTCTGTATTAATAGTTGCTGTTAGGATCAAGTCCATTCTGGTCTGCTCATGTCGAGGGACTTGGGTAGTTCTGATGTTGGCTGGTTGTGTTGCCAGTCACACATTGTGATGTCGAGATGAGCAGAGAGTTGGTAGGAGGAAGTTGAAGGGAAGTGCTGATTGTAACTGACGGCAGGTCTCAATGAAAAAGGTTTGTTTCATACTGATGTTATTTTTATTTTGTTCCACTCCAATCTAGGCAATTAAGCCTCTGGGACACAGAGAGTTACGGTGAGTGAAAGAGATGGGAGAAGACTGAGAATGGGGAGGATTGAGAAAAAGATGAAAAAGGAACAGGGTTCAAGAAGACAGAAGATAGTGATTGACGTTGCATTTTGACTTTTGAAGATCAAGGAAGCAAGAAATTGGAAGGGAGTTCCACAGGTGGGAAGTGTGAGAAAAGGAACTGTTAGAGTAGAAGTGAAGATCTAGCTAGTTCTACAGTAAAAGGGAGGGTCCTACTTGCCAATCTAGCAGCATGTTTAAATTCATCTTGTTGAAGAACCAAGGAAAGAAAAAAAAAAAAACTTTAAAAGGACTGTCGTGAGCTAAGAAATACACTGAAAATTAGAAACAAATAACAAATATATCTCTCAAAAGAGGAAATAAACAAACAAATTTTTTTTTACAGTGATGTTCACTTTGTACAAGGCTCGAGAGCCACTCGCGGTAGAGGGTTACAGAGTAAGAGACACAGTGGATATGTGGGGAAAATAACTAGACATGAACAGGTTATGATTTTAGTGATCAGGCAAACACTCCCTCTTTAGAGTCAGTTCCACAGAGCAGCAGTTTGTGGAAGAAGCTGCTCAAGTGGAACTTACATTTCACAAATAGAATACGAAGAGAATGATAATGGTTCAATACAAAGTGCGTAGCAGGGCAGGTCTTAGTCACGAAGGTTAGAGCTAGTGGAACTAAGGAATGTAGTTCATCTTAGTACTTTCCATGAAGTAGCGATAGAGCAGTGAAAGGCTTGCAACATTTTGTTTGTGAGAAAGAGATTGTAGGGTGGGAAATGATTTGTCACCCACAAGGACACCAAGATGCTTTTGTATTCTATCAAGAGTGAAAAGTGAAGACTGAGTAGCTCCTTCCCATACATTTTCAAAGGAATAATCAAACAAGTAAAACATTTTTCAAATGGAAACAATAACAATTTGAAACAAACTCAGAAATGCTAAAAGGCAACATGGGGTCTTGGAGAAGAATTTCAGACTTTGTAGTAGAGAGCATGTAATTACCATGTTGCCTCTTAGACCAGCAGTTGCTAAAGAAATGTTAAAGTGTTAGTTTCCTTACCCCTTAAGTGATCATGTGGTAGCAGGCTCACAGAAATTACATATGTATCTATGATAAATGTCTATTTTTATATTTTTCACAATCATGATTCCTGTAGCCCCTTAGGATTGTAAGGGCACCACATCAACAATAGTCATGGCAACAGTGTTGTTTCATAAGAAAGACAGCCTGAAAGATTTCTCCAGGCTAGTTTTCTCCTTCTCCTAGACTGGTTGCAAACCAAGGCTATAGGGCCCAATCTGTCTTGCTATTTAACCATAGATGGGGGAAGAGATGGATTCATACTTTTTCCAAGGTAAGTGAATGTAATGAACTCTAATGGAATTTGAACTCGGCTCTCCGATTCCTCGATCCCAGCTGTTATCTATTACGCCATGCTTCTAAATCTTGAGCCGCTTATATTTCTATAGATTAAAAGATTATCCTTATAATTTGCTGCTGCCCTACTACTATTAAGTAGAAAGGTCTCTAAACTGGCTAACAGATCTTCAGGGACACTTACTCTGATTTATTAGCCCAACATGGCAGAAGTTGTCCCCAAGTGTCACCTACCAAGACTGAGAAAGCAGAGCCCTGAATGGTGATTATTTTCCTTTTTCATTATCTGATGAGCTTGCAGTGGGCCCATCCCCCCCTTTTTTTTGTGTCCACTGACACAAATGAGAAGGGAGATGCAATGTAGGGTAGTTATTAGCCAGTTGGTGGAAACAGGATGAGTGCCTTGTTGCATGTTTACATTTGTTCAGCTGTCCAATTTAGCATCCTACTTTTTTTTTCTACAAATATTTAAGATTTAGGTAAGTTGATAATACACATGCACAGTCTCTTATTTCTATTCCCTGGTACCAGACACTTTGGGGCATTTAAAATAATAGCACAGGTATTATATATAGGGTAGTGAATTAATCTGGTTGTTAACCATAGAGGAATTTGTATCTCTTGACATTCAACACATTTTATTTAAAAACACCAAAAAATAAACAAAATGTCCTTGATCACATCTGATGTATAGAGAACATGGTATAGGCTGAAACAAAGCGCCATCTCAAAGTAATTTTTACTGTACTCTACTTAGTCTTTTAGAGTAGAATAGGTTTCAAAGCATGTGTCATATTTAGCCATAGTTGGTGCCAAATTCAAACTTTGCAGCTGATAACCATGAAAAAATAAAATAAGAAAATAGCATGGCTGATGCTAACCTATGGGTGAGTGACCCATTCTCGGACTAATGTTTTTTTTGATGACATAAAGGGGAAAGGTTATGTTGAATCCATTGCTAGGTCTGCTGCTAGGAAAGTTGGTTCACTATGATGTGTGTGACTGTTTTTCTCACCAGAATCTATCTTGCACATTTATAATTCGGCCATTCATCCATGCATTGAATATAGCTGCCACACTTAGTCTAGTACTTCTGCTATGTATCTAGAAATTCTTGACAAAATCCAAGAAAGAATCTGCTATGTTATCAGTCCTAACCTGGCATCTAGACAAGCTACTTTCTGATCACCATAAATGTAGCTTCTCTGTACCTTTTCTATAAATATTTTCATGATAATTTTTCTGATGAGCTTTCCTCTATGGTACTTTAACTTGACTTGAATTTGAGTGTAGTACTTGATTGGTAGCTAGGTCTCATCATTTTACTGTTGAAATGGCTAAATGTAACTAAGTTCTATGCTAACAGTTTCTTCTCTCACACTTCTTACTTGTGAAACTCTGTTCCAGCTCTTGGTTTTCCATCAACTTTGAATTTCAAAAATTTAAATGCAATATCAATCGTTCTGTCTTAATTCCTGTTATTTTATTGTCCTCTCTCCTTAATAATCTTTTTCTCATATTCTTTCACACTCAGTAACCCCTTGTTTCTTAGTGGCTTTATTACCTCGCTTTGGATGGAATAATTAAAAAAAGTAAAAAGTATGTTAAACATTGTCTAAATTTCTTTTATCGCATGTCTTATTTTTGGCAAAACTGGATGATAATTCAAGATAGCATTCCTTAGGTGAGGATTATGGCAATAAAAGCAATGCTTGTCCAAGAAAAGCTAATGGAATCTATTGTTGTTGTTATTGCCCTTGCTTTTTGGTTGTTGTTTAGTGCCACCAGGTGGTAGCTTCTATAAAATGCTGGCAGCCATATTGAAAATGTTTCATTTGCCCAGTTGTCAATATTCAGACTAACTGGAGGATTACCTTATTGCAGAAGCAATTGATTCATTGGGGATTAACAGAATCTTTTACTAATGTGGACTTTGCCAAAATATCCCAATCATCTGTCTTGTATCAGTGAGAAATAAGAGTATGTTTTTCTTTTGTAATATTTTACGTGGGACACGTGATACTTTTCTGCTACTTACAAAAAAGAACTAAAAATATGGTTATCACTGCAAGCTCTTCTCCTGTGAAACCTCAACAGCATTGACACTATGCAAATGCTTAAAATCTGTGTTACTTTTTTGTCTCCAACTCATCTACAGACATTCCTGTTCATTTATTATTCTCTTTCCTTAATGACATTAGTCCTGGGTTTGACAATAAATTACATCTGGCAGCAAGGCCTCTGATTGGGAGATTGGAGGTTTTGTGGAGCATGGAACCACCTCTTAATTGCTGCTGTTCCTACATCCACCATGACCTGAGGTGGTAGCATCTGTTAAGGTCCCAGCTATGGGCAAATAATGAACTCTCAAGCAAAAATCAAAACCCTAAAATAAACTATGAAAATAGATTTTTATAGTAAAAATAATGGCAATACATTTTTATAAGAAAATTTAACAATACATTTTTGTGGTGAAATTACCAGCAATACATTTTTATAGCAAAATTACCAATAATACATTTTATAAGAAACTTGAAGACATGGCATACATCCCCCCCACCACCACCAAAAAAAAACAAAAACAATTTGCTCTGATTAATTTCATTTCATGTAAATGAGAAACAAGTTTTCACCCCTCATTTGATTTTGTAAGATAATTTGGTTTAAAAAAAAAAAAATTGCAGCTAATTATAATTTAATCCTGAAATAATGTCATTCTCTTGAATTAATTATAAAGTTTGAATTTTCATATTCAGATTTCGGCATTAAATAACCGATACAGGTTGATATGCCGCTAAACAAAAACAACCAAACTAAATCCTTAATAATGTTTTTCTTTTTCTCATATTCTTTCACACTCAATAATACCTTCCTTAGTGGCTTTATTGCCTTGCTTGGGATGAAATGATTTAAAAATAAATAAATAAAATAAACTTCAGTTTTCAGAATTTCACATAGAGGTATTGTGTAGTTATATTCTGTCTTTTTTGCTTATTATTCTCATCTTTCATTCCAGGTTTTGTCATGTTATTGTTTTTTTTTATCTTCCTTTTGTAATAAATAAACTTTTTACATTTCCTCTCTTCACTTCTCATTTGAATAATAGAATATTATAAATTAGCCATAGATTCTTCTTTCCTCTAACAAAAACTTGTATTTTTTTCTGGTAATAGTGATTCAAATATCTAGTAAACGTTTTTGTGGGAAATGTGACCCCCACAATTCAAATGTGCAAAAAACTAAGGCATTCCAAAAACTCGGCAAGGTATAGCAGTGAATGTTGGACAGTTTCCCCAAGGATAAAGAAAAAACACTAGAAACAGCAGAAATGTCCTTCTAAAAAAGGATACTGAAAATTGCATGGATAGAACGAGTAAGCAACAAGGAAGTCTTAAGGGAAATGGCAATAGAAAGAACGCATAATGAGGAAGGATGACTTGGAAAACTTAATCCTCACATGACATATTGAGGGCAAGAGAGAGAGAAAGAAGGCAGCGAGCCACTTACCTGACAAGCTTGTGTGAATGAATAGCTGAACAGTGGGTGGAGGGAGAAAAATTGCTAAGAGCCACACATGGTAGGCTGTCATGGCTCTCCACAACCTTCTATTTCCTGAACGAACATGACACATAGAAGTGATTTTTGCATGACATTTATTTCCACACTGGACTCTCTCATGTATTACTTTACCTTTTTTTACTGGCTTCAGAGGAGATTTCAGATCGAAACCTTTCTGCTCGGGTTTTATTGCCATATTCAAATCAACTAAAAAGGCTGCAAAAACGTTAATGTCACTAAAGCCTTTTCCCATTGAAGTAAGTTTTTCTTGAGGTATTCCACATCAATTGAATGTGATGGAACACTTAGAAAAATACTTTTCCTTATACTTTCTTCTTGAAAAGACTTTAGAACCGCTCCTTGTTTTTTTTACTTAGCTACTGAAATCAACATTTTTTTATTTATTTATTTATTTTATTTTTTGCTTTATGTACACAATGTTCTAAACACAACTTGAAGACATCAGGTGTTGATATAAATGACTAGACACAATGTACTGAGGCAGTAGAAAGAAGGCAATCAATAATGCTGAAAGAAAGCCTATTTTTGGTCAACTTTGCAGCTTTGTCTTTTGACAACTTTCAATTGCTATTTGATGTAAGGCAGGTGTGTGACTCTTTTTCAGAAAGACGACAGCTTTGCCAGTGAAAGCAAATAATTCTGTTTTCTAAATGCAACAATTGTTGTGAACTGTACAACAACAGCTCATCAGGAAAGTGCTCTAACATGCACACATTGAAGGAACTGCTTTGGAATCATATTTTAAATGTGCTTCTCTTACCTTTTGTTAGTTTGCATGACTGTTACACTCTGCCAATACCTCATAAATAATGGACCATTCTGTTTTGATTGCATGGAAAATGTGGGGGAAAGATGCTATTTGCTTTCAGCAAGAAAATGAAAGAAACAAGGCAAGATGGAAGTGGAGAGATAGAATATTTTTAATATTATTTTAAACTATTGTTCTCATCTTGGTTGATATAGATGTTATTATAGATACAACCTTTCGGCCAAGTACCCTCTGGTCATCATCAGGTGTCCATTGATTGGATGATATTGGATATCTCTTGATTATTATGAGATTTTGTCCCTGTGATGTCAGTTATTGCTCACTCCTGTTGAATTGGTACTTCACTAGCTGATCCAGGGATTGAACTCATGACCACTAAATGATAGTAACACATGTATAGTCTACTCCTATATCCACCATGCCATTGTCTCACCATCTGGCATTGAATATAAAAGGCTCCAAAAACATACAACTAATATCCTTCAATTGGTTTGGAGATGTTTTAGTCTTTAACCTTAGTTCGGTTAAAGTGCAGAGTGCCATCAGTTGTGATAAAAAAATGCATTTTTTATTGCAATTTAATCAAGAAATATATTGTTTTTGTTGATTTTTTTTTGTTTTTTTTTTGTTTGTTTTAGTTGCATTCAAAATAACCTTAGCATGAATCAAAAGTGAAATTTACATTTTAAGATGGTATATAGTATGAACAGAATTAAATAAGAGTTTATTCACAATCATCAAAATAGTTATTTTTGCCAATTCCTCATCTCTCTCCTTTACATTTTTTTCTTCTGATCAATAATGTGATAAAGGAATTAAAGTTTTGCATGCAAGGTATATTTTTCTCATATTCTCAGTAACCTCTTACATCTTAGTGGCTTTATAGCCATGCTTGGAATGAAATGAATTTAAAAATACAAAAAATTAACAAAATTGTCGATTTTCTTTTGCAAATATTTATACTTTTATTATATAATCTTTGGATTTGTTTAAAAACTTCTAAATTTGCTAATGAAAATTGAATCAGTTCATTAGTACAGACATAAGGGAGTGGGGGAAACACACACACAAAATGTTGTCCAGGGTGTTCCATCATGATGGGACACATTTTGCAAATAGCTTGGATTACAAAAATAACATATTGTACCAAATATATTTTACATAACTGATATGCAAGTGTTCAACGTATCTAAGATTTTGAATAAGAGATAGTCACCAACACAAAGAGAACACGCATGTATGCAATTTCTTTTGGAGTCCATGACATTATGAGGGTCTGCTGTCAAGAAGAGGGATAATGGATACCTGGAGGAAATAGCAAAATCTTAGATAATATGTTGAACTTGTCTATATCAGTTATGTAATAAATATATTTGGTACTCTGTCAGTTTTATAATCCAAGATACTTGCATTTAAAATGGGCCCCATAATTATGAAACACCCAGTATATGTGATTAATACTGTTTGATCTGCTGGCTACGATCAGTTCAAATGGTTTAAAAAAAAAAAAGTTTCTTTCCAGAGAAATTGACTTGGCCTTAGTTCAAAGCTTACAATTGCGATTGTTTACAAAATAATCTCTGTTTTACAAATAACTGTTTGAGCAAAACAAAACTCTTCAATCAAGACAGAAAAAAAAGAATGTGCCAATACTGTAAAAGAATTCAAAATGAAAAAAAATTAAATTTTATTTAAAATTTCTAATGTTTAATATTAAACTGAAAGCCATCTCTTGTATGAATTAAGAATTGGAAATGTTTTTGTTTTTTTTTTTTTTTTGTTCAGTTTTATTTTCTTTCTCAATTGAATCTTAGTTTTTTTCCTTTCAAATAAACCAAAATAACATTTTAAATTTTCCTGAAAAAAAAACAAAAAAACGATCATCTTTAAACACATTTAAAAATGCTTTTCATAGAAAAAATTACTTGAATATGTTTAAAAAAAATAATAAATGAAATAAAAAAAAAGACAACATTCTTGAAACCTGACAGCGAGATGTGCACTAAAATTATTTAATATTTTTGCAGTCAATTCTGCATACAATTTTCTTGCTAATCTCCTCATGTTTAATTTTATTTTCATCTTAGTGCATATTCTGCATTGGCGTTTTTTCTTTAGAGGATAATATTTTGTTGTGATAAAAAAAAATATTTAGTTGAAAATCTTAACATGCCAACCCAAGCATTTACATTGATGCTTTTTGTTATAAATTGTTATATAAAAGCTTCCTTTCTCCCTTTTTTCCTCTACTCCTCTTCGCCCTTCTCCTCTCCTCCCCTTCGCCCTTCTCCTCTCCTCCCCTTCGCCCTTCTCCTCTCCTCCCCTTCGCCCTTCTCCTCCCCTCCCCTTCGCCCTTCTCTTCTCCTCCCCTCCCCTTCGCCCTTCTCTTCTCTCTTCCCCTTCGCCCTTCTCTTCTCTCTTCCCCTTCGCCCTTCTCTTCTCTCTTCCCCTTCGCCCTTCTCTTCTCTCTTCCCCTTCGCCCTTCTCTTCTCTCTTCCCCTTCGCCCTTCTCTTCTCTCTTCCCCTTCGCCCTTCTCTTCTCTCTTCCCCTTCGCCCTTCTCTTCTCTCTTCCCCTTCGCCCTTCTCTTCTCTCTTCCCCTTCGCCCTTCTCTTCTCTCTTCCCCTTCGCCCTTCTCTTCTCTCTTCCCCTTCGCCCTTCTCTTCTCTCTTCCCCTTCGCCCTTCTCTTCTCTCTTCCCCTTCGCCCTTCTCTTCTCTCTTCCCCTTCGCCCTTCTCTTCTCTCTTCCCCTTCGCCCTTCTCTTCTCTCTTCCCCTTCGCCCTTCTCTTCTCTCTTCCCCTTCGCCCTTCTCTTCTCTCTTCCCCTTCGCCCTTCTCTTCTCTCTTCCCCTTCGCCCTTCTCTTCTCTCTTCCCCTTCGCCCTTCTCTTCTCTCTTCCCCTTCGCCCTTCTCTTCTCTCTTCCCCTTCGCCCTTCTCTTCTCTCTTCCCCTTCGCCCTTCTCTTCTCTCTTCCCCTTCGCCCTTCTCTTCTCTCTTCCCCTTCGCCCTTCTCTTCTCTCTTCCCCTTCGCCCTTCTCTTCTCTCTTCCCCTTCGCCCTTCTCTTCTCTCTTCCCCTTCGCCCTTCTCTTCTCTCTTCCCCTTCGCCCTTCTCTTCTCTCTTCCCCTTCGCCCTTCTCTTCTCTCTTCCCCTTCGCCCTTCTCTTCTCTCTTCCCCTTCGCCCTTCTCTTCTCTCTTCCCCTTCGCCCTTCTCTTCTCTCTTCCCCTTCGCCCTTCTCTTCTCTCTTCCCCTTCGCCCTTCTCTTCTCTCTTCCCCTTCGCCCTTCTCTTCTCTCTTCCCCTTCGCCCTTCTCTTCTCTCTTCCCCTTCGCCCTTCTCTTCTCTCTTCCCCTTCGCCCTTCTCTTCTCTCTTCCCCTTCGCCCTTCTCTTCTCTCTTCCCCTTCGCCCTTCTCTTCTCTCTTCCCCTTCGCCCTTCTCTTCTCTCTTCCCCTTCGCCCTTCTCTTCTCTCTTCCCCTTCGCCCTTCTCTTCTCTCTTCCCCTTCGCCCTTCTCTTCTCCTCCTCCTATTCTTGTAGAACCTCTGCTTCCTGTACTAGAGTCAGATGGGTACTAATGAAAAATTTAACATCTCAAAACAATATCGTATTGGTTATGATAGTTTTGGTGGGGAATAATAGCCAAATGCTATTGCTAAATTTTTTTTATTTCAAAACGTTTGTCAACATTAACCTCTTTGAGGAAAACCTGAAAAACCTGACAATTCATCTGATCTGAAATGCAAGTGTAAAAAGATAGGAGACTGATCATCTGGCAGAAAGGGTGCAATATTTTCATTATCCAAGATCAAATCTGCTGTTAAAATTTGACTCCAAACTAACACCACAAATGGAGTTCTTAGCTGGGGACCAATGACTAAAAGATAATACGAAAAAAATTATTTTCCCAGGTTTCTTTACTTTCAAATTATATGACCACGTCACATTGAAACACTCATTCCCATATAATCACTGAAGTTAAGCAACATCAAGCCAAGTCAGTACCTAGATGGGTAACTGGTAGTGTAATGGATAATGGCAGGGAATTATTAATTAGTTAGCCAAGTTCCAATTCCTGTTGGGACCATTATATTCACTTACATGCAAATACCCTTGGGAAAGGTATGAATTCACCTCTTCTCCCCCAGCTGTGGGTAAATCAGTAAGACTTGTAGCACTAAATCATTATCTCCAAAAAAAAGTTCTTACAACTTAAAAATATTTTTTGGCTTTAAATAACCTGCAAGGGTTTGATAAGCCATAGGAAATGACTCGGTCAAATACTGATTAGCTACACTGGCATGTCTTTTAGATTTATTTACATTCTCTGGAAGAGAAATGTATAGAAACTACCATGGTTACAAAGTGAGGGATCAGTTTTATATTGGTTGTCATATAGAATTGATCCCCCACTTTATATCCACATAAATGTCTGATTAGGTATGAATCCACCTCTTCCCCCACCAGCTATGGGTTAATTAATAAGACTTGTATCACTAAACCATTATTATCTAAAAATATTTTTTGACTTTAAGTAACCTGATAAGCTATAGAAAATGAATTAATGAAATTATGGGTTTGGTTAAGTTTAATGAAAAAGCTCACAAATTACTTAATATAGGGTTTGTACAAAAAAGAAAAAGAAATGTTATTATTATATAGTGGATTAGTTAATATTCCTTTCTCCTTTAGGCACAAATGCATGTATTATGAAAATTAAAAAGACACAGATAAAGGCAATTATGAGAAACCTCCTTTTCAGAAATCAACATGTGATTAAATGAAGTCTAAGGAAAATAAATCAGCAGTCTGATTCTAAAAGGTCTTAAGTCAGCATACGCCTCTTTTTGCATGCTTTTACATTTATGAAAGGTGTAAAACTGATCTGTATATAAACAATAATCTCTTGGAAAGAGTTATTGTGAAATTAGGTCCCAATTTTAAAAAAAATGTATTATATATTTTTATTTTTTATTTTTATCTTTAAGGATTTTTTTTTTTTTTCTTATTTAAAAAAAATTCACCTAATGCCCTTTTTAGCATTCCCCCAATGAAGTGATCTACAACATTGGCCATGACAGTTGTAAATAAAAGATCTCATTGTTTTTAAGTCAAAAACGTATGGCCGATGATATTCTTTTCTAGTCTCTTCCTAGATGTTCTCTGTAATTAAATTATAAATCAATTAATTTTCTTATCTTTCTTACTATCCTGAAAAAAAAGATACTTTGGGGTGGCAAGAAAGAAATTCAAAACTATTTGATATTTACGTGTGTGTGTGTAGGATGTATAATAGTACGTAAAACAAAATTGAGGATGAGACAAAGTGGAAAGTTTATTAACGATGAGTTTCACAGGAGAGCATATGCTCTCTTTGGCTTCCTCAGGTTAAAATGAGGAAGCTAAAGGGAGCATACATTCTCCCACAAAATGCATTGTTAATAAATTTTCCACCTTGTCTCTTATATATAATCGTTTCTTCCCAAGCAAGGTGACAATGCCACTAGAACACAAGGCATAACAAAAAGTGAAAGGGAATGGGGAGGATTGAAGAAAGGATAAAGAAGGAACAGGGTTCAAGAAGACAGAAGATGGCAATTGATGTTGCATTTAAATTTTTTGAAGATTGTAGTTATCTGGGAAGCAAGAAATTGGGAGGGAGTTCCACAGGTGAGAAGCTTGAAGAAAAATAAACTATTAGAGTAGAAACGGTGTTTGAATCAAGCTAGTTCAATAGTAAAATAAGACGTAGTTGTCAATCTAGTAGCATGCTTAAATTCATGTAGTCGGGCACCAGTTAAAAAAAAAAAAAAAATCATCTGAGCATCTGCCATGAAAATATTTGTAGAAAAGACAAGAGTGAATCCATGTCACATCAGTGAGAAAGATGCCTGGTCAGGATTGATTGTAATGCAGACCCTTCTCTTGATTTTGTCAAGAATTTTGAGATGCACAGTAGGAGCACCAAATCAGGTATAATTTATGTTAATAAGAAATATACATTTGTTTTTTTACTTCACTGGTAGCACAATTATGCACAACACAATTGTCAACTGCTGATCATTGCATTGTGCATAAAAACTGAGTTGTGCTACCAGTGAGAAAAAAGTGTATATTTATTATTAACATAAATTATAGCTCTGATATTATACATTGAGCACTATTTTATTGAGACCAGCACTCAATGTACAAAAGAAATAACCAATCAAAACATTGCACTGAGGCTCACTAACTTTTACACACTTTCATGTCCAGAATGTTTCTCACACATATTTGAATATTATCTCTTACTTCATTACATGTGGCACGTGTCTAATCAATAAGAAATAGCCAAACACAACATACTATTAATCTGTGTCCTTTTGCTTTTTATCATTTCTATTTTGATCTCTGGCAAATCTTTAATAAAGTGAAATATGTTAGATCGAGATCTGTTTCCTACTTGTTCCTTATCCTATCATATCATATAATGTGTGTGTGTATTGATATATATATATATATATATATATATATATATATATATAATTGAATGAGAGATTGGAAATTATGACTCTTTGCATACACACTAAACAGTTCCTTTTGAGTTCGTATGAAGCAGGATGAAAAGAAAATATGTACATTTCATTTAAGCCACCCCCACCAATACATTTGCAATCACCTTGCTTTTTCTCCTCCTCCTCCCCTTCTATCATACTTTACATTGTGCATTTATTTATTTATTTTTAAATAATAAAGTGTTCATTAATTTGAAGAAAAAAAAAACTAAATAAAGCATTAAGAAATCAATTGACCGGAATCCCCTGAAGATACTGACTGATGATGGTGATGATTACAAAAGAAATAGTTAAAAAAAAAGAATTGAAGATACTAACTGCCTGGACATGGAGGGAAACATTAAAAGCTTATCATAGCATCTCTGCTGATGCTCAATGTGTTCACCCTTTGCCACATGCTGAAATTATTTTTCAGTGGTCTTCACAACTTTTACCTTTTCCAAACATCCTGTTATTCAAAAATTCTTCAGAGTCAGTCTATATTTCTGAGATGAGGTATTATGTTCAGTATTTACATTAGTCGGACTATTGTCCTCATCTTTGTCGCCATATTTGTCACAACGTTTCGGCCGTTGTATGTTCCGGCCTTCTTCAGGTGATTGGAATTTCGAAATTCCAACCACCTGAAGAAGGCCGGAGCGTACAACGGCCGAAACGTTGTGACAAATATGGCGACAAAGATGAGGACAATAGTCCGACTAATGTAAATACTGTCAAAAATTCTTGTTGAATTTTAAATGTATTGTCTGTTTGGAAGTGATTTTTCTGTGTTCTAAAATGCTTTTAGCCCAACAGAATTTGTTTTACATAATTCAACCAGACAAAAGCTTTTTCAATGACATTTGCAATCATTTTGCATCACTGCTTGCTAAATGTTCTCTAACAATGGAAATCCTGCCGCTTCTACCAAAAGCCTTATTGGCTCACAACCAAATACATGATGTTTATGTTGCTGTCAGAAGCTTCAAGAGTTTCTCTATAAAACTCTACATTGTGAGTGTCAATATTTTGGTTTTGATCTCATAAATCTTGGAGACTTTCTTTTAGAATCATTGTTTGTGTTTGTTCACTTCCTCATAGCATCTTTTAAATTTTCTTTTTTAAAAACTAGCAATATGAGTCATTTACAATCATTATGTTCTGAAGAAGACACAATAAACATGAAAATACTAGCTGAAGTACTTATCCATATCAAGTAAGTTGTCAAGAATAGGACTGAATCTGGTTATAATGATAATGTAGTGTTGCAGCTCAGACCAGACACAAAGTTTGTTCTTGAGTTGCAGCTTCTTTCAGTCAGCTTGTGGTTTAAAACAATAACTTTTTGGCTAAATCATTGCCCATGAAATAAAACCATGAGATAAGGTCAGTAGGCAAATTTTATTCTGGTTGTAACCTTCTCCTGTAGGCAGAAGTGAGTCTAGTAGTCGTGTCTTCCTTTGTGTGTCTTGACAAGGTAGTCTCTTGCCCCTCTCTGGGTCTCTCTATTCTTGGGGCAACTGTCTGATCGAGGACATTGTTCTTTGACTTGTTAGATCTATCTAAAATAGACATTCATCAAGAACTTAGGCTCTGGCTTCACTCACTGACTTTTGTCAGGATTGTTTGAACTGGTTCTTGGGAGGTCCACTCTATTAAGCAGACCTTCTTTGTTAAGACATAATTATCATTGCAATTTCTGTGATCCATTGAGCGTGGGTCGTCAGCAAGATATTAGCTGACGCTAATATTGCTACATCATTAAAACCTTTTTCCTTGTTGCAAGTAGTCAAATTTAAGTCGTTTGAAATCATTTCTTAGAATTGGCAGTCAGTGTCAAGTTGTTTGAAAGTTTCTCTCAGTACTGACAACATTGAGTTGTCTGAAAGCCTTCCTCAGTACTGACAGTCAGTGTCAACTTATTTTCAGACTGCCAATAATTGGAAGGGTTGGATGGTTCACCAGAGTTCTGGAACAACAGATGATGACTTCCAGCAGGCGGTAAAGCAGGAGGCAGTGATGCATTTATTATACAATTTAGAGAGAACAGGAGCCAGTTTGGTAGCACACTTCTTAATGACTATTACATGGATACCATCGGGTCCACATGCTTTGTGGGAATCTAGGTTGGAGATGATAGCAGAAACCATGGAAGGGGGTTATATGCATATTGTTATGGGTAAGCGATGTGCAAGCACATTAATTATCATAATGAAAGGAGGGGGAAGAAAACAAATAGGCTATATGAGAAGTAACTATAACATATGTGTCATTCTTTCTTTCCTCCTTTTCTATATTTGTCACATTTCAAGCCAGACAGTTCGTGAAATGGATATATGCAAAATTCTAATGCCAACACTGGAAAGTGCATGTTTGGACCAGGCAAATGGTTTCCTCTCCTGAACACGTGTTTTAATAAAAAAAATTTAAAAGAAAATTCAGTTGATGAAAAACCCTTGTACCAATAAAATCACAGATTATGTCTTCTGTGTATATTGAGAAAAGCCGTAATTTTGACCCCCAGAATTATTTCATAGACAAAATGAAGAATTAACTTTGAACTGTTAATGAACTGATTTTTTTTCATAATAGGTTTAAGACAATCGAATAGGTGCCTGTCGTGACGAGAGCAGTCACACTTGTTTAGCTGAAAATAGTGGTTCCTATATGTTATAGCGGCTGAGCATACTGGTGTGATCAAACTCTTTAGTCTGCTGGGGTAGATTGTTCTAATTCCATGTGACATGCCGTTTTTCGATATCTCAGTATCAGTTCCCTTCAGAGTTGTCCTCCTCCTAGACTGGTTGCCGACCTGAGCTAGAGAACTCAGCCTGTCTGTTATTTAATTTGATAGTTGTGTGTGCGGAGAAGAGACATTTCCCAAGAGTATTTGTGCAAAAGTGAATCTAATGAGCTCTCCATGTTGATTCTACTTTTTGTGCCAATAACTGCTATGATATACATGCATCCAACATTTGTCCAGACATCACAAGACAAACAATAATTGCAACTCTTTTTTTACACACACACACACACACACACACACACACACACACACACACACACACACACACACACACAGGGAGTCCCCAAAAATGTACTAACTTTTAAACTTCCTTTAGCTTCTTCATCTTGATTATTTTTTTTTTTTTTTTTTTTTTTTTTTTAGATGCATGCATTTAATATTTAATTTTCTTTATAATTCAATAAACATTAATATTTCTTGATTTTTTAACCATTAATCTTGATTACAAGTCAATATACACTTCATTTATTGTCATTTAGAGAGAGAGAGAGAGAGAGAGAGTACATTTTGGGGGGGAGAGAGAGAAAGAAAATATATTAATGTATATTTTGGCAACAACCTTTCTTTCAAACATCTTTCATTAAATATTTCCAACAAAGAAGATTGAATTAAAATAGCAACAATTTGCCCATTGCACCGTGTGGGTGTGTGTGTGTGTGTGTGTGTGTATATAAATATTTTGGCAGCACCCTTTCTTTCAAACATCTTTCATTCAATATGGCCGACAAGGAAGATTGAATTAGTTTTTCCAGCATCCTAACATTTTTCCATTTTGTAGGAGTTAAGGAAGATAATAGTCTGTAATTTTTATTGTCCCAAGCACTTTTGCCCACTACTGTAGCCATTTTCAAGGATGTTTTTTTTCTTTTCTGGTCATGTTATTTTTTTCCTCATTGTGATTGTTGTAAATTATATTTGTGTTTTTTGAAAAACGAGTGTTCATTCAAAGTTCTCACATGCCATGCACAACTGGAATTCATGTGAGCATCTTTTTTTTTCTTTTTTTTTTTTCCACTATTAAATAATGTAAGGTAGGAGAGAATTCTTTGACATATTGGGCCTCTCAAATAGATGTTTCTGATAATATGATTTATATAGAATTCTTGTATTTTCAACTAGAATTTTTCTTGAGAGTTTTTGTAAATTATGGATTAATAAATGCATTTTTTTTTTTTTTTTTATGACACTATGGTCAGATAAGTGACACATAAGGTGCCTACTCAAGGTGGCGGCATTGTGTCCGATACAGGTATTTGATTTGTGAAAAACAGTTTTGTACTGGGCATTGAAATTGTTACATTATATTGGTCATCACTAGTTTGGATTTAATGGGGTTATTTTGATTATTGACCACAAAGTTTGCAATCTTCCATTTCTTGTAATATAAATTTTACATGTTTTCCAGGAATTACAGCAAAAATATGGTGTTTAATAATTCTTGATATAGTGAATTTGTTCTTTTTAAAATTATTATGCATCTGGTTACAGTAAAATATGTTGATGTTTTTTTGTGTGATATTTTTATTACTGGTATTGTTTATTTATTGTAAGAATAATTTGTTCATCAATTATGCAGTTGTGAAAATTATTGTTGACTAATGTTTTTTTTTTTTGAGAGTTTTACTTTGTTCAGAAATATTCTTTGAAAAGAGGGATTATATTATGGAGAATTTTTATATTCCTTAACTCCTGCAAAATGGAAAAATGTTAGGATGCTGGGAAAACTTAAAAAATTAATGCAATCTTCCTTGGCCACATTTAATGAACACAGTCTTTAGGCATGAAATGGACTGTTGCTGCTTGGTGTTGACCTCAGTGTCCACTTGTGTGTGTGTGTGTGTGTGTGTGTGTGTGTGTGTGTGTGTGTGTGTGTGTGTAATATATATATATATATATATATATATATATATATATATATATATATATATATATATATATATACACACACACACACCTAAGTAGAGGGTTGGTGTATACAAAATAAATTCCAATAACCAAAAATTATTCTACATATTCCCTTTATTCTACGTTCAATACCATCACTTGATAAGACACAAAGTGTTGAAACAAAATGGTTATTTTTGTATTGATTTTATAAGATATTTGTTATAGTTTTCAAATAAATCATTATATATATGTATATAATATGTTGGTATATAATTCAAGTGAATCCTATTAATACAATATAAAATATTAATGTTAAAACTGATTCACGCAGAGAGCTCAATGTTTTAATCAAACAGCAACATATGTTTTATACAAAAGAATTAAGATTACATTACGTTAATGATCATTTTCACCTTGTAGATTGAAATAAAATTTACAAGGAGTCTTCAAACCCGTCAATGGATGATGAGATATTAAAAAAAAAAAAGAAAAAAATTTTTTACTTGACGTAGAGAATTTATTTACTAACGTTCCTGCCATAGAAACTTTTGATATTATTTATTTTGGTGCATAAAAATAATTTAATTCCATTTCCATCAATCCAACCCAATATTTTAAGAAAACTATTGCTCGCTTGCACCACTAGAGTTCCTTTTAAAAACTAGAATGGTACTATTTACACACAAACTGATGGCATAAGTATGGGAAATATATAATAATTGGAGAAGCACAGCTTCTCCAATTATTATATGTCCTATGTTGAAAACAAGGTTTTTACTAAAATTATTAAACCTAGAATATATGTTTATGTACTTGATATATTTATTTTAGCTGATGACAAAAAGGAAATTGAAAATCTGAAACTACATTTCAACAAAATTCCATCCTAAATTTTACTTTATGAACTTATTAAAAAAAACAAACTCTCTTTCTTAGGTGTCCGTATTGATTTTAGTATTAATATTTTACAACTTCTGTTTATAAAAAAACAACTAGTAAAGATTCTTAATTTATCTAGTGAATGCCCTCTAAGATATAAAATAGGTGTTGTTAAATATTTCCTCAAGAGTGCATGAGAATTCATCCTCATGCACACTTTTCTTTAAAGAATAAAATAACATTAAACAAATGTTTATTAATAATGGATTTCCTAATCAATTGTTGAATTTCAATATTAGGTATTTTCTCTCTGAGGTAGCTAATAGCAATGACAAGAATAGAAACCTAAACAATAGCATTAAATAATTTTAATGAAAATCAAATGAATTAAAATTACAAAGAAGATAAAACAAGAATTAAGAATTATATAAAAAATTCACAAGACCACTTGACAATAGCAAAAAAATGAGACTATTTATTACAAAAACTTTAAAACCCCCAAAAATAGTTAAAAATAATACTTAAACTCTTAGAACAAAATAAAATAGAACATTTATTTACATTTTTATTATATATATATATATATATATATATATATATATATTGTATATGTGGGTGGGTATATATATATATATTTTTCCTTTTTCTTATTTATCCACAAATGTCAGAATAAAAATTCCTATTTAATTATATGTCATACCTTTACAATGTTTTAGTCTAAGCTGGTTCTTTAGTCATATCATGATTGTAGAATTGTCATTTTTTTTATTTGTCATATCCTCAATATAGTTGTATGGACTGGACAAAAAATATAATGGCTATAAAAGGTCAATGCAGTAATAACACAAAAATGGATTAGCAATCTATTTGTCATCTCATATAATAAATGCTTCTAATTTATATAATGCACTATTTTTTTTTCTTTCTTTTGCTTGGTATCAATTCGGTATTGTGGAAATAATACATAAAATATGTAAACTAATGCCAAAATGCCGGAGTGGGAATTGAACCTGAACCAGTCTAGCAGGTTTTGTGCTCTCATTTGCATCTTTGGCCTTCCAGTAATGGTGGTTTGTAAAATTCATCAGATCACTTTCACAAATTCATGAGAATGAAAAAAAAAAAGTCTGGCCACCATTGTAGGATTTTTATCTTCAAACTTTGCAAATATTGTCTAGAAGAAATTTTTAAAGCTGAAATTGTCAATACTGTAAGAGGCAAAAGAAGCTAAAAAAACATATTTATTTTTTAATCTTTCATGATGAAGAAATAAAATCTGATTGAACTCAATAAAAGAAACTATAGTCTTAGCAAAGTTGAATTTGGATTACCGATATCAATATAAGTTCATTTAGAATAAAACATAACTTCCTTTCTTGTCAATAAAAATACAGATAAATGCTAATTTCTAAACAAGAACAAATTCTTGCTGATTCGATTTATTTATTTTTTATGGTTGATCAAACGTTTGGAGGTTATGTAAATCCCCAAAATATTTTTAGATTGTACAATTTTTTAATTTTTTTTAGAAATTAATGATTTAGTCATACCAATTTTACTTATTAACCCATAGCTGGAGGGAGAAGAGGATTCATACCGTTCCCAAATTTGCATGTGCGTGAATATAATGAACCCAACTGGAATTGGGACTTGGCTCTCCAGTTAACAATTCCATGCCAATACCATTATACCAGCTGCACATCCAAACTTACAACACCTGGAAGTGGTTACTCATCTAGGTACTAATCAGGCTTGATGTTTAACTCTGGTGATCATACAGGAACCAGTGTTTCAATATGACATGGCCGTAAACCTGTTCTTGCCTGTGTGCTGATAAATAATGAAATTTGAGAAAATATTTTCATCCATGGATCAACAGTTCTGATCAAGAATCCGACCGAGTTACATGAAGCTGTCTTCACAAAAAAATAATTTTAAAGAATAATGAACACTTTTGACTTAACTGCTCTAAGAATATCACAATAATTTGATTGAAATCCTCTTTGAACCCCTCTCCCATCAAATGTTAGGGGTAACATGCTCGTCTTCTTACAGTTAAGCTACGTCAAACCACTCACTACCTAGATAGGTGAGTGTTTGGGAATATTAGATGCTGTAAGCTTGGATATGAGATTTGTCAATCGGAGTGCAGTGTTCCAATTTCAGTTGGGTTCGTTATATTCACTTACATGCAAATAATTTTGGGAGAGATATGAATCCACCTTTCCTCCCCCTATCTATGAGTTAATTAGTAACACTTATATCACTTACATCACTAACCATTCGTATCTAAAAAAAAAAAATAAAAATGTACAAAATATTTAGATTTTGGTATTAAACAGAGGTTAATATGTCGCTGAACAAAACAAAAACAAAAAACCAAACAGTTGTCTTCTTGCAACCTATTGCTGAGAGAGTTCATTTCTCACTAGGAATTAAATTTTAGGTTTAGAGACCAACAAGTGCCTATTTGAAACATTTATTATTATTTATTTTTTGTTAACAATTTGATTATAGATAGATAGATAGAGATGCTGATAGCTATACGTCTTCTTGTGTCAGGGACGTATCCAAAAGGACACATAAAAATCTTATCCCTGTGTCCCAGGGATGCATTTCATTTTTTTTTTTTTTTTTTTCATAAAAAACAATACATTGCAATGCACACAGTAATCCGTCAGGGATAGGAATTCTCTGCTAATCGGTGAAAGTGGCTTTTTATTTTTTGTTTTGTTTTTTCCTAATAGGAAATTTCCATGAGAGAATTTACTTTGTTTTTTTTTTCCTTTTTTTCTTCCCCCACCATTTCATACTAACTGACATTTTATGATAAAAAACTGTCATGTTTTTATACTGTTTTTAACAATAAACACACCACAAATTAATAATGCTAGTCCTGTTTTTTTTCTTATTCCTATAACTTTTTTTCTTTTTTTTTCAAACCAGGATTCAAAAGCTTAAACACTTTACTTTCTAGGAGTGCAGTGAGTGCGAGTTAATATTTATTTATTTACGATAGAATTGTAATTTCTTGGCGTGAATTAAAATTAAAAATTTATTGTAAATAAAATTTAAAATTTACATTATTTGGAGTGGCAGGGTGAATTAAAAGATTCCAAAACTCCAATATTGTTATTATTTCGTTTACGTTTTTAAATACGCTTAAAATAAAAAGCATGTTTTTATCTTTGGAACTAAATTTATATGAAGTTAAAACTAAAATTAAGATTTCAAAGATTACTTTTATTTTTAAAATAAATTAAGTAATGCTGTTTTTAATTAAAATACATGTACAACAGTAAAACACTATCATGGCTAAAAACAAAAACTAAAAACAAATTGATGGTGTTTCAGTTTATTCAGAGAATGCTACTTCCAGCAAACTGGATATTTCCTGAACATACCACAAGCTTTAAACCTAAAAACACAAACCTAACCAACAAAATTAACTAACCTTCCCGGAAATCTCCAATATTCGTTGGTAGTACAGTGTAACCCGGATATAAGAGATTTTCTCTGGTCAAAAATTAGAGCCTGTGTTAATGTATATATAATAGACCAAACCCGGATATAAGAGAACCCGGATATAAGAGACTTCTTCTCAGGTCCCGACAACTCTCTTATATCCGGGTTACACTGTAGCGTGAATTCTGAATATGCACCCAAAACTTTTTTTAATTCTGAATTTCTTAGCAAAAATAAATTCCTACTATGCTCTTTTTCCATCATAAATTCATAGCAGTTAAAAGTTGACAAAGAAAATAAAAAATATATATACTCCCCCATAGGCTTTGGTGCCAGTAATAACTACTGGCACCAAAGCCTATGGGGGAGTATATATATATTATTATTTTTTTTTTTTTTTTTTTTGACAGTCTCTCTACCACTTTCCTTTTAAGTAAAATTGAAATATACATTTCAAAGTTAAAATGTTTGACTATCTTTGAGGAGGGGGCAATAAAAGTCTATTCTTTCTCTATTTCATTTTTCTCTGTGATCTTACCTCATCCCAACATGTTAATTTCTTCTAAGTTATTCTTATTGGAGAGAAATAACAGGGGGTAAACGTGTTGGTAGGGGATATTTTTTACTTTCCCTAATACAGTGTAACCCGGATATAAGAGAAACCCGGATATAAGATATTTTCTCTGGTCCCAAATTAGAGCCTGTGTTAATGTATATATAATAGATCAAACCCGGATATAACAGAAACCTGGATATAAGAGAAACCCGGATATAAGATACTTCTTCTCCGGGCCCCGACAACTCTCTTATATCCAGGTTACACTGGTTAAATCATTTTGTTTTACAGTCATACATTAAAAAAAAAAAAATTCTCTTTCACATTAAATTTAGTTCCAAGTGATTTTTGTGTTGCTCAGATTGGGCCTGAACATCATACAAGATGCCATATTCTCTGAGTGAACAGTGTGGAGAAAAGATATACAAATGCCACCTGCCCCAAAAAATGAAACGCTTTGCTGGCCAGCAGACTATTGCAGCCGCATTTTCTGTGTTTTCCACCTCTATGCCCATTCCAGAGCTTATCTCCTCTTTTTGGTAGTCACCTGATGAATCACCCACAGAAGAACTGCAATCCCTTTCATTGTCCAAAAAAATGCAAATCTTTCTTGACCAGTCCCTCACAAAATACAAACGGCTTCATTTTTCAGTGAAAAATTTAATGTTCTGTGAAATATACATTGCAAAAATAAAAGACATCTCTTCACAAATCAAACAAATGCACCAATTAACTTTCAACATTCCACTCTCCATGTTTTATGCAAAGAGTATCAGTCCTACCTGAATATTCCTATTTTACGAAAGGACTTAGAACTAAGTAAGTTGAAGTTTGATAGTCAACAGGACAAAGCAGTCCTACTATAAAAAAAACTACTTACTGGATGGCTCAGGTGGGAATGCCCCCATCAAAGTTTGAATCTCTACACAACTTTCTGACAGAGATTAGAGTCCCAGATCTCTTACCTTTACAGCAAAAAGCTTACAGATGATGATATGCCAGTGAGGAACTGTTCTCTAGTGTAGCAGACATTGTACAAGCAGCTCTAAAAATAAAAGTTACTTAATCCCCATTCGTTACTGTGCTTGTAGATGAATCTACAGACATAACCAACTACAAGCACCTTGTTGTTGATGTCCAAATTATTGACCCTATGACCTTTCAACCGAGCACTCATTTTATTACAAATAAAGAGTGTATTGACACAACAGGCGTAGGAATTGCAAAATCCATCCAGGAAATCCTATTAACCAAAGTGATGGGCATGGGATGAGATGGAGCTGCTGTAATGACTGTGAGAAACAAAAGCTGCACAGACACACTGCTTAGGTCCAGACTCCACATGGTGAATGTACACTGTCTTGCTCACTCCCAGGCTTTATGCACATTTCAAGCAGCAGAGTCAATAGCAGATCTAAAAGAGCATCGGCAGATACTGACTGATTTATTTTATTACTTCAATGCTAGTCCCAAACAAGCAGCCAAAATAAGACCTATTCAGAAACTGCTGGAAGACGCAATTCTCACTTACAAAGAACTGCATTCCATTTGATGGCTATCATATTATAATGCTCTTCAGGCTGTGCACAGGATAATTGATAGCCTACTGACATACTTCACTGAAGTATCTCAGGGTTTCAGCAAAGATCCAAAATTAAATGGCCTAAAAAAAAAAATTTAAAAAAATTCATCAGCATCACTCCTCTCATGATGGATGTCATGTGCCCTATTACAATCTTATCCTAGTTCCTGCAAACAGAAAATGTGGATGTGGCTTTAATAAAAGTGAAATTAAATATTGCTATCAAGGATCTGGAAAAGATCTAGAAAATAACATGTCCTAAGCTGAAAGTATTAGCCAGAAACAAATTCTAAGCAATATGTACAAGGGTGAGTATCAGATCACAAAATCCACATTCACTCTGGAACAACTGTTAATAACTTAACAAATAAGATTCACTCCAGGTTTCCAAACGCCTCTCTGTTGTGTGCATTTGGTGTGTTGAGTCTCCATCTCATTAGCTTCATGAGTGAGGAAGAGCTGAATGTCTATGGAGAGGAGGAGTTGAAAATTTTCCTTTTGAAGAGGCACTGACCAAATGGAAAAGTGCCAAGCAGAGAAAGCTTCATTTTTGCCGTTTAATTGGAGCAATTTAAGTTTAAAGTCAGCCCACATGAAAATCAATATTAGTAACAACAATTGGATGCAACTGAGGCATATCCTCAAATGGGGGGGGGTGACAATTTGTATGAGTGGATGGCCCTGAAAAGGACCGTTTTTGCGTTCCCAATCTTGTTTCAGCCTCACGTTCAGCAGCAGTTGAAGAGGCATTTCTCCTCAGCCCTTGAGTCCTTTGATCAGCAGTTTCAGCCTCGCGTGCAGAAACGTTCAGGTATGCTCTTCTGGAAAGCTGATGGCTATGTTGATCTTCAGACTCGGTGGCTCTGATTGAAGCATTCCGAAAGGCATTTTGAGATGGGTGAACTGAATCTTTTAAAGACGATTTGTTATCCCTTATTCTCATGGCAGACCTGGTGGCAGTGCTTTTGCGACCTTGGCAAGTTCTTTTCTTTGGTGGCATGTCTTAAGCAAGTATGACTTGTCAAATGGAATGTGTGGGCAAATACCAGAAGAGAACGTTTAGTGATTCCTGGGTGAATTACAAAGATGAACTTATTGTAACTACGATAAAATCTGCATTTTGTTGTGATGGTGATTTTTAAAAAAACCTGTGCACACACTCTGTTATAATTATTCTAAAAATTTAAATTAATCTGTTGTAGTCTTGGAATTTTTTGCAAAACAACTGTCCCAATATAAGGTAGCTGACCAGAAGTTGGTAGCATGTGAAATAGCATTAAATGTTTCTTATATGCATTTCAACATGTTGCTGCTACACTTGTAATAAATTTTGTTGAGTGTTGGCTTGTTGCTTTTGATATAGATGGCCTTGAGAATTTTGATATAGAGGGCTTTCCTTGATGAATTTCATCTTAACATCAAGAAATTGATTAGAGAACTGGAAAGGATCATTATAAAAAATAAACATCTATCTATCTCTCTATCTATCTATCTCTCTCTCTCTCTCTCTCTCTCTCTCTCTCTCTCTATATATATATATATATATATATATATATATATATATATATTTTAGAATTGGACATAGCCCGACAATTTATTTAAAGACATTTATATTATGTTTAACGTTCTTTTTATAGATACAAGTATTTAAGCAAATGCTCTGTTTTATAATAAACAGTATTAAATAACATTTACCGGCCTGAATGTCCGAGAAATTTTCATAGAAAATTTTCGCTCTCCGACAGGAATCGAACCTGTATCCTATACGGAACCATCATTTCGCGTGATGTGCCTTAACCTTTCGGCCACAGAGCGGCGTCTGGTTAGCAAGGTCGATTTTACTATCTTTAAACTTAAATCTTCCATGAATCTCTTCTATTCATATCTGCTCTAGCGTATCAAATGTAAACAAATGACGTCATATATTTTAGAATTGGACATAGCCCGACAATTTATTTAAAGACATTTATATTATGTTTAACTATGTATAAATAAAAAAAAAGAACGTTAAACATAATATAAATGTCTTTAAATAAATTGTCGGGCTATGTCCAATTCTAAAATATATGACGTCATTTGTTTACATTTGATACGCTAGAGCAGATATGAATAGAAGAGATTCATGGAAGATTTAAGTTTAAAGATAGTAAAATCGACCTTGCTAACCAGACGCTGCTCTGTGGCCGAAAGGTTAAGGCACATCACGCGAAATGATGGTTCCGTATAGGATACAGGTTCGATTCCTGTCGGAGAGCGAAAATTTTCTATGAAAATTTCTCGGACATTCAGGCCGGTAAATGTTATTTAATACTGTTTATTATAAAACAGAGCATTTGCTTAAATACATGTATCTATAAAAAAAAAAAAAAGAACGTTAAACATAATATAAATGTCTTTATATATATATATATATAATGTGGTTGAAAAACTATAAACGGAGTTTCACCAAAAGAACATCTGTGTTTGGCTTCTTCAAGTTAGAATGAAAGGTAAAACTGTATGTAAGGAAAATGCATTTTCTTTTAATCATTTTCTTTGCAAGCAAGACACACAGGAGGTTATTGAATGTGAAAGAATATAAGAAAAAGATTATTAAGGAGAGAGCTCAATTAAAAAAACAAAAAACAAAAAAAAATGGTGTAACCCGTCACCTATCAACTTGCACAGCATTCTCTCCCGGCTCTGTCTCTTCTCCTCTTCTTTTTTTAAGCCGCTAGTTCCACTGAGTAATACCAACCTTACAGGTCATCTGGCTCTCTTTTCCTTCCCCAGTTGGGGCTGGTGCATTGTATCCATTAAGGTTGATTTGGGTTTCTCACTATCGTAAGATACTGGGATTGATGGAAAAATCTAGTGTAAACCCCTCTGTGTATTTTGTGTACTGTAGTTAAGGAATAATTCTCAGTTTACAGCCATGGTAAACTTTGTCTCCTTGTGTCCCAGGACAACTCTGAAATCAGGCTGGAATAAAAACTCTTTCAATAAAATACACAACACTCTAACTTATTGAATATATAGAAAAACTGGTGAATAAAATGTCTGTTATTATCTACTGCAAAATCAAGTTCTCTCTACTGCAAGATGGTGATTAGAGAAATCTAGTCGCAAGTGCTAAGGAACAACCAACCTGTTGGCCCTTCTTCGATTCTTCAAGGTAATAACCACTCAGTGTAATCTCACTCAATTCTTGTCTTCTGAAAAATATTTGAGGAGTCTGGAATAACACGTTGGTTTAATAAACAAAAATTTAAATAGCTGTGGAGGCCCCTCTATGTTTTGCTAGAAAACATCTGTAAGTTCAAATCCTGATGGAGAATGCATATTTTTCTTTAATAGAATATCTTGAAAATTCGGGTTAGTAGACAAATATAAATAAATATACTATTTAATAAATAAATGGAGTGTCTACTCAAATATGACTAGCAATGAAAAATAACATTTATTTACCCTTTATAAAGAATTATTATTTACTATTTTATAAAGAAATAAATTTGAAGGAATTTTTTTTTTATTCCAAAATTTATAATAGATTAGGAAATTATGAAAATATCTAAAAGGAAGAGATGCTCTCAATCTATTTTAATGAATTTATGTGGCAAGAGAAAATCAAAGAAATACTTAAAAAATGCATTTTTTCATAATTTTTTATTAGTTATTTGTTATGTTTATTTAAATTTTCTTGTTCAGACAGTTTTATAAATTTATGAATAAAACAATTTCTTTTCATATTTATTTCTTTATGAAATGATAAATAATAAATATTTCATTATAGTTGGTTGACATCTTTATAATCTAAGGCAGGAATCCCGCTAGTACACGTGTTTACAGAGAGTGAAAGTAAGAGAAAAGACTGGGTACAGGAGGGAGATTGAGGAAAGGATAAAAGATGAATGGGATTCAAGAAGACAAGATGGCAATTGACATTGCATTTAGATTTTTGAAGATTTTAGTTATCAGGGAAGTAAGTAAACAGAAGGGAGTTCCACTGTTGGGAAGTGCGAGAAAAGAAACTGTTGGGGTAGAAGTGATGGTTACATTTAACTGCTTCAATAGTAAAAGGGGAGGAGCCAATCTAGTAGCATGCTTAAATTCACAAAGTTGGGGCACCAAGGAAAAAAGCCTGCCAGAGCAGTTGCCATGAAAATATTTCTAGAAAAGACAGAGGAAAGCCACGTCAAGTCGGTGTGAAAGTGACTGAAGTCGAGATGCCAGGTCAGGATTGATTACATTTCAGATCCTTCTTTGGATTTTGTCAAGAACCTTGAGATGAATAGCAGGAGCACCAGACCAGATATGACAACAGTATTCAATGCATGATTTAAATATGGATTTGTAAATGTGCAAGATGGACTCCTTCTTGCATGATACAGTGACCCAGCTTTCCATGCAGTAGATACAGCTATTGATTCAATGTAGTCATCCCGCATCAAGTCAGTTAAAACTGTGAGGCCAAGAAGGCCTAGTGTATTGGTCTCCATGAATCTAGGATCAGTCATGCTGATGACAGGCAGGAACGTTTCTCTATGGTGGTTAAAGAAGAGCAGTTTCGTTTTGGAGGCATTAAAATTTCTAGGCCATTTCCTGCCCCAGTTAACCACTGATTGGAGGTCCTTTTCAAGAGCAGTGGCCAGGTTAACTTTGTCAGCTCTGACAGATTTGCTATTGAGACAGGTGTAAATATTAGCGTCATCGGCATAAATGCCTGCTTGGCAACTGATGACAGGATGATGAAGATCAGAATCAGCATAGGATCCAGGATAGAGTGTTGGGGGGGGGTCACTTGCATTCGTGTGAAAGGATCTGGAAGCAAGCCTGTTCAAAACGACCTTCATTTCACAATTTGATAGCAAGGATTGGACTAAATCAATAAAATTAGTCTTGTAAATAAACAATCTCTAATAAATAAGGTTTAATATCTTTGCTGTCATCGTCAAAAATAAAGAAAATCTATACATCATATTTTCATGTTTTTAGTTTTAACATTCTAATTGTCACTTTTTAAATGAAACATTACCGACGGAGTCAAAAGTGTCTACAGTAATAGTGATGTCAAGAGAATAACCTGTCTTTTTGACACCTCGGGTTTTTGTTTTTTTTGCAGGAATAAAGGTTATATATTGCCCACATTTGTTTATGAGAGTATGTGTGTTATGTCAACAGGTGTTTTGAGTAAAATATATAGTCACTTTTTTCTTTTTAATTTTAAAAAAAAAGCAATAAAAAAGACAATAGTAAAAGAGACCAATTTTTTTATTTTATTTTTATTTATTTTTTTCATTTATTTTTTTCATTATTGTTCCAAAGATAAGTGCTACTCATGGTTGAGGGCTACTAAATGGTAATGTTGTAAGAGTGTACAGGGAAGGAGTAATAGTTGCATATTATGAGGATATATAGGATAGATAATGATCGACTTGAATAGGTTAGTAATTAGGGAAGCATCCACCCAGGAGTCATTTCCATATTGCAACAGTTCTAAGAAAGAAGCTGTCTGAGTAGAACTTACAGTAATAAAATAAAAAAATAAAATAAATATCTATGAGGTGCTGAAAAGGTCTTAGCCCAAACCACCTCAAAATCTGATCAAATATCAGAAGTTTAATTTTTTTCTATTTTTTTTTTTTACTAGATTCTTTGTTGGCCTGAGAACTTTTCAGTCACTGCTTCCGCGACGAGTATTTTGAATTTTATGTAGACCTTTTATATTTTGTCTTTTAGTATAGGACTGGCCAATTCTCTCTATATGTTGCCAACTAGTGCTTGAATGCACATTGCAAAGAGTGGGCCTCATTCTTTTTTTTTTTTCTTTTCTATCATTTATAGAAATAATTCCAAATCTTAATTTCCTGCCTGCGTTCACCTTCATTGCCCATCATTTCCTCTTATTAGAACTCAATATTTATTCACTCTGGGGTTGTATGCATGTCTTTTGCTCTACTTAGCCTAGGCGATCAGCCAACAAATTGCCAAATATGAATTAAAGAAAATCACAAAAAACATCAACTTTTGCTTTCCTCTTCTGTCTTTTCCTCTTCTCCGACCTCTGCCTTTTCCCTCTTCTCCGACCTCTGCCTTTTCCCTCTTCTCCGACCTCTGCCTTTTCCCTCTTCTCCGACCTCTGCCTTTTCCCTCTTCTCCGACCTCTGCCTTTTCCCTCTTCTCCGACCTCTGCCTTTTCCCTCTTCTCCGACCTCTGCCTTTTCCCTCTTCTCCGACCTCTGCCTTTTCCCTCTTCTCCGACCTCTGCCTTTTCCCTCTTCTCCGACCTCTGCCTTTTCCCTCTTCTCCGACCTCTGCCTTTTCCCTCTTCTCCGACCTCTGCCTTTTCCCTCTTCTCCGACCTCTGCCTTTTCCCTCTTCTCCGACCTCTGCCTTTTCCCTCTTCTCCGACCTCTGCCTTTTCCCTCTTCTCCGACCTCTGCCTTTTCCCTCTTCTCCGACCTCTGCCTTTTCCCTCTTCTCCGACCTCTGCCTTTTCTTCTTTTTTTTTTCCTTTTCTTTGATGTCTGTCAACAAATTTCAGATATAGTTGCACACATCATAAATTTTTCTTGGCTCATTTTTCTTTCTTGCTTGATTTGTTTTATTGTATGTGTATTTTCAGGTTTCATTTTAAAATCAGATTTCATTGATTTAATCACCGGTACAGCCAAATACAAATGTCTGCATGCTGTTGGGCAGACTAAAAAGTTTCTCATGTTAGATGGCATTAGGAGCATTTAGTTTGAATTAACCTCATTCAAAAAAAAAATCACATTCGATTATATTGTGATGGTTGTCATCTGTGTACATTTTAAAAATTGTCAAAATTGACATTTTTATTTATTGATTCTAACCCTGAAGATGAAAGAAAGTAAATAAGAATTTCGGCATATGCCATTTTAAGAAAATTAAAAAGATTTGTCTTTTACGAATAAGGTGCTGTGATTGATGAAACATGTCAAAAGTGGTTTGCAAAGGAATGATGCTCTGCAGTTGGATCAACTGGTTGTCATTAATGATGAATTAAGACAATAGTCGAGAATAACCAACATAAAACGTGGGTGATAATCAGCATAGACAAAATATTCAAATCATTTATACCTGTTTGGTTCACTTTCAGGTGTGACTTCTGCATAAGAATGTGTGTGAGGGGGACACAATCTATCGGATCTTATTTTCATGATAAAATTGTTTATAGTTTCAAAACAAATTATGTAAGGCAATAAGAAAAGTGAATTATTTGGCATGAGATTATGGGATAGCTGAAATGAGCAACTGCTAAATGTGTCAAAGTCTGTGTATATGGTTGGATTTTCAGAGAACCAAATGATTGGTTTGAACAAGTATGGCTTCCAATTAGATCAATCAAAGTCATCAGTGTCTATCCAGAATTAGTTAACAAAAATGGTATATGATACCATCAGGATAAATTAGGCTACATGTTTCTCTGTGAATCAGGCAAAAATTATTATTGATTGGCTGGAGATTTTCCAGTAGATATTTAGCTTTTGGTTTAATGAGTGAATTGATTTAAGAGAAAAAGGCATATGATTTCATTAGGCTAAATTAGGCATATTTGATTGTTGATCAGATAGAAATTATTTTGGCTTCCCACATCTACTGTATTCACAAAATATTGCACCTTCATATCACTGTTTATTCTGGTCTGTACAGAATTCTCCTAATGAAAGCTTTTATTTGTCTAGGAGAGTGCAAAGGGCACTTGGGTCCTTTCTTTATTGAGAAAGTTAAAATGTGGGAGGATGAAATTATGAAGTTGTTTGCAAGATGGTAGAATAAAACAGTAAATATATTCAATAAAGTCAAGTTTTAAATATTTTTTCTTTGGGGAGTGAACAAATCTATATAACTACATCCAGAGTAGCAATCAGACCAGAGATGGACGAGAGGTGCTAATACTCTGATATCAGGGAAGTAATCAAGTAGCAAAGAGGTATCAAATATTATTGCGCATGAACCACAATAGACTCCCAGAAAGCATTTTTACATACAAATAACCTATCTATAGAATTACAAGTATTTAGCCACAAACAACTTTGATATTTTGTCTATTGTATATGTAGTAGCATTGCAAAATAGAAGAATTTGAAGCATGGATAACAGGAATATATATATATATATCTGATTTTTGAACAGAATCCTTCATTTAATCTAACTCCATATACCGTGTGTCCTTAGGACACGTGGTATATGGAACAATTTACCTCAGTGGATGAAATAGAGTTCGGTCTGAAATTCTAATCACCTGAAGAATGCCAGAGTGAACAGTGGCCAAAATGTTGTGAATATGACAACAAAGATGAGGACAACAGTCCAAACAATGTAAATAGTGTGGAACTTTTTTGAATAGTGTCTATTTTACAATTTTTTTGTTTACAGTTAAAAACCTTTTGTTGTTGTTGTTGTTATTCATGTGCATTTATTCATTTTTCATGGGTGGAGATTTTTCTATTTCCTTGTTTAAAGATGTATACAGCAATCAGTAGCCAAAAAGAAAACCAAATTAGATTTCATTTCTTTATTGTCAGCCTGCAATGTAAAAAAAAAAGAAATATATATATATTTTGGGGAAAATTATCTGGTGAAAATCAGTGTCAAAGTACACAGATATTTTTCTTCTCCAGATATTATTAATAATAATAATAATAAAAAGCAATTATATTCTTACATCAAATGGTGATTGTTAAACATAAATCCATATAACTGAAAAGAGGTAGAACACTACTCCCACTTCCATGAGTAATACCATTTTCTTCCCCTTGTTGTCAAAACCTTCCCCTGGGTCTAATCAGTACACATCCAGATTGAAGGACTAAATAATTTTGCTGTGTACAGCAAGCATAAAACTCTTCCTTTTTCACACACATAAATGTATGCATGCATCTATCTCTCTATCTATCTCTCTATCTATCTCTCTATCTATCTCTCTATCTATCTCTCTATCTATCTCTCTATCTATCTCTCTATCTATCTCTCTATCTATCTCTCTATCTATCTCTCTATCTATCTCTCTATCTATCTCTCTATCTATCTCTCTATCTATCTCTCTATCTATCTCTCTATCTATCTCTCTATCTATCTCTCTATCTATCTCTCTATCTATCTCTCTATCTATCTCTCTATCTATCTCTCTATCTATCTCTCTATCTATCTCTCTATCTATCTCTCTATCTATCTCTCTCTCTATCTATCTCTCTCTATCTCTCTATCTCTCTATCTATCTATCTCTCTATCTATCTATCTCTCTATCTATCTATCTCTCTATCTATCTATCTCTCTATCTATCTATCTCTCTATCTATCTATCTCTCTATCTATCTATCTCTCTATCTATCTATCTCTCTATCTATCTATCTCTCTATCTATCTATCTCTCTATCTATATATAACATTCTTTTCATATCTATCTCATTATTATTATATCTGTCTATCTATGTATTTCATTCTTTTTCTATCTATCTGTCTGTCTATCTGTCCTGGATAAGACGATAAACTACATCCAACAGCAAGGCCTCTGATCAGGAGGTTTTGAGGAGCGTGGAACCACCTCTTAATTGCTGGTGTACCCATGCCCACCCAGACCAGTGGTGGTAGCACCTGTTAGGGTCCCAACAATGGGCAAATAGTTAACTCCCAGGGTGTGTCCACGTCCTGGGTATGACAATAAACTACATCTGGGTCCTGGGTATGACGATAAACCACATCCAACAGCAGGGCCTTTGATAATGTTTTTGGAAGAAATAATTGTGCCAGCTGTACAATTTTGAAATTAATATTACTGGCTATATTTTTTTTGAAAGAATAGTGTTGCCGGCTATACGTATTTGAAAAATATTACCAGCTATATATATTTTTTGAAAAAATAATATTACCAGCTATACATTTTTGAAAAAAATATTACCAGCTATACGTTTTGGAAAAATAATATTACCAACTATACGTTTTTGAAAACTATCTATCTCATTCTTTTTCTTCATGTTATCAGTAAATTTGTCAAAGTTCATATTTATTTTCCTATTACTTTTTTTTCCCCGAGTACTTTCAAATGTTGCAACATTTGTCTTAAAGGATTTTTCTTTGTATGTTTATGCAACTGTTTTTGTGTGTTTCTGCCGTTTTCACATTTACTGGAACCAATTTCAAGTCACTCAAGATGACATCATTTAAAAAGTCAAACTGGAATTTTTATGTGTATGTTTTTTGTTTAAACACAATTCAATATTCAATCTCCTTTGGAAAAATATATCTTAAATAATAATAATATAAAATAAATATACCAGTAACATAAAACAACTAATTTGGAAATTTAAAAAAATTCAATAAGAAATTTGATAGACAGAACTTGTCGATATATTCAATCAAACATTTTTGAAAGATATTATTAAAGGCAACCGATATTTTGATTGATTGACTTTGCCAAATTATGAATGATCTTTTTTAGACAATACCAAAATATTAGCAAATTCAAATAGTAAAAACAAACTTACTAGTTCTACAAAACTCACTAATTGTCTCTACCTACCCAGATGATGACTTAAGTTGAAAGCTTGGACCGTATTTCTTGTAATTTTTATCTAAAATGAATTTTGGATGATTTCTGACAAAATGTCCTTCTTGCCTGAGAAAGATTATTCATAATTTGTAATTAATCAACACAAAATATCTGTTGTCTTTAATAATATCTGCTATAATTTAAGTAGTAATGCACAAAGTAAGCAACTTTGAAGGCATATATATAATTTCCAAATAAGTTTGATTAAAAAGACTCTACAGCACCCAAGGCAAGAAAATACTGAAAACTTTAGAAGCTATTTGTAGTGAAGTGTTACTGACTCACAGATAGTAGTATGCACTCAACTGCCTCATGGGTAATAGCCATAGCTATTTATAGTCTTTGTGACTTTATATGTAAATGAGTCACCTCATCTCCTTGTACCAAAGAAGTTTTATCCTCTTATTTTCCCTGGTACTTCTCCTGGGAGCTTTTGTCTTTTCACTATCTCCCTCCCTTTCCCTAAGAGATTGTCCAGATATGAAAGATTGTGACCTTTTTCTATTTTCATAGGAGTGTTTCTCCAATGACCTGTTTCATCTTCAGAATCTATATCACTCTCGATTTCACTGTCATGTTTGCCTTGCTTTGACATGACACTTTTGCCTTCGTTACTTTCAGGATTACTGTACATTTCTTCATCGCTATCGAACTTGATCTGCATGTGCTAATATCACATTTTTCATTTTTTGTTCTCTCCATTTTGCATTATGAATCTTGCCTCTTGTAAATTAGATTCACTATTCTTTTTATACCACAGATTTTGTTGGTAGCATAGAACACTGTCAATGGGACTCTAATTTGTCTACCCATGGGGGTGGACAGGCTTTTCGATCTTCCAGCATGTGGTATTGTCCTATAGCTTAGCAACAATCTAGGAAGAAAAGGTTTCTTTCTTTTCTTTCTGTTGTACACATATTTTCAGACTGTTTTTTATAGTTTGCACCCTCCTTTCTGCTAATCCATTTAATTGCAGATGGTACATTGGAGTTTTATATGGTTTGCATCCAATTTTGTTCATCCATTGGCATAGTTCCCCGTCACAGAACTCTGGGGCTTTGTCAGATACTAGTATTTTTGGAATTCCATTTCTTGAAAATATGATGCTTGATTCACTGTCGAACTTGATTTGTTGGAAACTTGTATTACTTCTGGCCAGCCTGAATATGAATCTACCAGTATTAGTGTGCAGTTACCGAAATATTCCCGAAATTGAGAGTTCACTTGCATCAGTTGTTACTACTATTTCCTTTCTAGGGTTGAATATTTTTACTACTGGCATCTTTGCCAGAACAGCTTTTAAATTTTCAAATGCCACTTCTTGTTCTTTTGTCCAAATAAATATCACATTCTTTTTTCTTAAAGGAGCAAAAAGTTTTGTCAATTCGGTGTACCACACTACATATCATCTGTAGAAATTTACAAGTCCGAAGAAAGATTCCAGTTCTTTTTTATTCTTAGTTACTTCAACTTTTAATATTTTGTCAATTATCGTTTGGTCTGATGATAAGCTTCCATTAGATATGGAATATCCCAAAAATGATATTTTTTTTTAGTGTTGTGCACACTTCTTTTGTTAATTGTTCATCCAGCATTTTTTAACTTATTCAAAAGCATACTGGTTTTCCACTTTAATTCTTCGTCATTAATATCACCAACACAAATGTCATCCTGGTAGCATATTGTATTTTTTTATATCGCTACCAATAACTTGCTCTATAGACCTTTGAAAAATCACACTTGCAGTTTCAATTCCATACGGCGTTCTTTTCCATCTTAATAAGCCTATTGGTGTGTTTATTGTTGTGACTTCTTTAAAGTCTTTGTCAATAGGTATTTGATGGCATGTCGACTTTAGATCAATTTTAGAGAATGTTTTTAGACCCACAAGGGAGTTCAACGGCCATTAGTTGCTGGTATCCTAAACAATACTTGTGTGTATTCGTAATTATCCCGAGATAATTGTTTGTTTTTTTTTTTTTTATATATCAGTGACACCATTGTAATCTAGTGTTACAGACTCTCGGGAAGTATTATGTACTCAATTGCCTCATGGGTCATAGCTGTAACTATTTATAGTCCTTGTGACAAAATAAACAGTCAATATTAAATAAAATATCATTCACAACAGGAGATGGTATCTTGAAGTGCATATGATATGATCAATGTGTGCACATATATTGGCACTAAAAATATGAAAAATAAATAAATAAATTGCATTCATTTTGTGTGGCCTTTTTCCCAAGAGCTGTTACACTCAAATACAAGTATCCATTAAAATTAATATTTAAAGTGATAAAAAAATCTGTCAGATTAAATAAAAATCCATTCTCTCTCTCTCTCTCTCTCTCTCTCTCTCTATATATATATATATATATATATATATATATATATATATCTCATTAAATACTTTTTAGACAAGTTTTGTCTACTTATTCTTAATAGGATCCTTTCATATTTATGTATGGGTTTCTTGGTATTCTTATTAAAAGAAGAAAGAAAATTACCATGTTGATGTATATCCATTTTGTTCCTGAGTACTTTTGACATTATCACTGTATCATCTCCAGGGTCTTGTTTTTGCCAAGATAAAATTACGTTGTTCATCTGACAAATTAAATTTGTTACTTGTGAAGTGAAAAACACTAAACTTATGTACTGTACAATTTTTAAATATATAGAATGGATTTTTATTCATCCAACAGATTTGAAATTAACAACTTATTTCCATTTCACTGAAATGGATATTAAGCCTTTCCCTTTCTTTTCCTTCATTTTCTTACTGAAAGCAACTAGTGTTTCTAATCTGTCTATATTTCTGAGATGAGGTATTATGTACATTATTTACATTATTCGGACTACTGTCCTCATCTTTGTCGCCATATTTGTCACAACGTTTTGGCCGTTGTACGCTCTGGCAACTGTTGTTATTATTGCTTTTCCCTGGCACTCCTTATTACTGGTTCCCATATAGTATTTATTTCTATGCTTGGTTGGCTCAGGAGATTTTTGGGAACCAGTAATAAGGAGTGCCAGAGAAAAGCAATAATAACAACAAAGTTGCAATATGAGCTCTGGTGAAAACATGCAATGATAACAGCAAAAATTGCAATATGAGCACTGGTAAAAATGGTTGCTGAAGACAGTAGGTTTATAATACCCAGAAATTCATACACAGATGACCTCAAGGACACATGGCACAGTGGATAAAGGCTAAACTCTAGGTTAGATCCAGTGACAGGACCCAAAGAATGTGAGTTCAATACCCAGTTAAGGTAGTGGAGAACTTTCAGAGGGAAAATTAACAGGAGATAATTGATAACTGACATCCATTAAACATGGCACATGGAACTAGAACAGTCTAGCCCAGTGAGCAAAATAAAGGGTTCAGTTCGACATTCCAACCACCTGAAGAAGGCCAGAACATACAATGGCTGAAACGTTGTAATAAATATGGCGACAAAGATGAGGACAATAGTCCGAATAATGTAAATAATGTCTTTTCCATTTTTTTTTTTTTTCTCCATGCAACCAAAACAGAATAGTGTATTATTTATAAGGTACTTGCAGGGCGTAGTGGTCGTGCTAAGAGAGGGACAAGCAGAATTATAATAAGATGATCTATTCAAACTGGCGGCATTATCTTGGTTATTATAGTCACTACATTTTATATGATGTGATGATCTCTGACCTTCTCTGGTGCTTGGGTACATTCTTAACTCTTCATTTAACCCTGTAATCAATCCAGAGGACCATGGCCTAGTGGATATAGACATTGGTTAACTGTTACAATTTACCTGGTCATCCCGAGTTCAATCTCTAGGTTAGGAATTGGAATCTTTATAATCTGATTTTGTGGATTCAGCAGGAGTGTCATCACACAGACAGATTAAAATACTGTCAAATGTTAGACCTTATCGAGGAAAGGATATAAAATTGTCATTTTTTTTTTTTATATACTGCAAAACAAATAAAAGTAACAATGTAAATAATGTAAAATAAAAAGGAGGTAACTGTAATAGCAGTTCCCATGTGAACATGCCAGATTTGTTGATCTAAAAGTCTCTATTCTTGTATTCAGTGCTGCTCTGAATATCAATAAGATTATTTATTCTTCAGTTGAACTGTTTTGTTTTTGTTAATGAATATGCCAACTGTAATTTACGAATCTCTCCAGATCACTTTGACCTCTGCACGTTTGTACCCATTTATTAGGTTGGTGCAAAAATAATGTCGTTTTCTCACATGAAGTTTAACGTCAAAAAACGACATTATTTTTGCACCAACCTAATATCTTAATCTTGCTCGATCTACTCTTAATCTTCTGTCATTATGATGCTTGATGCTTCTAAAATACTATTTAGTAATGCATTGCCTGTATAGCATTGGGTTAGAGGTCAATCCAAAAATCCTTTTGTACTAAGGAAGAAACTAAGACTCAAAATCTGCTGCCTGTCTTAATGTTTCTGAGGCCATTGGTCAATATGCTGTTCTGTCCACTTTTTAGATTGTAATCCGATTGGTGGCACCCCTTTTTTCTCACCTTGAATAAAAAAAAAAATAAAAAAAAATACTACCCAGGGAAAACCCGGCTGTCAGGCTTGCTTATTTAGTAAATTCTAAAGGAGTAATGGATCTTTTATTTATTAATCTGACAGATTTTTATCTTTTTAAATGTTATTTTTAGTGAGTAGACACTGTTTATTTATTAAACTGTATATTTGTTTTCATCCACTGGCCTGAATATTCAAGAAAAATATGTGATCTCTGGCACCTATTCGAATATGCTATTTATTTTATATATATATATATATATATATATATATATATATATATATATATATATATATTTAGGATTACTCAAATTAGTAAATTCTAGAATAGTTAACTTTAATTTCAATTTAGACATTGTTTTGTGTGTTTCATTTTTTATAAATGAGTACTTTTCTGTATTATTTATTGTAGAGTGAGTAGCCATGGTAAAATGCAAATAATGGCAGAACTACCCAACAAAAAGCAATAAACAAGAAGAAAAAGGAAAGAACAGGTTAAAATATAATCTAAAGCAAGTAAACAATATATGCAAAGCAAATTAACAGTAATACAACAAAGCAACAATAATATGCCAAAAAAGTTCACAAAACTAAGAATTGGGGTTGACACACGAGAGCAAATTCAGATAAACGAACATAGTGTTCTGACTTCAAGACAAGACAGACTGGGGCAGAGTCATATGAAAGAGAACTGGCCTAATTTATTGGCTAGGAAGAAATCCCAGCATGCATTTGTATAGATTTGAACTAACGTTTATAATCCATGTTTCATTGCTTATATCTGGCCTTGTTTGTGAAGCAACATACATCATTTGGACATTTTAATCTGGCTTTCTCTTCAGCAGTAAATTCATTGGTTTTCTTTTCCATATCACTTCTAACTTTGATTAATTTGGGTTATATTTGAAATATACTAATCTTGACCGATATACACTCCTCCTATAGTTTTTAAGTCTACACTTCTTATGTCACATGAACAAGGCATTCCCTGTAATAGTACTACTTTGAATTTTGAACACCAAGATTTATGGCCACCATAAGATGCTAGATTTCGGTTTTAAAATAGATCCACATCTCAAGGTGGACATAAGAATACTTGTCTTGCTATGCCTTACCCCTGAAGAAATGTTGCCATTATATCCATAAATAGTTGTTTTCAGGATACTATATAAAAACTGTAGGCATTCTCTACTGTAGCTTGGAGAATCTTTCCAAAAAGTACTAGAATCCTTCTCGCAAGCCACAGGTGACAAATATTGTTTTAATTTTCTCTTTTGCCATTTTTATATTTCTCTCACAAAATCTATCAAGATACTAAAGTAACTTTTAAAGGGAACAATTTTAAACACCTCATTAATAATTAAATTCTTTAAATCTCTTTCTCCTTAGAATCTGTAACATCTTGAGACGTTTCTTGATCATCTGTTAAAAGAACCGCATTGTTCTCTTCCATTCTTGGATATAAATCCCAATTGACTTATTGGTTCTTTATCCCTGGCAACATAAACATTCACCCAGATTTTATATTTGTTTCAGCTCCACATTTATTACTTTATTTTTCTTCCAAGCATTTTGTAACTAATAAGAATTTTTATTGGTTTATTACAACAATAATTTACATTGTGAGCAGTTTTCAAATCTATTAATGGTTGTCTCCTCATTCATGGAATCAGTTTCATCTCGCATAGAATTTTCATCCACATCACCGTCATTCATAAGCGGTTCCTCATCTAAGATCTTATTTTCTATTTTTTTTTTTTTTTTTTTTTTTTTGTCTGTCACTTTTCAGTCTGGCATTACATGAACTATCTTTCCCTTTCATTAGTTATCATAGATAAATGTGATAGCTTTCCTATGGCATACCAACACAAATTACTCTCCTTTAAAATATTTTCTTTGCTAACGAACTTTGTTACCATTTTTATATTCCACATCAGCATAAGTGCACCCATTATGCCTGCAAGTTCTCTTCCTCATTTCTCTGCAGCATTTTTTTTTTTTTTTTGTCTGGCATTTTGTAAAGCAGCCATATTCTGGCATTTGATGTCACAAGATGAAGCCTCCATGATTAGCAGTTTATTATCTAAAATTAAAGGAAGATTATTGTTATAAACAAATACTTGTGGCTTTGGATTAAAATTCCCATTATTTTATAACTTGTTTCATTTATGACCCATGTGAGTGTTATTTTCAGTTCACTTTTCATATTTGATAAAGTCTAGTAGGATGCCTGTAGCAATATCTGATTGTGATGTTAAGATTTGAAAAACTTCAAACATCATTTTATTTTCTGAGTTGCAGTAAATCTTAAATCCCTTTTGGTTATTAAATGTGAAGAGGGAACAAGTATTGACTTGAGAACGTACAAATCAAAACTACTGTATTCCCTAGATAGACAAACTGTATCATTTGCAAAAATTTCAAACATCATTTTATTTTCCAAGTTACAGTAACTTACTTTTTCTTCTCTCGCTTTTTTATTTTTTTAAAAATCCATCCCAAACAAGGTGATAATGCTACTAAGATATAAGGGGCTACTGGGAGTGAAAGAGAATGGGAAGAGTTTAGGAAGAACTGAAAACCCAATCTCAAACAGTAAACAAGGGATAAACCTCTACTCCTGTTCAAAAGACTAGGGAAGAGTGGGAACCGTTTGACTCTATTTCCAAAATTAAATTTTTTGTTTGTTTAAAAATATTCAGTTAAAGGTTTTTCTTTATCAATTAAGGTCTGAGCAAAAGCATTTGACCGTGTCGGTACTGTTAAGTGTTGTTGTACATATTTGTCACTTCATATGTCTATACCAGATGACTCCAGATCAGTTAAGGTCACAACAAAATTGGAAAATTTGAGATGTTGCCCATGGTGCTCGTAAACTGAGACTTTATTATTGTGTGATAGGAAATGATATATGCCTGAAGTAAAGTGGTTTCTACTCATTAGGAATGAAGTTATTAAGTGGTGGGGTGTTGCTTTTTGGTTTGTGCGTGTTGAGCCAGAATGTTTGCCAAAATTCAAAAATGTAATGATACTTTTTGAAATGCTAAATTAAAATAATTAAATAAAACCTCTTTTAGTAACTTTTACCATGTCCCCCCCTATTTACCCATAGAATTTTCCAATAATACGAGCTACCAGCAGATACTATTGTTTCTTATGACACCATCTCTACACTAAAAATGTATTTATTCTCATACTTGATACCTTACTAACATGTGTCTTGTCTTCAATCTTTGCTCCTGTCTCCCACCAGTCCAGAAATCAAAAATTGAGAGGGAATTCCTGTTACCCTTACATATTATGAGTGTGTGCACATACATTAACACATATTTCTGTTTCCTGGAGAAAATCCAAAGAAAATTCTGCAATATTATTGGTACCCACTTGGCATCTTTGCTTCAATCAATCTCCCACTTTCGTAATGTAGCTTCCCTCTGCCTTTTCTACAAATATTTTCATGGCATTTGTGATGAGCTTATCTTTTTGGTACCTCAACTTAATGGACTTAAGCACAATACTTTTTTAGTGGCTTTATTGCCTTGCTTGGGGGTAATATGCATCTGTTGAGCAATAAAGATAGCACCTTGTCTGGTCAAAATTCGCTCCTTTGTTAGTGAAACTGAAGTGACCTCTCCAGAGTGCAGGTTTTGCACCCAGACTACATCATCTCCAACCCTCTCTGCCATACTGACAAGATACAAATGAATACAGAGTATTACATTTTAGGAAATGCTTGGCTGCATGAGTTGCCGGAAAGTTTTCAGTGTTGACTACCAACCGCCTTTGGAGCTCCACTCCAGGTTTTCTGTTTGGATCTACTTCCATAGCCTTTTCAGTGTTTTGGATATGACCGTAAGGCAGCAGAGGTTTAAAATCAGGGTTTTCCTTCCTCTAGATGGACTGTCTTTCTGGGTTGTCAGAGGCTATTTAAGATGCATGCTATGGAAGCATTTTATAGAGCTTATTCCCGCTATCACGCCTGGCTATGACAACCTTTGGAATATATATAATGTACATATATAAACATTAAATACATTACATTGTTTTAGAAACTGCAAAAAAATTGAATGGTTTTTGAAATCTGTAAAATATTAGGTGAACAAAAATACTAGAAAGCAAAAAGAAATTCTGAAATGGTGCATAGATAAGTAAAGACAAATATCAAGAAGTTTGTTAATTTTAGAAAAAGATATCAGAAACAAAAAATGAGAAAATAAATCTGAATTTAAGCTGATTCCCAACTCTTTGAGAGCGCCTTGTTACGCCTGCTTGGTCTCATGCTGTCCACTGACATGAGGTGGAATAAATACATTGAATGAATAGCCTCATCTACCACAAGAAAAGTTGGTTTTCTCTCTTGTGCCAGAAAGTTTTTCACGTCCAAGTCCATCCTTCAAATCTATAAATCAACCATGCATCCTTGCATGGAATATTGCTGTCATATATGGTCTGGTGCTCCTGCTGTACGTCTCAAAGTCCTCGACAAAATCCAGAGACGAATATGCAATATAATAGGTCCTGATCTGGCATCTAGTCTACAATCGCTATCCCACAGACATGCCGTGGCTTCCCTCTGTCTCTTCTATAAGTATTTTCATGGCAACTGTTCCGACAAGCTACTTTCGCTGGTTCCTGGACTACATGAATTTAAGTAAGCTACCAGGCTGGCATCTCGGTCCCACCCTTTCACTGTCAAAATGGTTAAATGTAACCATCTCTTCTACTCAAACAGCTTCTTCTCTCGCACTTCCCATCTGTGAAACTCCCTTCCCTTTACTTGCTTCCCTGATGACTATAATCTTCAAATATTCAAATGTAATGTCAATCGACATCTGACCCCCTGTGCTTGTTCCTTGTTCTTCTCTGTATCCTTTCCTGAAACACACCTCTTTACTCTTGTTCTCAATCCTCTGTAACCCCTTGCATGCTAGTGGCACTCCCACCTTGCTTGGGGTGAACTGCCTTAAAAAAAAAAAAAAAAAAAGCCTAAAATATTCTGGAGATTATGAAGTCATTATTTAACATAGACTAAAATAATTTATACTGCCTTTTTGACAGTACTAACACCTAAACTATCAGTTGATAATAAATGTACAAAAGTAGAAAATGCAAAGTTGATAAATATATATTTAGGTACACAAAAACAGAAAGTAAAAATGAATGAAATGATCTTAGGGTTAGTTGTACAAAAATACATAAAAACCTGGTAACTGTGGAAAAAGTTGAAAGAATAATATAATTGTGGAGTGAGTAACCATAGTTGGTCAAATACAAAATAAGAGAATTCTCCAGCAAACAGAATTGAGAAAGTTTTCAATAAGAGAGAAAAAAAAAAGAAGAGAAGAGGGCAAGTAAACAATATATGCAAGGCAAATTAACAGTAAATATGGCAAAAAAGTTCACAAACTAAGAATTGGTGTCAACACACAGAATTTTGGACAAGCGAACATAGCATTCTGATTTCAAGATGAGACAGACTAGGACTGTGTCAGGTCAAACTGAGAACCAGACTCTTTTATTGGCTAGGAAAAAAAAATCTCAGCATGCATTTGTGTGCTATAAAAGAGGAGGAGAAAGTGTTTTGCAGTCATTCCTGGTGATTGGAGTCAAGAGTAATAAACGAAATAAAATTGCAATTTAGTTTATTATATTACTTTTCAGTAATATTTATTGCTTGGGGTGAAATGATTCGGAATAATGAAAAAGGTTTCAAACAGGTGAAGGATGTTAATAGAACACGATTAACACGAGTACTACAAACAAAATAAAGTTTTTATTTACCTTTTCTTTTACAACACAAGAACTTATGTAAAAATCTGAAAACAAAAATTAATTGTTCATGTTTTGTTTTTCTTTAAAGTCTCTGCAAGTTATAGAGAAATATCAGCAGCAGTGAGGTATCAAAAGTATTATCGCTGAGTTGAGCGTTGTAAGTTTGATACTGTTTGATCAGTGGTCAAAGGAGCAGGCTGCAGTGAGACACAGTTGTATTCATCTTGCCGAGCGAGTGCAGTGGTCTAAAGCAGTTTGAAAATATTCTTATTTTTTAAATGTTCCAATGGGATCATGCGCATGCATGTTAGCTCCACAAATTTCTTATGAAGCAACCATGTATTTTTTTGTACACCTGATTAGTTAAAAAAAAATTGGCTGAGTGTCTTACTTTTTAGAAAACATGCGTAGCCATCTTTTATAGATTAAGAATCACGGCAAAGTTGATCCAATCTTTCTTGAACTTTCTTTGACGGGAAATTGCATCATTTCCTATACACTCCATGCTTCTTTATATTTTTAGTTGTGTGTCTTACGTTGATAAGGGATTATTTATGTAACCCATGAAATAAGAAAGGCTATTTTTATTTTATAGATTTTGATGACCAGCAATGTTCCTTTTCTTCTACAAATGTGACAAAATGTTTCTTTACTCAATTCCATACTATGAAAAAGTTTTGTAATTGTAATATTCCAGACTTCATTCACAGTTTCCTATTACAGATGAACCCTTGGGGCTTGTTTGGGAATTCTCAACCAATTAACTGTATAATGCTTGACTTTAAGTGTGCTACTAGATTGGCAGCTAGGTCCCATCGTTTTACTGTTGAAATAGCAAAATGTAACCACCACTTCTACTTCCCACCTGTGGAACTCCCTTCCATTTCCTTGCTTCCCTGATAACTACAATCTTCAAAAGTTTAAATGTAACATCAATTGCCATCTCCTGTCTTCTTGAACCCCATTCATCTTTTGTTCTCTCCTCAGTTTTCCCTATATTCACTCTTATCTCTCACTTTCACTCCCTGTAAACCCCCCTGCATACTTGTGGCATTACTGCCTTGTTTGGGGTGAAATCATTAAAAAAAAAAAAAAAAAATGCATTATCTTTCATCAAGAATGTTCTTGCCCTACAACAAAATGTTTGACCTTCCCCAGAAGTTATGGAAATAAAATGCACAGTTTGTGGAAAAGATTTAACTCATCTGTGACATAATGATTTTTTCACAAGACAGCTGAGACTGGCCTTAGCTGTGATGGCTGTCTGTCCATATGTATGTTAACCTCCCCCATTACATCCACACCCAACCAAAAAAATACAGCATTTTGTTCTGATTTCTTCAAAGATTTGGTGTTCTATATTAATAGAAACGATGTTAAAGGGTCTTGAATTTTGGGTTATTTCTGTGTGACCTTTACATCTGGCATTAATGATAGACTATTTTACCATTATTATTTAGTGTGTTAGGGACTTTTCTATTGGAAAATGACTGGCCACCCTGCTTGGACTTAAGGACAAGCACATAACAGTCCACAGTCAGTGCAAATTGACGGAATTCCCTGTCATGTAAAGGACCTGCATCTTTTCCTCGGGTTGTACCCATCAGTTATGAGCAGTTAATTAACCTGTGATTTGCCTGATACCAGCAACCTTGAGACCAAAGCAGAAGTACTGAATGACTCCCCCAATGATAGTTCATCTGAAGATGAAGCTTATATTGTTCCCCTTTGGAGGAGCACCCAGCAAGAGAGGCCTTCCCTGGCTGTATTTGCTGTGATCATAAGAACTGCATAGAGTGTAGTGAAGATTTACTGCAGACGTCAAAGAGACTCAGGGTGACATGCATTTTTTGCAGGAGACAAAATGAAGAAAGAACTTGGACCTTGAACTGGTAGTAGGTGGACAGCATTCCATGTGAGAAAAGATAAGATATACATTTGAGACAACTTATCACACCACCCTTACTTCTTTTTATTAGTATTTATTATTGTTGATTGAATAAAGTGTATGGTTCAAAATTCAGAGATCATAACTGAACAGTAGCAATAACTAAAGAAAGTAGATTTGTTGATTTTGTTTAGCAGCATATCAACACCTCTATGGGTTATTTAATGCTGAAATCTAAATATTTTGTATGTAATTTTATTTTAATTTTTTTTGGTAATAATAATGTAGTGATACAAGTCTTAGTATTTAACCCAAAGCTAGGGGAGAAGAGGCAGATTAATACTTTTCCCAAGAGTATTTGCATGTAAGTGAATATAACGAACCCAACTATAATTGAAACTCTATCTGATTTCCAATTCCGAGCCATTATCCATTACACCACCAACAAATTCAAACTTACAACACCTGAGTGGTCACCCATCTAGGTAGTGACCAGGCTTGATATTTCTTAACTTTGGTAATCATGCAAGAACTGGTGTTTCAACGTGATATGGCCATAAGCCTGATTTTAAGTATAAGTGTCCTTTTTGTTTCCATTTTCTCTAAAACGTCATTGTTGCTCACATGCTTGATCCAGTATCCTTATGTAGATCCACATTTCTGTTGCTTCAAGTCTCTTCTTCATTTGTAAGGGGATTGTCCAGCATTCACTGCCATATAGGAGGGTCAATATCATGATCCAGTAACTCTTTTTTTTTTCTTTTCTTTTTTTTTGTTAATGCACAGATTACCTTTCTTTATTATCTGTGAATTACGATGCATTTTTGTGAAAGACAATAAAATGGTTTCCCATTGTCTTCTCCACAGTTTTGAATACAGTCTTCCTTCCACTTTACGTATCAATATCCATTATATCACATGCACGTGATCATAGTCTTGTGAATAACTTTCAAATGATAAACTTTTAAAATTTATACTCATTGTTTTTTATGTTATGAGAAATTTGGGTATCTGCTTCTTTCCAATAAACATATTTTGTATTTGTTTTATTATTATGTACGTAAGGATTCGAGTAAATCAAAGTATTTGTTGTTTTGTTTCTTAATTCCAACACAATATCATGACTTATGTAAGCAGCAAGTGTCATATATGAGCTTTACATAGATATAGTGAAATAGCTTTACTTGTATGGAAGCTTGTTATTAAATAAAAATTTATCTACCTTGAGTATTAACCTGACTTCAGCTATGTTCAGACCGTGGGCATATTTTTTCTTTTTTTTTTTTTTTCCAAATGTCACTTTAGATTTATGTAGTGTTAAAATATTGAGGTGAAGTGTTGATCTATTTGTGTTATGTTTGGTCATCTGTTGCATTATGATTGTTCTGGTTTGGAAAAAAATTGCTGTACCATCTGGTATCAAGATTATGCTAATAAATTGGTAATGAATGTCTTTTTATTGATTTTACTGCATTCCCTCATGACACGTTTTAAAAGCACTCAATTCAAATATGTCTATCCCAGTACAAATGGGGTAAAAATACGTGCTCAAGGCATAATGGTAACATAACATAGATAGTGTGTGTGTTTGTTTTTATATATATATATATAAATAAAAAGAAAGAACAGTAAGATATATATAATCTGGTGTTCTTTTGAAACATGGTTATTACTGTGTAGCGAAAAAACATTTTAAATCAGTTAATTTATAATTATATATATATATATATAGGTTAATGGTCAGAGTTGAGTCAGACCAGGAAACAGTAGTATTAAAAAGTGCTCAACAGACATGTGAAAAAATAAAAGTAAAAATAACATGTAGAGCTTTTAACTTTAAAAATCCGGAGGTCACTTGAACAAGGTAGCGTATTCAACTGAAATCTTGATTTTTTTTAATATATATATATAATCCTTACAGTCTAAGCAAGCCAGATCAAATGGTGGTTTCTCCTGCAAAGGGAGACACCGGTTTGAATCCTGCTATAGGGCACATTTTTCCTTTAATAAGTTTTTGCAAGTGTGTAATCTTGTGTGTGTGTGTGTATATATATATATATATATATATATATATATATATATATATATATAAATAAATAAAGAAGCAAGTGAAGAAATGGTACTTAGCTGATGTTTCGTCCTCTGAGGGACTTCATCAAGGTAATATAGGATTTATTATGCTGCATGTCTTTATTTACACAGACAAAAGGATGTCATTGATTTATCAAGGCTTGTAAATTTGTGAATGTTCATCAAGTGGTTGAAGGGTCAGTCAAAACATAGGCAGGGCACAATGTGTCCTGGATTCAAAGTCTGTTGAAAAGTAAAGTGAACGAGTAATCAATAATTTTTTTTTTTTAAAATGAATATTGTTTTTTTTTGTGATTAGATTGTTATGGTATCAGATGGACATTTCTACTGTACATCTTTGACAGTGACAAGTGATGAAATTTGTTTTCTTTTGCTTTTTCAACATATTTGTTGTTGTGTATGTTGGCTTGGGGAAAGTAGTAATTCTTTCAGGAAAGGTGAGATTGAGAAAAAACTGGGGTGTGGATTGATATTTTGATAATATTCAATAGTGGCACTCTCAATTTTCCCTGTGAGTAAATTACTTTATTTTTTGATCAATGTGGCATTTTTAAAATTTTTATTTAATTCAGGATCAAAATTGTGGTTGAATTTATTTTTATGCTTTTAGTTTTGATTATATCCATAACGGTTTTGGAAGTGGTTGTGATTATTTGGATGTTGTTTAGATAAAGTTGTTCTGGAGAGTGGATGTTATGGAGTTAGTAGGTAGTATTATGCATCTGTTTTTGTTTAATTTATTATTATGGATAATGTTATTTTTGTTTTGTGCTTTTCTCTTTGCATTGTGGATGAAGTGATAAGGATATTGGAAGTTTTTGAATGTGTTTTCTATGTGTGTTTCTTCTTTGGGTTGAAAATTCTTAATGGTCTTAAGTAGAAACCTATAATTATACCAGATTTAATTTTATAGAAGTGGTTTGAGTAGAAGTTGACCAGGTTATCTTCTTGGTAGCTTTTTTGTAAATGCTAAAGTTGAGTTCACTATTGTTTCTGTGTAACATTATATCTAGGAAGGGAAGAGTGTAATATGATATCTAGGAAGGGAAGAGTGTAATTGGCTTCTGGTTCAAAGGTGAAGTCTATTGTAGGTTTAACACTCTTAAGTTAGTTGACAAGATCTGTTAAAATAGACTCTGTCTTACTAATATATCTGCAAAAACTGTGTTTGAAATAAGAAGAGTTTGGTGGTAGAATGTTTTTAAAAAGGGCACTTTCTAGAAATTCTAAAAATAGACAAGTGAGAACGCTGCTGAGAGGAGATCCCATCGGTAAGGCAAATTTTTGTCTATAGAAGTGGTTACCGAAACATTGTTTGGTGATTAGCTGGTATATTTTTATGATTTTATGTGTGGCGATGTGTAATTTTATTTCTGTATTTGTGTTTTTAGTAGATTGTCATTTCTCTATAGGTATGTATGTGTATAGTCTTAGATTTGGTTTTGATGTCTTTTGTTTTTTTTTTTGTTTAGGAAGTCACCTGAACTTTTTATGTGTGAGGGACTAATTATGCTGAGGAGTGGGGTTAGGATTTTGCTTAGTGTACAGGCTAGCTTGTGTGGAGCGCTGCCTATCCTTTACATGATAGGTCTCATTGGTATGTCCGTTTTGTGTATTTTTGTTAGTCCATGAAGTGTGGGTGTTTTTGGATAGTGTTCAATGAGTTTTACCCAGGAGGTATCTTCATTTTTTAGTAATTCTGTGATGTCACTTATGAATTTTTGTAACTCTTTCATGAATTTGTTTTTGTTTACTTTTTTGTAGATGTTGTCATCATCAATGAGGTCTCTCATTTTCTGTTGGTAGATGTGTTTGTCCATGATTAGAATTCCCTCGCCCTTATCGGAAGGAGATATGTGTATGTTTTTATTGTTTGCTAATTCCTTCAGGGTTTTTATATATCTGCGAAGTGAAGTGTCATTTGTTTTTTTAAGGTTAGCTGTGATTAGGCCTTGGATGTATCCTTTGATGAAATTGGAGTCGTCGTCGTGGTTCTTAATTATGAAATCCGTGATGTCTTTTTTTTTTTTTTTTTTTTTTTTTTGGCAGTCCGGTGTCAAATTTTTGACTGATGCTGATGGCTTCTAGTTGTGTGTCTGGTTTGCAATTAGGTCTTTTCTACCAATCTTGGACTATTTGTTTTGTGAATCAATATATTTATTTATATTAGTTTTGTAAAATATGGATTTGCTTCTTGATGTAGCTAGCTGAATTTCTAATTTTAGTCTGCTCATATATATATATATATATATATATATATATATGGGATTAAAAGTTTGTCACTTAGCTGATTTATGTTACTTTCAGCATCCTGACTCCAGGATGCTGTCGGTCCACTCTTTAGGGAATATCAGCAATTTACTGATATGTACAATAGCTGACTACTCGCATTTGAGGATACCCATCTACTAGAGCGGCTAGCCAATCCCTACTGCAGACTCGCTCAGGCACATTTGTGTTTGTTCAACAACTACAGAGCCCACCTGTGCTTTATACTGCAACTATGCTGAGCAGACCTTAGTTACAGTTTCTGGGAGAGAGTGTGTTATCTAGAATAATCAACAATCTGAACAACACCAGCACGCTCAAACCCTTGGTCACGATGACTTGTAACTTCATGCTAGCACAGCTATGGATGGCCCCAAGTGTTCTGTTTACCCAATTTCACTCACAAGAGATAGAATTGTTTTTTAATCCAACATACTTTTATTATTTCAAATTCTTTTTTTTTTTTAGTGGATACCTGTATTTGGGTAGATGCTTGGTTTATTTTAAACAGTGTTTATTTTGTCTACTAACCTGCACAATGTACACTGAAGAAACAGGTTTGATTTCTGCTGAAGAACCCATATTCTTTACTAGGATTTCTTGAAATGAACTGGACAATAGACATAATACACAATGTCTAATAAATAAAATATGGGGTGTCTGTTTCATACTAAATGTCCACCAAGTAAAATAATATATATATATATTAAAATAATTGTCGGACTTTGTCCATTTCATAATATATATATATGTGTGTGTGTGTATGAAACACAGTTGTAGTTGGTAAATTCAAACTGATAAATTTGGCAATTAAAAGTGCTGAATACTAAGTAGAGCCTGTAAAACATGAGAAGAATAAAAAATAAAACTGAGCTAACTCAAGTTTCCCCCTCAAAAATGAAGGTTCATCAGATTAGGTTCAATCTTCATCTTGTATAGCTCATAGATTATGCCTTAAATATGGAGAACTCACAGGTTTTTTGTTTTTTTTGTTTTTGTTAGACTGGAAGCAAATGTCATCTGGATTCAATATGACTTATTAAATATTTTTTATCATGTAAGCAACCGGTCATAATCTCTGCTTTCTTATTTAATAACAAGCTTGGATCTGCAAACATCAAGATTGCCAACTTCTCTTCCTGGCACAATTTGCAAAATTTTTCTCCCTCCCTGCATAACTTTTACTTTTCCTTACTCTGCTTCATCTTTTATTTTCCAAATATAATTTGACTCAGTTTTGACAACTACTTGCCCAGATTGCTTACTAAAGTTGAAGATTTGCTTGTAAGGAAGAGACAGAAGTCTGTATTGTTCATGCATGAACACCAAAGTCAAAACTATAGCTGTGTTGAGTATTATAATTTTCAGATTTTTAAATATCTGCCCCCCGTTGCTGAGCTAGTGGTATTTTTGTAAAAGACATAATCAGCATGGTGAAAATGATTAGGAAAAAAAAAAAAAAATCAATTTCAGGATAAACTAATAGAAAACATGAAACCAATTAAGAAGTCAACCAAAGTCCTTGTGAAAGGGGATAAATCATCAAAAATATTTGAGGTAAACCCTGAAGCATATAAAAATGTCATGCATAATGAAATATCAAAATTTTGCAAGAAAACTCCTGATAATCATATCAATAACATTAATGCTGAGGTCAGAAACCTTGCAGTAGCTTTGAAAATTAACGACAGAGTGGACAAATGGATGCATACTGCATATTAAAAAACTACAAGGCAGACTTTTAGAACAGGATCAAGTTTTGACTGTTAAACCCGTCAAAGACAGAACTATGAAAAGTTAGTACAATGATGATCCAGGAGATGTGTGATGTCCTTTGGATAGCTTCATGGGTGAATACATAAAATGGTTCAATAATATACAAAACCAAAAAGGAGGTACATTCTTAGCATATGAAATGTTAGATAAAGTCATAGACATCCCCAAGGGATACATTTGCATCTCAGAGCAACAAGTGCAGATTATTAAACACTGTCACAAGTCTGTTATACCAGGTGTAATAGCATAATTGTCCAAATCGTGAAACAGCAAAATTGTCCAATTGTTAGATTAAGCTCTGAACAGTTGTATCTTAGAAATGATTAAAGATATCTTAGTGGAATTCTCTGAGGTTTTTATAACACTATTGGATTCTACTTTGAGCAATAAGAATGTATAATTACTCTCTAAGCTTAACAGAAGAATCGTGATGGAATCAATCATAAACGAAATTTACATGTTCAGCATTAATTAATAATAGTTAAGGATCAGAAGCTCATGAAGGATTGAAATAAAGTTCAAGTATATAATTATTATTCCAGGATCATTTTCCAATTTATTCAAGATGATCTTTGCCCTGTTGTGACCTTCTGATCCAGTTTTCCTCTCTACTGTTCCCTCTTTTTAAAACTTATTCACTATTTTCTTGATGGTTCTTGAATGAACTTTGAAGATGGAAGCCAGAGTATGAATGTTGGTACCATTACTGAAGGCCTGAATGATCTCTTTCCTCTCACCATTGCTCATTTGGGAAGACAGTGCGTCTGGCACAAAACAATTTTAACCGGCTCTCTTTTTAGCTGAATAACTCAAAGGGTTTTTCAGTGATTTTTATGAAAAATGGTGCCAAGATGGCTAAATGCCTTATCTGAAAACTTGGAAAAAAGAAACTCAATTAGTTTAGTGGTCTTTTAGATATTAAACATTTTGTGGGATGGACAATTATGCTGTTACACTTGGTATTATAATAATAATGTGTGTGAAAAAGGAACCAAAGAAAGATGTGAATTTTGATGTTTTGATGGGGTCTTTTGATGTTGCAGAGTATTGTGAGCTCATGGAGTTGTTTATATTGTATAAATTGAGTGAAATAACAGATAAAGATGATAATAGTCTATACTGAGACAGCAGCCTCACATTCAATGAAAACAGCACCAATAGAAAATTGATAAAATCAGAAAAAAGTTCTTTCATTTCTTTAAAGACTTGGGATTTAACATCACTGTTGATACAGGTTTGAAAAGAGTTAAATATCTTGATGTAAAATTATACCTTAATGTCAGAATAATGGAAGCATATAGTAAAAGAAATTGTGTATTAAGATGTGTTAACGTCAAATCAAACCACTCAGAAGTTGCCTTGTTGCCTTGTCTTAATGAGAAGGCACTAATAGACATTGAGCATAGGTTATCACATAACTCATCTTCTGAGTGGATTTACAAACATAGAAAACATGATTTCCTGTCAGTACTGTGAGCAGACAACCATAAAAAGATATCAAAATATTGAAAATGTTAAACTGATTTTGGTAAATACAAAAGTAAAGAAAGATTATTTGGTTTAACCAAATAATCTTTCTTTTTCTCTAGATTGGTGGCAAGGTCTCATCATTTTACAGTTGAAATGGCTAGATGTAACTTTCATCTCCCTAATTTATAGGCAGAAGCACACAAATGCATGCTGGGATTTCTTCAAAGCCAATAAAATAGGCCACTTGTTGGTGTCATCTGACTCAGACCCAGTCTGTCTTGCCTTGAAGTCAGAACACTATGTTCGCTTATCTGAATTTGCTCTTGTGTCAACCCCAAATCTTAGTTTCTGAACTTTTTGCCTTATTGCTGTTGCCTTGTCTTATTGCTGTTGCCTTGTCTTATTGCTGTTGCCTTGCCTTGCATATATTGTTTGCTTGCTTTATATTCTCTTTTGCTTTGTTCTTTTTCTTGTTATTATAATTGCTTATTGCAAACTTTGTCAATTCTGTTTGTTGAGCAGTTTTGCCATTTATCTTCATTTAACCATCGCCACTTACTCTATAGTAACTAAGTTCTCTGCTAACAGTTTTTTCTCTCACACTTCTCGCTTGTGGAACTCTCTTCTGGCTTCTTGCTTCTCAGTCAACATTGATAAAAATTTAAATGTAATGTCAATCATTATCTTCTGTCTTCTTAATTCTTGTTCTTTTATTGTTCTCTCTCCTTAAGTGTTTTTTTTCTTTTTTCCTCCTATTCTCTAACAATCAGTAACCCTTTATGTCTTAGTGGCTTTATTGCCTTGCTTGGAGTGAAATGATTAAAAAAAAAGAACTTTACTAAATTCCTGAGTAATTACTTCCCTCAGTCATTTTAATGAGGAAGCACGGTGGAGTAATGGATAGCGGCTGGGATTGAGGAATCGGAGAGCTGAGTTCTAATTCCATTCGAATCCGTTACATTCACTTACGTGCTAATACCCTTGGGAAAGGTGTGAATCCTCTTCTTCTCCCTCCAGTTATGGATAAATAGCAGGGCAGACTGGGTTCTATAGACTTAGATGGCAACTGGTCTACCGCAAAAGGAAATGGCAACCTACTGCAGGGAAAAATCTGCCTCGTCAGTCATTTATCGAAAGATACATGATCACTTAAGCGTATATCATGCATGGCACATAACTGACTGAGTCATTTTAATAATCTATACAAATAAAATATTTATCTGAATTTAAACAAAATTAGTTCCTGAGTAAAATGAACAGTTTAATTAATCATTTCCTTTACTCCTACGTTTTTTAGATTGCAGTCTTATTTATTTAAGCCTTTCACTCAGATACGGACTTCTGTTAAATGTTTGTCTTGCTTCAACTTGGTCTTGAAATAGGCTTTGTTGTCACCATCTTTGCCATTCTGTTGCTAAACTTTTTCTTCCAAGAGCTATTTCTTTTTGAATGTTATATTAAACACACAAAATTTTTAACATGAAAAGATAATGAGCAATCAGTGTATCATAGATACCATCAAACATCTAAAAAAAATATAAAAGGAACGGATTAATTAAACAGTTCATTGACCTCTATTTTAGTTGTGAATTCTTTTCTCTGCTTTTTTGAATTTCAGTACATAGTTTCAAGACTTTTGTTTAATTGCATCTCAGAATTAAAACTTTCTAACAACTCCCATCATTTTTGACGGCATGGGTACACTAGTACTAGTACACTATAATATATATATATATATATATATATATATATATATATATATATATATATATATATATATGCGATAAGAACAAAAGTAATATATAAATTCTAACGTTCGCAGCGTTAATTCAAAAAAGAGCTCGATACAGGTAGTAGGAGAGCGATAATTATTTATTTATTATAATTTTATCATATAGACAAAACCATTTTACTCACAACAAAGATGCAACTTGGTTTCAGTGCATTTTAACTGCACATCTACGGGTAAGGGTTGGAAATGGTTATGAACATATCCTGTTTGTAGGCAAGCCCGGATGTAAAACGTCACTTCTTTTTTCCATTTTTTGAGAAGAAAAATGTACTTACAAAATTTACATAGAGTATGTAAGTGAAACAAAAAATGTCCACACACCATTCAACATTAACTACCCGGTCCACCCAACACCAAACTGCTGTCAACAACTGCTATTGTTTCACTTAGATACTCTATGTATATTTTGTAAGTACATTTTTCTTCTCAAAAAATGGAAAAGGGAAGTGACGTTTTACATCCGGGCTTGCCTACAAACAGGGTTGTTCATAACCATTTCCAACCCTCACCCGTAGATGTGCAGTTAAAATGCACTGAAACCAAGTTGCATCTTTGTTGTGAGTAAAATGGTTTTGTCTATATGATAAAATTATATATATATATATATATATATATATATATATATATATATACACACACTTATCAAGACTGTTTTTTTAAGTATATAAAAGTTTTTTGATCCTTATTTCTGCATCCCTACAAATTTAACAATTCATATTAGGCTAATATGAATTGTTAAATTTGTAGTCTCTCATAAAGTATAGGTCATGGTAAGAAGGTCAAGTGTTTTTCCTTTCATTTGAGAGTAACTATAACAGATCCTGTTAAACCTTTGTTTGCACTTGGTGGATGGGTCAAGCTTAATACTGCTACTAGAAGTATGGAATGGGATTAGGGACATTTATTAAAATTTGAGGAATGTATTCATCACAAAAATGGTTCCTCATAACCTGCCGCCTGTGGTACACAGGCTGCATGATTGAGATCTCTGATATTAAGGATTGGATAAAAAAAAAATCTATTTTTTTCATAGATGTAACAATTTGCTTTATGTTACAAGGATAGGATAGGTCTTTGTGTTTTTTGTGCCCCCCCCCCCAATTTATAGCCAAAACATACAGATGCATAATGGTATTTCTTCCAAGCCAATAAGATAGGCCACTTCTCAATCTCATCTGATATATATTTCTGTTCTTTCTTGTGAGTCACAATGCTGCAATCACTTGCTTGTATCCCCTTTTGTGTGTTAACACCATTCTTAGTTTGTGAACTTTATTGCCTTATTACTGTTGTTTTGCCTGCTTTTGCTTTCCATATATTTTGTTTGCTTGCTTAATATTATTTTTACCCTGGTCTTTTCTTTCTCTTGTTATTGTTTATTGCAAACTTTGTCAGTTCTGTTTGTTAGGCATTTCTACCAATTACATTTAACCATGGCCAATTACTCTATACAAGTTCTCAGCTGCAAGACAGTTTCCATATATTCAGTATCATTAGGTGCTCTTCGTTTTGTGACTCTCCAGGTGCTCTTCGTTTTGTGACTCTCCAGGTGCTCTTCGTTTTGTGACTCTCCAGGTGCTCTTCGTTTTGTGACTCTCCAGGTGCTCTTCGTTTTGTGACTCTCCAGGTGCTCTTCGTTTTGTGACTCTCCAGGTGCTCTTCGTTTTGTGACTCTCCAGGTGCTCTTCGTTTTGTGACTCTCCAGGTGCTCTTCGTTTTGTGACTCTCCAGGTGCTCTTCGTTTTGTGACTCTCCAGGTGCTCTTCGTTTTGTGACTTGGCAGATGTGCTGTCTCAATTGAAACTAAGCTTGTCATACACATTGCTTTTGATTTTCCAAATGAACAAAGACAGTGATACACTTCTGCTTTGTATGCACTTTCAGTTCAAGTATCATTTTGTCAGATTTAGGGGAATAAATTTTCTGCAATCACAGAATCGTTAATCTTAAACGGAATCTGGGGTTTTAATGTAATTTTCAATAAATAAATAAATTGTTTGATTTTTTTTTTTTTTTTTTTTTTTTTCAGATTTTTTTTGTAATTCTTTCAAAACTTAATAACTGTCTCTCTTATTTTGTTAAACATTTTAATATAACAATAACGTAACTTAGTTATTTCCTTAAAATTTGTTTTTACAAATCTTTGTAGGTATATACCTTATAAAACCCAAAAAATAATTAAGAACAAAAATGTTTACATTAAAAAAAAGAAAAGTGGGTTGATGATTTTTTTAAATTTTTTTATTTTTTATAAATATCTTGGCTAGTCTATTTTTAAATATTTTATAACTTTTCTAAGAAACTGTATATTGCAAATGAGATGAAAGTCAGAAGATCATGGCTCAGTTGTAGCCACTGAAATCCATTGCTAAAGTGGAAATCGAAGACTAGTTGATGTCAAAATTGGAGAGAGAGAGACAAAAATCAAACCAATAAGTTTAAGAAATAAATTTCCTTTAGGCCTCACACACGTAAAAGAAACTAAACAACTTGTAAGTTTGTTTTATGAATATGAAAAAGTAAATGCCATCAAGTGTCTACCATACAATTTAGAAATAAAGAAAAAACAATTCTCCAAAAACATCATTCGATGAAACGACTTGCTTGTCTAAACTTACTGTCACACAGCGATTCTCCCAGATTAATAATTGCATCGTCTTCAATGCTTCACCATTGTAAACAAATTTAAATTGAACAAAAAATGTCCTTTAATAACATTAACTGTAAATGATTATGTTTTTGATATTTTAATTATAATTTGTAATCTAAACCAGTTGTATGAATAAACAACAAATTGCCAAGATGACTGAATCAAGTCACTATAGTGAATCAACCTCAAGAGTTGGGTCTGCTCCTCTAATGAAAGAAAACAAAATAACCCTAGGATCTAAAATTTGTGCTAAAACCATACAGCAATTTCCTGATGACTTTTATGCAGAAGAAAATGTTCTTTTGCAAATTCTGTCTCCATACTGTTGACATTTTTAGATTGACACAATCAAAGATCACATCAAATCAAAAACTCATTTCACAAAAAAGTCTTCTCAACTGAAACAGAAGACAATCACAACTTTGTTGAATGGTAAAGAGGTACGAGATGATTTTGTCCTTGATTTTTTTTTTTGAAAATGTGCACTTTGTCTGAGATTCCCCTACACGAAATTGACAAAATGAGGTCATTCATATTAAGACATTGTAAAGAAGGTGGTGCTATTCCAAGTGTCGATTGTGTCAGGCAATTTCATCTACTGTTTGCTTCTCACTTTGTTGCCCTGAAAGCCAAGCTTGCTAAGCAGTCAGCATCATAAGAGATGAAACAACTATCATGACCACAGTATTTTGAATGTAATTGCAAGCATTTGTGGGAAGTCATTTCTCATTGATGTTGTAACCTTGGGAGAATGCAATCATTAAACTGTAAGTTAGGCTTGGGTCTGAGCTGTAACTCGTGTGGATATTGCATTTGAGGGTATTATTGCCTTTGTAACAGATTTTGCAGCCTATTGCAAAAAAAAGTTCATAAGGAAGTATTGTCAAATGTCTTTGTTAACAGTTGCCATGTGTTGTGCTTAGCACATATTTTAAATCTTGTTGGTAAAGTATTTTCACACAGGCCAGCATTTGATAATGTTACCTAGTTCACTACTTTCATCAAGTCAGTGTTTTTTTTTTTGTTTTTTTTTTTTTAAAAAGGCCTAGTCTGAAAAAGCAATACTTAAAATAGCTTGAAGGTTCCTTGCCTAAGGAACAAGTAAAACTATTCCCTGTACCAGTAGCAACCAGATAGAATTCCTGGTTTAATGCAGTCAAATATCACTCATCCTTTGTAAAGTTTTATGAAGGATTTTTTAAGCAAGAAAAGAGCCATAGCCTTGCCATAGATAGGTTACTAGAATTAGTAGATTATGGTCAACTACAAACTATAATTTGTACCTAAACCAGCATTTTATGAATGAGAGCTTGTTTAATAACAGCTTTGGCAAACTTAGAAGAAACTAAGATTCTGCTTGCATATATTGTATATAATATGATAGAGGATATAAAACAGTATTTACATACTGGTACATTACAATCAACATTTGGCCTAGAAACTTCTGTCTGAATGAGAAAACACAGAGAGGGAGAGAGTTATCTCAAATTTCCAAGATTTTTTCAGCACATCTTTTTTGAAACTGAATAAATACCTGGATACCCACCCTGTGTATAACTTTTACAAGGCATCTCACCTGTTTGATCCTAGACAGATACCTTGTATAGGTCATGATTGAGACAGTTTTGCAATGTTGTTCTACTGATCTTCTTGAAGAATTCCAAATGTATGTGAATATTACCAAGATGATTTACTAGATCCTTTTAATATCCCATCATTTTGGAATGCAAATAAGAGCAGATTTCCTCTTCTGGAACAGATTGCCAATAAGGTCATATGGATGCCTGTTACCATTGTAGATGCTGAACATTAATTTTCTCAGTTAAAATTTACTCAATAAACAATGTGAAAATCTTACCCCTGAGAACAGCAAGCAACTCATATTGTTGTATTACAATAGAGATTTAGAGAAGAGATTTGAAAATTAGATATTTCCCAAATTAAGAAATTAGCCATTTTGAATTTGAGCCATATTTTAACTTGGAATAAGTTGTTTTATTTAAATTTGGAATTAATATGTCTAATTTGTTTTTTGATATTTTGTTACAAAGATTCAGTTATTATAGTTTAATTACTGTTTTGTAAAATTTTTAGTCAAAATGTTTGACTTTATTCAGATATTTATTATTGAGATTCAAGTTATTTGCGGTTGATACTTTAAATGTGATTTCTATATTATGAATCAATATTGTAAATCAATCTAAATACTTTTACTTAAAAAAACAAAAACAATTTGGATATGTTTTGAATATGTTCTTAAATTTTTATTAAATTAAAAACTGTATTTACTAAACAGAAATAGAAAAGCTTACAATTCAGCAATTCCCCCACAAGGTATTTTATAAAGAATTTTGAATTTATTTTATGTGTGTATAATAAATGTATCAATTTTTGTAAATATTGACGTCCATATATGACATTATCAGAAAATATGATTGGTAACTAAATTTAAAATTTATTTGGAATTTTCTAATATTCCCTCAATATGCACCTTCGTAAGTAACATTAGTACCTGGAATTCAATAACACAGAATATTTAAAATTTGTAAGATAAGGTAGTTAAAAAAATTTATATAAAAAAAATTGTTTTTGTCATGTAATTTTATTTCAATTACACTCTTCTTACTTAAATTTTCCGAACATCAGGCTGTTGATCAATCTGTCAACACGTCATAAAAACACTCATTTAAATGCTTATCTTTCTGCAATATTTTAAGTTAAATGTAAGTAATATTTTTTTTCAATTCAGATTTATTTTTAACTTTGAGAAAAATTATCCGATTTATTTCAATGTTTCACAAAAAAAGTATATTTTATTTTTGAAATATTTTTTTAATAAAGAGAATTGTTTGGTGTTGGCAGATTTGTCAATCAACGATTTGTTTTCCTGATAACCAATGATTTTTCATTATTATTATTATCGGGATTATTTTAAGTTTGGTTTTATTTTTACTGTTCATTGGTTTCTTTAGAAATTGATGTGGTAAACTTTAGATTTACTTGTTGCAAAATATGCTGCTTACTACTGGAATTTATTTTGCCATTTAAAAACATTTTAATTTAAATTAATAAGTGCAAAACCTGTCCCAAGCCAGTATTGTGAGTTTTAAGACTTCTTATCTACATCACGTAAGTGTGATCTATCACTATCAATTGAAACCTTTGTCCTCTCTATCTCGATTTTTTACAACCATGTATTCGCATGTTCAATTAACATACGTATGTTTTTGTGTGTATTAAAGTGAGGGGAGGATGGGTGTGTGTGGAAATGCTGTTTGCGTCCTGATAAATGACGCGTGGGAGAGTCAAGTTAGGGAGTGTAAATGTTTGGAACATTTATAAACGAGGATTGGCGTAAATAAAATGAAAAATAATAAAAAGAAAAATGGAAGAGGGAGGAAAGCGAATAAATTGAACAGCCGCATAGTTTTCTTTTCACTACTCACTCCCTCCTACCAACCCGCATCTTGACTCTCTCTTTTCTTGATTCTCTGCTGATTTTCTTTCTTTTTTTTTCTTTCCCTTTTCTTTTTCCTTATTTACGAATACGGCAACGAATTTGTTTTTTTTCTCCTACTGCAACCAAAAAGGTGTTACTCGCCTGTTCCGGGCTTGATGATAATGATGATGATTGCGACTGTCTGTTGAAAGACCTTCATGTGTTGTTGCCAAGATTGTTCAAGGCACTTAGAGACACCGTGTACTATAGCAGGAGTACTCGACCACCCGCCTTACTACTTTTTCTGGAGATTAGAAACTTTCCACCCAGTGACTCCAGTTTCGGATATTATTTAAAAATCCTTGTTCTATGTCGCAAGAAGACCCAGGTATACTTTTGTTTTCCTTAAAAAGAAAAAAAAATGGTTTTAACTTTTCACACACAAACACACGTGTTGTCGAAAAGTAAAACCAAAAACACTTTATTTAGTCATTTGTTTTTCTCCACTGGATTTTTTTTTTTTTTACACACTTTTTTCAATAACTAATTTACTTAGAATTTGATGAGTGTTGTGTACCCCCACCTACGACGGACGGTTTGGTATTTTTGGGTCGGCATTCTCAGAATTAGTATTACTTACGAGTTTCCCTACCATCACGCACCAAATTCATTTTCCACAATATCACAAATTATTACTGAAAACTTTTTTTTCTTTTTTAAATGAAGAAATAAAATCTCTTTTCGTACCGCAGCGAATATCCATATTTGCAGGAGTTATTTTCTTTTTTTCTTTATTTTGGATGGAAGTTACTGACTAGTTTTAAGAAGACTAAAGCTGCAATTTTTTCCCAGTCTATATGTATTTTTCTTAATGACGGGCTGCGAGTATTATTTTTAAGACCCCCCTTTCCCTCGGAACTTTTGAGAAGTTAAACAAGTTTTACTTAGGAAAGCTCGTTGTAATCATAACTTTTTCAAAGTAAAGAAAGACGAATGTCGACGGAAAACCTCACATTTGGAAGTTGTAGTACGAAGAAGATATTTTTTTATTTTATATTCTTTACACACCTGTGCAGTCTTTTTGCATCTCTTACAGACTTAGTCAGTTCTGGTTCTGGTATCTAAATTTCAGGGGCATTTCTCAGTGTGGTGTTGCACTTAATTTTCATTTTTCATCATCATTATTTTTCAGTTGTAATATCATAAAAGTCATTTCAGCAAAACAATCACATTTCATTTCAATTTCTTTCTTTTTTTTTCCATTGGTGATTCTTTTAAACAAAAAATAAACGTTTTTATTCTTTACATGTCCTTTTAAAATACCAACTTTTAATTTGTGGATATAAAAATAAAATTTGTACTATATTTTATTTTAGGATATCTGTATAAGAGTAAGCATTTAAAAAATCAAATAATGGCACATTCCGTCGCATCTCGTTGCTGACAGGAGTTTACTTTTTTTAAATACTTAAAAAATTGAATGCCTATATGCACGCACGCCAACTTGTACTCAATAACGTCATATTGGTGGGGGAAAATTCTCACTTTTTAGACCTTTGGTTATGTAATACACAGAAAAATATACCGTGTGTATATTTTATTTTTTTTTCAGGATGTCTACTACTCATTGTAATTACGTAGATTTTTTTTAAAATTCCAACAATATTCTTCCATCTTAGGTTTAGAGTTTCTGGGTAAAGTGAGATATTGACTTTGAATCAGAAATGTGACCCTGAGGAAAGAATGAAAGAGAGAAATTGAATCTGGTAACTGGAAAAAAAGGTAATCAATAAAAACTTAGACTTTTTACGATAATGATTTAAAACATTTAATTTTATTTTTTATTCGTGCTATAGTTGTTAATTGGCTGGGATCTGGAGAGAGGAAAAAATCACAAACTTAAGTATCAACTTGACAACTTTTTTTTTTTTTTTCTCTCCTTCACATGAACAGAAAATCGATAAAGAAAGAAAGTTTGCATGCTGCTGGCTATAGTTTTTATTAAAAGCTCATCTCAGGTGAAATAGAACTTTATAGTTAGTACGCGTTTTCGAAAAACTCGTCACACCGTTACTAAATAATGAGCATAATGAAAAAAATTCCCCAAACTTAATGAAACGAAGAATAATTATCAAGAAAATCTGTTATTAAGACTAAGAGGAAAGAAAGACCAAAGTATTTTCTTATTATTAATCCTCTTTAGAACCTTCAAAATTTTGGTTAATTCTTTTTTTTTTTGCTTGCTTCAACAGGTGACGATAATTTATTTTAGTATGGAAAATTTCAGCTTCTTTTTGCGATAAAAATATCTTGATTTGGAAATTCTTGCAAAAAAATAGATTATTGTCGGATTCTAATGAAACTTTAAGGACTTATTCACAAATGAATAAAATTATTTATTTTAGAACGTTTTTTTATTTGCTAATCTATATTTTTTTTTTTTACATCATTTACTTTTTTTTTTTTTTTTTTTTTTACATCATTTGTAGCGGTTATGTGGCCGAAATAAAGGGTTCAGTTCGAAATTCCAATCACCTGAAGAAGGCAGGAGCGTACAACGGCTGAAACGTCTTGAATATCACAATAAAGATGAGGGCAACAGTCAGAACAATGCAAACAATTACAATACCCCGCCTCAGAAATATAGACATGTATCAATTATATGATATTGTTAAGTAAAAACAAAAACTAAAATAAATCATATATGATAAAGCTTACTACTTGTTTCTGTGTGTGTGTGTGAAATGCTTATTTTTGTAAATACAGACGTTCATTCATGGCATTATCAGAAAATATAATAAATTTAAAATTGTTAATTTTCTACCGTTTCCTCAATACAAGCATCTCTAAGTAAGACTAAAAAGTGAAAGTACCTGAAATTCAAAAAAACTTAGATTACTTAGGATATTTTATGAAATTTTTCAGATTACTGGTTAAAAAAAAATTATATAAGACGTTTATGTTATATTCAAGTAATTGTTACAATTATACCACCCTTAGAATTGTGTTTGGGAATTTTTCCTATTGACAGTTGTCCACATCTCATAAAAAATACTCACCTCCATGTTAAATGTTTTTCTCTGATATTTTAAGCTAAAAGTAAATAATATTTGTTTCAGATCGGAAATTTTAAATCGGCTAGACTTTTTCAAAGTTTCAGAAAAGTATATTTTATTTTTGAAAGGTTTTTATTTAATAAAGAGAATTACATTGTTTTGACAGATTTGTCAGTATGGACGATTTTAGCGTTTTTACTGATAAAAGAAAGAAGAAAAAAAAACCCTCATTCCAATCAATTTAAATTCAGTTTGAAATGCATTAAAATATTTGCTCAATGGAAATATTAAATTTAATCTATTAGCTTGAAATTAAAAGTAAAATAAATGCTTCAAGAAAGATTTTTCATTTAAAAAAATGTATTTTAAACCTTAGGTATCACTTTTCTTTGGCGGCACCTATCTGTCATTAAACTAAACATTCTCATCACACAAAGAGGAAAAAAATTGAGTCTGAGTTCTGATATACACATTATTTTATTTATTCATCTTTTTATTTATTTATTTTTGGTATGTTATGAAGAAATTTTGAACACTGGCAAAAAAGAGTTTGAAAGAAAATTTCCAATCTTAGAAAATTAATGGATAATTCCAAATTTAATAGGAAAATTATGTATATACTTGAAATATTACTTTTAGTGGCTACTCATATCAGAGTAGACACTTAGTTTATTTTAAACAGTATGTATTTCATCTACCAGCCTGTGTACTTGAGAAGTTAATAAAGAAAATGTGCCCTCTCACAGGATTCGAACCTGTGTCTCTCTTTGCAGGAGAAACCACATTCTGATCCACAATGCTTTTATCGACAGGTCACAAAGAGCTTCATAATAAAGCAAGGTTTTATTTTGACTTTAATGTACACTCACTCGTTCATATTTTTCTTGAAAGGAGGCATATCTGCTCAGTTTTGAATTTGAAATGTAAACAAAGCAATTTCAAAAGAATTAATAGATTGTTTTTTTTTTGTTTTAATCTGATTGTTTTTATATCTATATATAATAATTTTAAACAATTTTCCACTAAGTTAACTTTTTCTTTCACTTAAAAATTCTCTGACCCAATATGTAAGCAATCATTAACTACTATTGTCACAAATTAAGTGGTTTCTTTCTATATAAATAATTTTTTTCAACATGCCATAAAAAAACTAATTGATATCGTTTTATGATTTTTAAAAAATTTTTTTATTCTTGGTCATTTAATTTTATTAACTTTTTCTCATTATATTGTTTTTGCTACTATCCTGAAATAAATAATTGGGAAATCTGACAATTAAACAAGAGGCTGTCATAAAGGCAATTACTAAAAGCATTCTTTTAGAAATCAACATTTAATAAAGCCATAGGGAAAATAAATTGTCGGTATGTGTGTTTCCCCCCATTTTTGTAAAACAAGAAAAAAACACCTTAGAGATAAAAATTCTCAACAAAAATAAATTTATATCCCCTTTTTAGCATCACACCTATTTACAAGGCTACAAATGAAAATCACTAACACATGAAAATTTTTTAATGTTTCTTGGTATATAAATAACTTTTCATCTAGACATAAAAAAAAAAATATCTGACTCACCTTATCTCATTTTTTATGATTTGTTTTCTTTTCTTTTTTCTTTGTAATTTTCTCTGGTAAATACCCAATTAGACCTTTGTTCACCCACAACACCCAAATGAGTCTCTTTTATTTGTATGTGTGATACTTTTATCTAAAATCCACAAATATTTATGCACCTGTAATTGGAAGAACTAAACAGTTGAAAAAGATTTCTTTGCATTCATTTTATCAAAGTAATGAAAACTGGCTATTAAAATAAGGTTAGGAGTATTTATTTCATTTTTCATTTTTAATTGAATAAAATTTCTTTTTTCCTCATATTCCCTAACAGTCAGTAACACCCTTGTGTCTTAGTGGCTTTATAGCCTTGTTTGGGGGTGAAATGATTAAAAAAAATCTACAAAGGTTTATAGATAAGTAGAGTGTCCAACCACAATAAAGAAATATTTAAGCCTGTTTAATTGTGTGTAAAAACCTGTTCAAAGGTGCTAGGTCTCCATTCACTATCTGATTGTGTTAAGTAATTGCATTCATTAGTCATGAATACAATGTTGAAGTTAATTGAAAAGTGTAGTGGTCAGTGTGAGAATACAGGGGGGGAGGCACTATAACATGGCAAGCAAATGGCAATTCATAGATAGATGAAAGTAATGAGATTTTACAAGCATTCAAACATTATATCTGCAGAATAAAGCCTAAAGGAAGAGCTTTTATTATTTTATGTGGGCAATGCAAGGCTACATTGCAGTCAATAAATGGTAGGGTGCTTGAAATTCACAGTTGTTGTGCAGCCCCGATTTAGATATCTTATATCAGCTTATATCCATCTTAATATCAGCTTATATCCATCTTAATATCAGCTTATATCCATCTTAATATCAGCTTATATCCATCTTAATATCAGCTTATATCCATCTTAATATCAGCTTATATCCATCTTAATATCAGCTTATATCCATCTTAATATCAGCTGATATCCATCTTAATATCTTATTCATCTTATATTCATCTTAATATCAGCTGATATCCATCTTAATATCTTCTTCATCTCAAAATTCTGAAAGGTGTTGACAGGTCAATATTTATCATCCAATGCCAAAACTCAAGTTAATGTTTACAATTTGATCAAAAGAAAACTAGAAACTTTCTTTATGGATAGAATAATAAACTTGTAATTTTAAGGAACAAAAAAAGGTTTCTTTTTTTTCTCTCTCTCTTTCAAGGAAAGGAAAAGGTTTCTTTCTTTTTTTCTTTTTCTTTTTTTTCATGTCACTTTCCCTTAGACCGGTCTCGCTCATCTTTAGCTGGTAGTTTAGGAGCATTGAACACAGTGAATAATAAACTCTGAATTTCTGGAATGAGGAGTTATCATTATTTACACTATTTATATTAGGACTTTTGTCCTCACCTTGGTTGTTGTTGTTATGTCTCTGCTGTTGTTGTGTCCCCCCCCCCCCCAACCTTCATCAAGTGTATCTCGATCTGGGTAACCTACAGGCAATTCTGAACTGAACCTTTTCTCGAATCTTTGGGTGTAGAATGTTCTTGTTCCACTGCTCATGTCTAGGGATATAGTTCTTATTTCTCGCCCTGCCTGCCACACTCGGCTATCTACCTGCGATGATAGTTTGGCAGATTAAAGAGTTGTTTCATGAATTTGGTGACATAGTAATTGTGAGTTCAATCCCTACGTTGGGCAGTGTGTACTTGGACTCAGTGGAAACAGGCGAGCAATAACTGACGAGTAGTAAAAATTAGACTTGTTATATTTACATATGTCTTATTTTATGAAAGAACGTTGAAAAGTTTTTGTCCCAACAAGGAGACCCCTCTCCCCATGGAAAAAACTTTTGATCATTTAGTCAGCTGACAACTTTTCAATACCTCATAACTTTAAATATTATAACAATGTTAGGTGTGGTTCTGATATTTTTTAGAGTGGGATAAGTTTCATGTTCTAATGTTCTTGATTCTTATGAGCTTGGATGCTTATTTAATAATTGATGTATTATTATAATAATTAATTAATTACTTCATAAATTGATGTATTGCTATAGCATTTTTATCACTTCTTTCTCAGTTCTCCACATTTGGCATCATAAATATTTTTCACCCTGCATCTTCTTTACAATTGTTTGTATTTAAACATACACTAAGATTCATAGGGCACCCAATGAGGATCGAACTCCCTATTCAGTCATAATTGATCTAGCGAGACAAGCTTGCTAATCATTACACCATGTCAAAGTTCCCACACTAAGATACATACAGGTGTATATGCAAGTTGAATTTTCACACCTGATTAGAAAGTGAACACACATGATGACCTGCAAGAATGTTGGCATCACACAACTGTTAAAATATTAATTTATAATTTGCAAACTTTAAAAAAAATATATTGAATATTTTTTCCAGAGCAATCCAGTTTTTGTGCTTATAACCCAAAAACTTTTCTTTTGTCGTCTTTAAAACTAACACTGATACAACCTTATGATTGGCTGATAAAAGATGTAATCATAAACTTCACACTGGAATAAAAATAAAAAAGGAACACTTTTAGAAGTCTTAGAAAAATAATGAAAAATATTTTTATTACCTCTGAAGTGGGGTTGAATTCTTTTAACTTTAAAAAAAAAAAATGATCTGACACATTGAATGCAAAATGAACAAAGAGGCAAGAAAAATGAAAGTTATTCTCCCAAGTGTTTTAAGCTTGTTTTTTTTTCACCAACTCATCTATAAAGTATTTATGTATACACAAAACATTCACACCTTAAAGTTTGTTGGCTGCAGACAGGTAGGCCTACACCTCCCTACCTCACCGTGTTTGGGCAACTTCCTCAGACAGTTTCTCCTTTGTAGCTATTTCTTATTCATATGCTTTACATATTTGCGTAATTTTTCATTTTCTCTGTTTCATGTCTATTTCTTTTTCTCTCTCCTCATTAATAAATAAACCCTTTTTGTATGTATAATTGTTATATTAGCATACACATTTCACACACTATTTATACATACACACCTCATCTATCTATCTCTCTCTATCTATCTATCTCTATCTATCTATCTCTATCTATCTCTATCTATCTATCTCTATCTATCTATCTCTATCTATCTCTCTCTATCTATCTATCTATCTCTATCTATCTATCTCTCTCTATCTATCTATCTCTCTCTATCTATCTATCTATCTCTATCTATCTATCTATCTCTATCTATCTATCTATCTCTATCTATCTATCTATCTCTATCTATCTATATCTCTATCTATCTATATCTCTATCTATCTATATCTCTATCTATCTATCTATCTATCTATATCTCTATCTATCTATCTCTATCTATCTATCTATCTCTATCTATCTATCTATCTATCTCTATCTATCTATCTATCTCTATCTATCTATCTATCTCTATCTATCTATCTATCTCTATCTATCTATCTATCTCTATCTATCTATCTATCTCTATCTATCTATCTATCTCTATCTATCTATCTATCTCTATCTATCTATCTATCTATCTCTATCTATCTATCTATCTCTATCTATCTATCTCTATCTATCTATCTCTATCTATCTATCTCTATCTATCTATCTCTATCTATCTATCTCTATCTATCTATCTCTATCTATCTATCTCTATCTATCTATCTCTATCTATCTATCTCTATCTATCTATCTCTATCTATCTATCTCTATCTATCTATCTATCTCTATCTATCTCTATCTATCTATCTCTATCTATCTATCTCTATCTATCTATCTCTATCTATCTATCTCTATCTATCTATCTCTATCTATCTATCTCTATCTATCTATCTCTATCTATCTATCTCTATCTATCTATCTCTATCTATCTATCTCTATCTATCTATCTATCTCTATCTATCTATCTCTATCTATCTATCTCTATCTATCTATCTCTATCTATCTATCTCTATCTATCTATCTCTATCTATCTATCTCTATCTATCTATCTCTATCTATCTATCTCTATCTATCTATCTCTATCTATCTATCTCTATCTATCTATCTCTATCTATCTATCTCTATCTATCTATCTCTATCTATCTATCTCTATCTATCTATCTCTATATATATATATATATATATATATATATATATATATATATCTTTGAATGACCTGCTAGTGAACACAGTATCATTGTTGGTGAGGATTTAGTATGGCGGATCTCTCTCACAAAATATCAACTCCAACTACTGAATAATGCTCTCAGAATCTTGTTGTGCTATGGGCTACCAAACAGAGAACCTTGTGGGCTCACACTCAATCAGGGTCAAGTGATGACTGCAGCCATAATGCATAATATCCATCCCCAGCTTGAACCCCGTACTGCAAATCCCTGGTCTTCCATTCTGCCAGTGCCAGATCTATGGACTGGCATTCAGGACACTTCTGGATCACCATCTTGACAGCTGTGCTAGGTATGGAGCGATTGACTCTACTGACAAAGTAAGTAGTGTGTTTAGCACCAGGGTGACCACTAATCTGATATATGTCCATTATTTCACATGGACCCAGCTCTCTCATGGCTGCACTACATGCTGAGAGAATAGATGTCTTTCTTCGACAAATCTAACCAACTTCTGTGGAGCTCTGGTGACTTTGTTAGCTTTATTTTGGTTGGATTTTGCCTGCTCTACATCCAAGGTGAGACCATACTCCGCAATTAGCACCTGAAGAGTCCCCAGTCATTTCCCCACAAGCATCTCACACAGTGCTTTCATTCTCAGACGTACCTTTCTGGTCAACATATCGTTGATTCAGTTATGAGTACATGTGGAATAAATGACCAGATGCAACACTTTCACTTTCATCTGCAGGGCCAAGTTTACACCCTTTAATGTTGTGTTGAGCTCAGCTAGGTTGATATGTTGAACATCACTGTCAAAATGAAACCAGCATGTGTCCTCCACTATGTCTCCATTCACTTTCAATGCTACTCTAGTGACCAAAAACTTGCATCCACCCACACTGTCATTTCCTGGCTGCTTACTCACTAGCCTTCTCTTTCAGGGTCTTCTTGACGTACTCTCATCATCGTCTCATGTGCTTCAGGGGGACATTGCAGGTTTCGTCATCCCACACTTTGGTTACTGCAGTGGCTTGTTGCTTCAAGAATACTGTAGCTGGTCTAAGCCAAACACATACCAGAAGGTGGCCTACAAGCTTTCTGCTGAGAGATAACATATTATGACACATGATAGCAGTTGGAGTCTTCGGGAACTTACTTGCTTCTTTCCATTAAAGCATTCTACGCTCCCCACCAGACTTGTAAACCAAGTACTTTTGCACCATTGTTGTCTCATGGGGTCCTTGCAGATAAGTTCAAAGTTGGGCATATGCTTTCTGACATGCCACAGATACTGCACTTTCATCAATGAAGATGTCATCTACGTATGCTAAAGTGGCATCTTGGGTTGCTTCATACTGTGACAATACAGTCTCGATAATTGCCTTCATTATAAGAGGTATCACATTGAAGTGAAAGACTAATTGCATAAGGCAGTACCTCCACCCTTTCAGTAACCTTTTCAGTCTGGAAAGGCAACAGCAACCAGTGTATGTGGACTTGTAGGTACACTCTCCTACAGTCCAACAGCGATACATTTTGCCTCTGTTGTCACCATATTCCCTTAGCCTGCCCGCACAGGCGTCTACACTTGCTGTGAATACATTTATGCACTTGTTTGACACTCTGTAATCCATTACAGGGCGTGTACCTTTTTCTTGTTCTCTTGGATAATAGTCATCAAAAGGAACTAGACCCTTGGGAGGTTTAGCTCCTCCTCAGGATATGGTATGAGGCAGCCATTATCCAACCACACTTCTGACTCCTGGTTATATTCCCTACCCACCATCTTGGATACAGGATACTCTGCTATCTTGTTTTCGAGGCTTGTTGGTGCATGTTTTTTGGTTCACTTTCATGAGGCCGTCCATACTTTTTCTGATTGAACTCTACACTAAAGTCTGGTTCCTCTATGGTGGCTGCTGCACACATGGATGGTTTTCTGTTGAACTCCACCGCACCTGAAGGGGTGATTCCTACCCCCCCCCCCCCCGTTCCTTGATTGCATTCATCCTGAACCACCAGTACATTGATCTTGACAGGACTTCCACCTTGCAACCAGAGTGATGACTTCGATCACACGATAAGAATGGGTCTCCCCATCTGTAGTTATTATGCACGCCCTGAATGAATCCGTGCCAAAGGTTGTAACTAAGGCAGTCTTCATTTGGTCAATGTTGGATTTTGCTTTGTCACCTCGCTGCTGGTAGACTGCAAATGCTCCACCCATAAATCTTAAGGGATCATTTTACTCACATAGCCTGCAAACAAGTTCCAACTTCTTTATCCGTTCAACCATTGAAAGGCCGGATGCTGATTTGTTAAACTCGTGAATTAATTTTAAGTTAAATTTGATGTCTGCCATTGTCCATCAATTGCAGAAATAGTTTGTGTCTGTCTTGTTTGTTTTTTTGTTTTTTTTGCATGTTGAGAGTGCTTTGCCACGACTGAGAAAAACACTGGTGCTATATAGTTCTCCCAGTCCCAGACCCACACTGACTATTGGCTAATATCTGCACAGTATGCAAATAGTCCACACCACTTACTCTAAGTAGAAGGTCTTCTCTCAACAGCTTATTGTGAAAGAGGACATAACTCCTGCTGCTTACAGCACCACAATCACATCTGAGTTTCTTATCTAGTACTGCACTTAAATTCATAAAGTCTGCTATGTTATGGCAGTGGGAATGTGACTGAAGCTGAGATGACAGATCAGGACCAATAATATTACAGATTCTTTTTTGTATTTTATCTAGAATCTCTTAGACGTTTCAGTAGCAAGTGACATTTTGTAGCCTGGTTGGAGATCTCAACTGCCATTGCTTAAAAAGGAAGAGAATGGGAATTTTTGTTCTTGCTAAGGGCATTGCTGCAAAATGAATGCAATCTGTCTCAAAGTTTAGTATGATGAACTATATTTGAAGGAAGAAGGTTATGCCTTTCTCTTAGTGATAAGTTACAGATAGTTGATAAGAAATACTGCTAGAGAGTGACAGAATTTCACTGCAAGGAAGGATTTTGAAACTCTCTGAGTCGAGTAGTGAATGTTATCAAGTTTTTTGGCTTGTTGGTAACAACTATTTTCTGGTTGATAAATAACAATTAACTTTTAGTATTCTGATGGTTTATGGCTGCATCATGTTGAAACACCAGTTCCCGCATGATCACCAAAGTTAAGCAACATTGAACCTAATCTGTACCTAGATGGGTGTCCACTTGGGAATATCAGGTGCTGTAAGCTTGGATGTGGGGGTAATGTAGTGCATAATGGCTCAGAATTGTTCATCAAAGAGCCACGTTCTAATTCTGGTTGGGTTCGTTGTACTCACTTATGCACAAATACCCTTGGGAAAGGTATGAATTCACCTCTTCTCCCCCAGTTATGGATTAATTAGTAAGATTTGTATCAATAAAATGATTATTATCTCTAAAAAGTAAAATGAAATTGCGTACAAAATTTTGGTATTAAATAACCCATAGAGGTTATCAAGTGGATTGTCAGAAACAATGTGGTAGCAATACCAAAATGTTTCATCATCTGAAGATAGCTTAAAAAGTTAATTATATTTCTCCAAGTTGCAGACCCGGCATGGGTAACCCTTTCTGGGCAGTAGGCCGTACTATTTAAAAGATTCAAGTTAATTTTTGGTTGAAGGTGACTTAGCCATTTTCACTACAGAAGACTGCATTTGTTTTTGTTTTGTCCTATAATTAAAAAACTGAAGTGTTCATTTAATATTATCACTGATGACAGCATCATTAATTCATGCCATTTCATGTGATTTGTTTCCAATTTATTCTTTTGAAAAGCGTGAAACCCAGGGTCACAAACTCACATCAATCCAACTAAATATGTTAGCTCTATCACTGATATTGAGCACTTTCCAATAAGTACTGCACATATATAATATATAAATAATATATATAATAAATTGCACACACACACACACACACACACACACACACATATATAATAAAAAGAAAGAACAGTAAGATATATAATCCAGTGTTCTTATTGATATTTTTATTTTTACAAAACAGTGCTCAATGAAAATTTACAGAGCATGAATATTATAAATTAACTGATTTTAAATATGGTTTCTTCACTACACAGGAATTACCATGTTTCAAAAACCAAAGCTAAAAACTTCAAATTTAATTATATAATTAAATTAAAAGCATTAGTTCTGTTTAATCTTCAAGCAAATTTTCCAAAATCTGCTTGACGATGAAACAGAACTAATGCTTTTAATTTAATTATATAATTTGAAGTTTTTAACATTGTTTTTTGAAACATGGTAATTCTTGTGTAGCAAAGAAACTATATTTTAAATCAGTTAATTTATAATATATATATATATTGTATTTTTGTTGATCATTTTTGATAAATGTTTTTAGGGAAGTGCTTGTCAATTGCTTTGAAAGAATATTTTCCATATTTTTGTTTTAATTGTATTGTTGTAGGGGAGGTTGAACCAAATTATATTTCTTTTTCTGCTGTTTGTGTTTGAATTGTTTTTGTATTCTAGTTTGAATATCCACGGTTTCATCGGGCTGATTCATGTGTTTTTTTTTTTGTTTTTTTTTGTTTTTCCATTGAATATTTTTAAGTTTCTAGAATAAGTTCTTTTATTCATAGATATGGGTATTTGTTTGTATATGTTAGTGGGGGTGTTTTTGTTGAGGTATATTGGGTTGTTTGGCTTTCTGTTTGGTTTGTAGGTTCCGTTGTTTCGGTTGGCTTTTATATCTATTGTAAATCCTAGGGTTTTGAAGGTTTTTGTTATTTCTTGTCTTATTTTTTTTTTTTTGTAATACTAGCATTGCAGTTTCTTAAAATTAATAGACCATCGTCCCTGTATAGACCTATATCTTTTTGTTAATAATATTTATTAATTTATAGATTATGTATATACCTATGAGTTTGCCATACTTCTACACCATCATAACTTTGATGTAACAATGGGTAGCTAGCTACCTATTGTTACATCAGAATTATATCATCATTATTAGGGTCCTTTTTTTTTTTTTTTTGTCCATATTTTTTATTGTGGTTTAATATTGATTTTCATCAGTGTTTTAATTATATTTGTATCCTCATTGGGGATAGTCATGTATTGTTTTGCTAAGTTTAGTGCATTGTTTAGTGTATCCTCATTAATGGATGAATAGAAATCTTTTATGTCAAATTGCATGAAGGAACTGTTTTCTTTATTACTAATGTTATTAAACTGATTGATTGTTGCTTTTGTATTTTTCCATTGGTTTAGTATGTTTCTTAGTTTTGAGCATATATTTTCTAATATTTGTTTGCTTATTTTTCCAATATTGCTTTTTGTGGGGTTTATTAATCTGCATGATGGCTTGGTTGGGAAATTCTCTTTATGGTCTTTTTAATTTAATAAATGGTTCTATTTTTGCTAGTTGTTTTATTCTATTGTCTAATTTTGGTTTAGTGGCTCTGTTTTTAGCTTCTTTGTTTATATCATTCTTTGTTTTGTTATTAGTGGTTTTGTAAAATTTAGTGACTTCTTTGTCAACTAGTTTATTGTAATTGTTGGTTTCCATTTTATAGATTATCCTGGATCTATCTGCTTTTATAAATAGTATTTTTGAGTTTATCATTTTTTATCTTTTTCAAGTCTTTTTTGACAATTATTGTTGAATTCTCTTATTTCCAAATTACTGGTTATGTTAAGTCATTTTCAAAAGCAATGCGGTTGTTTTGTTGTGTTGGGCATTTCATTGATCTAAATCCAGATTTGTTAATATTATTGGTATTAATATATATGCATACTGCTAATCACTTAAGTGATCTGCATTTGTTGACTAACATTTAGCACCATGTTGCATTTTTACCATCTCTGATTAGCTCCCTTGCATAGATGCTTGTTGACAAAAAAAATATCATAGCTACAACAGATAAATTTTAAATATTAAAATAATTATGACAGTGTGTTCACAAAAATCACAATCACAGTTACATTAAATTTGTCTTTGCAATTCACCCCTGAGGATGATCTTGGATAAATATGACTCCTTCCTTGATGAATTTCAACTTAACATCTTAAGATCATAATTAAAGAGAATTAGAAAAGATTATTATAAAAATAAATTGACATATATATTGGCTCCTGAAAAATTAATTTCGGTTGAGCTCTGTGGGTGTGAGGGGTGTGTTTGTAAACAGTGACTATTAAAGCTAATATAGCACGACTCTTCGGCAGAATTGAGTCACTGTCAGTCACTGTGTGTTTATCTAAATCTAAAAATAAACACGCTAAAATTCACCTTCATCCCTGCCGTGCGTCGACGGCTTAGTGGTAGAAGTTCCGACTGACACCAATTCAGTTGGGTTTCGATCCTATCTAGGGGCAACCGGACGTCTAGCCACACTGATGAGCTGTGAAACAGCGAAACAGTCTCTGTGGATGACCCCCACCAAATATATATATATATATATATATATATATATATATATATACACACACACACGTACTATATCCAATATTGAGCAGATATCCCTAAGTATTGAAAGCTTCTTAAAAATATATGATCAAATTTTAGAAACCAAAATCAAAGAAGCAAGCAAACCACGCAACTTGTTTGCAAGTCAACTTTTGTTTTTTAGCTCATCAGGCCATGAGAACCAGAATTTTTTGAATATTCAGGTCGGTAGATGAAAATAAATAAATATAATGTTTAATAAATAAACTGAGCATCTACTCAAATATGGGTACACACCAAAAGTAATGTTTAAAGGGATAAAAATCCGTCAGATTAATAAATAAAAGAAATTCATTACTTAAGAAAAAATTACTTATATAAAATTATATAAAATTACTTATATAAAATACTCGTAAGCAGTATTTTTTCCAATCAATTTCTTCTAAAAGATTTCATGTCAGAAATCATGACCTCCTTTGCAAGGCAATGAATCAATAATGTCAATGGATTCATTTTCTTATTTCCTTTTTGTTTTAATGAAAAAGAAAATTGATTTTTCAGACATCTGAATTTTTCATCAGTGAGTACAAAAACATGATAAATCATTTAATATTTTTTAAAGACAATTAAAAAAAATATAAAATCTTTGACTTTAAGATATTAGAAATTAAATTATAATGTCATTTTTTTAATAAAAATACTGAAGCTAATTTTAGTAGTTCGATAATCATTTTTTTAATTTCATTCTGTAAAAAAACCCAAAAAACTATGAAATAGATATTTTTGAATAAATAAGTAAAAATAATAATAAAAGATTAACAAGAAATGTATAACTGGTGGAGTTAACAAAAAAAAATAGTCATTGTGTAGGTGTTAGTGTTGTATATATGTGTGCATAATGAAGGGTTATTCTTATGTTTTCCAAATCTCTCAACTATGATATGAAATTAAAATCAACAAACTTAGCTAATCAAGTTTAAGCTGACATCTTCTTTCCAATTATTGTGACCATTTTTCTTAAGTTTGTATCTTTTTTTATGAATGAACAGTTGAAAATTTTCGCTTTCCAAGATTATAGTTTTTGAAGGAAAGAAAAAAATATATCAGTTAAAGCTGATACCTTGGTATTGATTAAAAACCGATAATTTGGCAGCAATAGATACATATTTTAAAGCACTTAGATAACAGTATGCTAGATCAAAATATAATGCCTTCAAGAAAAACTTTCATCATAAATGACATTATATTAAATATCAAAAAGCGGAAATCATTTTGGAAGACATCATAAATATGTTTCTATTTGTGCATTTTGGACGTAAGGTTTTTGCAAGGGCTGGATTTAAATTACAGTTAAGGTGTCTAGCTGTCATTAACCTGAGATTTCCTCTTTACTTGTATATACTATTAAAGGAGAATATCACCAAAACAGCAAATGGGGTGGGGTGCGGGGGTGACCTGTAAATTCATGTTTTATTTCTTAATGTTACCTACAAATGTTTAAATATTTTATCCATTGTTAATAATTTGTAATTCTTCTAGATTTTTGACCGGAAAGATGTTAAGTGTAAAATTTCAATCAAATATGTTTTTTTTTTTTTTTTTTTTTTTTTTTTAAATCTAATATAATAAAATTGGCTCATGATATCCAAGGAGTGCTTAAAAGTTCTCTTAAAATCTGATCAAATAACCAAACATGAGTTAGTCCCCCCCCCAAAAAAAAACAGTGTGTCTACTTAACATCAAACATGGCTATCCACTAAAAATACAGTTTGAAGTAATATATATATATATATACACACACACACACACACACACACACACACACACACACACACACACACACACACACACACTAGGCGAGGTACCTGGCATTATCTGGGTGTACATGGCTGCAATTGTATAATCACACCCCACCCCACCCCTGTCTAAAAATGCTTGCATGCATCATCTGTTGGTATACTAAGCTACTCCCCCTGCTCATCTTTTTTATGGTATGTCCTTCGCAAGTGTTTGATTGTTTTTAATAATATTTGTTCCATTGATAAAACATTCTTGTTTGGCTAAACAATAAATTTGGGTTTAAATTGTTTCAATGTTTTAGATATTCAGTAAATTTCCTATGGCCGTAATAACTTTCAAATAGTATGGCATTGTTCACAAATCTAATAATCAAACAAAAACAGGCATGAAGCATCAGAACTTGATTCAACTGCAAGTGCAAACACATGACTGCCCCCACCTCCTTCTTCACATTTACTGTAAAGCTGGGGTTAATCAGAGGTTCTTTGGGAATTTTTCCCTTTTAACGCTTCAGTAATCCTTCTCAAACGATCTTTGCATCAAAGGTTGTTCGAATGTCAATTTAGGATGGAATCATATGAAGAAACTCTTCGCTAAATGGCAAAAGCTGATTTTGGACCAAGTTTCTAGCAGATTTCATCCACTTCACTGAAATAATCTGAACCAAACATTCAGGCAAGACAATTTGTGTGTCAAATGTAATTTACATGGTAAATTTTGAAAGCATTGGATGAAAAACCAGACAGTTATATCCAAAAAAACTGGCTTTTTGAATAGTTTTTCATGGTTTTTTGTGGGGAAGGGAGCAGGACTAAAACCACACTATCTTATTTCTTGCATGATGGCAAATTTTTTGCGACATGAAGAAAATCGGATGAAAAATGAGGAAGTTATCAAGTCTTTAGGTATTACGAAAAACCTGTTTTTTTTTTTTTGTTTTTTTTTCCTAGTTTTTTGCAATTTTTTGTGTGAAGCCAATGTCGCAGGAAAACTATCAAGCACTTTACATAAACCTAGTAACATGAGCTGATGTTTTAAGAAATGTGGATGTGCTTAAATAGCATGCACACACACACACACACACACACACACACATATCTTGTTATATATATATATATATATATATATATATATATAATTTTTTTTTTTCTTTCCTCACCATGACTGAGTTTCATCCACAACCCACTAATCAGGTGTTGAATTAAGACTCAGTTCAGCACCTGATGATTGTGCTGTGCATGACACAGTCATGCTACCAGTAAGGGGAAAATATCTATATTTATTAATATGTAATTTATAGCTGTTATATTACATTGAGTACTATTATATTAACACCAGCATTCAATGCACAAGATTATATTTGGGCATTGGAATTAACCTCCTTTAGAACCCACCTCATACTTTATATAATATTTGGGCAGCAGTCATTCTTTTTTTTACAGGTTTTTTTTAGTGTGATGGAGAAGGAACATTTTACAGGGTTTTTTTATTCAGTTTACCTTATGTTCTTACTGTTTTCCTTTTATAGGGACTAAGAGCGTAGAATTTGTTTGTAGTCATTGTCTTAAGCACTTTTGGTCAGTTCATTAGCTATTTTCTTGGGGGTTCATTGTTAGTAAATTTTCCCGTGTTTATGGTCTAAATTGTATTGCCTAGAAGTAGTAGTAATTGTAACTATTGATGACTGGGAGTACTAATAATTCCATGTTTAGACACCCAACAAGCTTTTGTCATTTTAAAATTAGGGTAAAATTGAGACTTGGCTTGAACCCTTTTATATAAAGTGCCTCAGTTACCATCGGCCATCTTTTATAATTAGATATTCTCAGAATGACTGTTATTACAAGGATCTTTCTTAGGGGAAATGGTAATTATAAGTGTCCAAGTTCTTCTTTATGGCACTAAGTTCACTTAAGTGGTATTATATACTATAGAAAAATTTAACACAACCAATTTAATCATCTTTTCTTTGTCAACTAGTGTTTTTGAAAAGACCAACATTGTATATCAGTTTAATTGTCTTTTGGGAGATTGTGTCTCTGACAAAAAAGAAAAAATGTAAGTACATATGTTGGCTTGACGACCACAACATTATCGAGATGTCTTACACTTCATTTGTCGGATGCAAGTTCTATCTCACAACCCACCTTCACAATACAGGAAAATAATTGTTGACAACATCAATATACCGCACCATAAAAAATAATAAACAAAAACTTCAAGTTCTCGATGCCTTTTATATCAAAAGCAAGCAACCAACCAACACTGAACAAAATTTATTACAAGTGTAGTAGCAATGTTTCAAAATGCATTTGAGTTCACTAACATTTAACGCCATGTTGCATTTTTATCATCTCTGGTTAACTCCCTTATATTGTGGAAGCTTGTTTACAAAAACATCATAACTACAATAGATAAAATTTTAAAATAATTATAACAGAGTTTGTTCATGAGTGTTTCCAAAATTCGCCATCACAATGATCAGTTATATTAAGTTTTTCACAATTCACTACTGGGAATGATCTTGGAGAAGATTGAAAGTACTTGGGTAAACAAAAACTACAGCACCTTCTTTAATGAATTTCAACTTAACATCAAGAAGTCAATTAGAGAACTAGAAAGGATTATTATAAAAATAAGTAGATATGATATGTCTATTATTAAATAAAACATGCTTGAAGATGCTGCCTATATATATATATATATATAATAAACAGTATTAAATAACCGTCATATAGCCTGACGTGCCTTAACCGATTCGGCCACTGAGGATCGTTTGGTTGGCAAGGTCAAATTTACTGCTTATGAACTTCAATCTTCCATGAATCTCTTACGTACATTCATAACTGCTCATGGCGTATCAAATGTAAACAATTGATGTCACACATTATGAAATGGACAAAGTCCGACAACTATTTAAAGACATTTTTATGTTTAACATTCTTTTTATAGATACAAGTATACAAGGCACATCAGGCTATATGACGGTTCCGTATAGGATACAGGTTCAAATCCTGTCGGAGGACGAATATTTTCTATGAAAATTTCTTGGACATTCAGGCCGGTAAATGTTATTTAATACTGTTTATTATAAACAGAGCATTTACTTAAATATTTGTATCTATAAAAAGAATGTTAAACATAAAAATGTCTTTAAATAATGTCTCTTGAAGTTTGGATATAATTTTGTGAAACTCAATCAGAAGTTAACAAATTTGTTATTTGTATATTTGGATAGCAGTCCCTCTTTTATACATCTTTCATTAAAGATGACTGACAAGGTACTGTGGCTAAGCTTTTTATTTAATTTTTCTTGTGTCTGTATAAGTTTTTCTTCTTTTCTGGACACACACAAGCACACACACACACACACACACACACACACACACATATACATATATATATATATATATATATATATATATATATATATATATATATATATATATATATATATAACCAGAATCTATCTTACACCATTATAAAGTGCACTATTTGTCTATCTATTGAATATTTCTGCTACATCTGGTTTGGTGATTTTGCTATGCATTTAGAGATACTTGACAAAATCTAAAGAACAATCTGCAATGTTATTGATCCTGACCTGGCATCTTGGATAGAAGTCACTTTCCCACTGCTGTAATGTAGCTTCCTTATGACTGTCTATAAATATTTTCATGGTAATTGTTCTAATGAGCTTTCCCCTTTGGTAGCTTGACTTTATGAATTTAAGAACAGTACTAGATTGTAAGCTGGGTCTTATCACTTTACAGTTGAAATTGTCAGAGTTAATTGTAAGTTCTGTGCTAATAGTTGCTTCTCACACACTTCTTGCTTGTGGAACTTTCTTCTGATTTCTTGCTTTCCAATCAACTTTGATCTTCAAAAATTTAAATGCAATGTCAGTTGCCACCTTCTGTCTTGTTAATTCCTGTTCTTTTATTGACCTCTTTCCTTAATGTTTTTTCTCAGATTCTTTCATACACAATAGCCCTTTGTGTCTTAGCAGCTTTATTGCCTTGCTTAAGGTAATTTTATTAGGTACTTTTGTTTTACTTTCTTTCCTTTTAATCTCTAACTGGTTTGACTTTTATTACCTGATAAAATAAAAGGACTAATCAGTACAACAATTGAATGGCAAAACTTTAATCAGCCTATTTGATGGTTGAAGTAGTTGTGTATTTTCCTCATTGATCCTCAAGGTAAAACAAGGATCTCAAAAATTGATTATTTTTTTTCTCCATGTTGGTATCCAGACAAGCTCTCCTTACTCATTTGAATACCAGGTGTACAGCACCTTGGATGTGTAGAGTGGTGTAACGGATAATGGCTTGGAATTGGAAAATGAAGAGTCTAGTTCCAATTCCAGTTGGGTTTGTTATCTTCACTTACATGCAAGTACTCTTAGGAAAGGTAGGAATATACCTTTTCTCCCTCCAGCTATGGGTTAATTAGTAGAACTTATCTTAAAAAATTCTTAAAAACATTTTCTGGCTTTAAATAACATGTAAAAGGTTGATAAGCTGTAAAAAACAGACCAATCAATCGGATCAGTTTACTTCTTTAATGCACAATTCTCTTAAAAACATAACAGATTTTTGTTGTATAATGATTAATTAATTTGTGACTTCTGTCAGACATTGTTTGGTGCTTCAAATTTAAAGAATTTATATTTCATTCTGCCCTCCTGTAATGGCAGTGAATGCTAGACAATCTTCTCAAAGATGAAGAAGAGACTTGTGCCAACAGAAATGTGGTTCTACAGAATGATGCTGAGGATACCATGGACTGAACATGTGAGCAACAATGAGATTTTGGAGAAAATAGAAACAAAAAGGAAACATCCGGAAGAGGCAGTAGAAATTTCTGGGGCATGTAATAAGGAAAGAAGGCTTGGAAGATTTGATACTTACAGGAAAGAGGAGCAGAGAAAAGCAACATGAAACATACTTGATGAGCTTTAGTAAATGGATAGTAGAACAGGGTTTGGGAGAAATAACAGAAAGAGTGTATTAAGAGCTACAAGGGATAGGAGGTTGTGGAGGGCAATGATTGCCTGCGTCTTGAAGGGACATGGCACACAAAAAAGCAGTCTACAAAAAAAAATTGTCATTTAAAAGAATTTATACTTCATAAGAGAGAAAAAAAGTATTTTGTTTGTGTGATATGGTCTTTTGAAAGTTGTGAAAGTTTTAATAACATTTTTTTTTATGGAGTCATTATACATTCAATATGTTTTTTCTTTCATGTTTCATTCATTGCATTTTCTCATCTTTTTTTCAGTATCCTCCATTCCAGAAACAGTTTCTTTGTTCTCTCCTCATCTCCTCAGTCTGTACATTTTTTTTTTCTGTCTCATTAATTGTATTCTTTCATCTTTTTAGAAATTTTGACTTTTTTTATAAAAATGGCAACGCTGTTATCAGTTATCTCCCCTTACCATTGAAGCGTTTTTACAAGCATTTATGATGAGAAAATATACAGTGTGAAAATTGACCCTTGGGATGTTTTAATGTTTCTATTATCTTTTATCTCCAACCATCTTGCAAATGAGTCTGTCTCCATTGTCGCTGCCATTCTTTCTGTAAATGCCAACTGTTCTGCATTTTCCAATTAGAAATACAGATATACAAATGAAGATTCATGCTGTTTCCATTAAAATAATTCCTTTTTTGTTTAATGTCTCTTCCATTTTTTTCTCATAATTAATATAAGTAAACATGCAAAAAATAGACAAATGAAACCATGGGAACCTGTTGCTGGTCCCAGTTTTGACTTTTATTAATGTTATTCAATCAAATAATGTTTCCATAATTAACCTTAATTGATAATGGTTAATAAGGCATGATAACACTCTGCATTATTAACTACTTTCCTTTCCACTGCATTATTTTCAAGGCTCCTCTACTGCACTACTTAATTTCGGTCATGGTCATTTTCTGTTGCCATAACAGGATCTGACAACACAACTATAAAATTCAAAAATGCTATCATTCATCTGAGACACTTGCAGTTGTAGGATAAAATGTTTGCTTTGAAAGCAAAATCACCTCCAGAATGTTAAAGGTTTTTTTTTTTTTTTTTTTTTTTTTTTTTAACTTCAAAGGAATAATAATGTGTGTGTGTTGGGGGGGGTACTTTTTCATAAAAGAAAAACATTTTCATTTTTTTTTTTTTTTTTTTTTAAAGATTTTTTTTTTGTTTATCCGGTACACTTATTATTTGAAAATTCCTTTGGCTGTTTTCTTTTTTTTCTTTTTTATTATGTATAAGTTAAAAAGTGTTCTTTCTGATATTTGCCATTATTTCTTAAATATTCTCTTGTATATTTTTTTTATATCTTATATTTATTTTCTTTAGTTATTTTTTTATTACATAATTGATTATTATTTTGTTCAGTGTAATTCCTTTATTTTGAGTTTGCAGTGAATGAAAAAAAAACTTGCTGATATTCAGTAATGCAAATTTATAATGCTTTTCAGGCTTGTTGATATTGACAGCATTCATTGTTACTGTCTATTATTATTATTATTATTATTCCTTCAGTTATTATTAACATAACTAGATTACATTTAACCCACTCCCGTCTGATCTTTGTGTAAACAATTTAAAAAATGATATATCTTTTATCTTAATGAGTTCATAAGACCTTCAAAAGAACTACCCCTTAACTTAGATGTGTTTCTAAATACATTTCTTGAAAAACTGTCCCAATTATTTTTTTATTTACAGAAATTGACAACTGGTATTAGCAGATATTTTCTTGGAGATATATATACCTCATTAGGAGAGAATGGGTTAAACAAATCTTGTAAATGACTTGGGAATTATATAAACTTTCTAAAATTAAGTTTTATTACTCCCACAAAAATTGTTTCAGCTCATTTGAAAGAAAATTAATTTAATCATAACTTTGCAGCAATATATATTATGGATTAAGGATCAAACATTGATCCAATAAGACTCTTTTTTTCTTTTCTTTTTTTTTTTCTTTTCTTTTTTTTCTTCTTTTCTTTTTTTTTCTTCTTTTCTTTTTTTTTCTTCTTTTCTTTTTTTTTCTTCTTTTCTTTTTTTTCTTCTTTTCTTTTTTTTCTTCTTTTCTTTTTTTCTTTTCTTTTTTTTCTTTTCTTTTTTTTTTCTTTTCTTTTTTTCTTTTCTTTTTTCTTTTCTTTTTTCTTCCTTTCTTTTTTCTTCCTTTCTTTTTTCTTCCTTTCTTTTTTCTTCCTTTCTTTTTTCTTCCTTTCTTTTTTCTTCCTTTCTTTTTTCTTCCTTTCTTTTTTCTTCCTTTCTTTTTTCTTCCTTTCTTTTTTCTTCCTTTCTTTTTTCTTTCTTTTTTCTTCCTTTCTTTTTTCTTTTTTCTTCCTTTCTTTTTTCTTTTTTCTTTTTTCTTTTTTCTTTTTTCTTTTTTCTTTTTTCTTTGTTTTTTCTCCTCCTTAAAAATTTTGTTATTAATTTTAAAGTCATCATCCAAACTCTTCTCCTTACTGTAATTCAATCTAAACCAAAAGTCCCTCAAATTATACATGAAACTTGGTTATGCTTAACAAGTCATGAATATATTAAATGACCGCATACACCATTTAGATAAAAGCAAAGCTACTATTTTATAGTTTTATCTGTTTTGCTATCCCACTAATTATTGATTATGCAACATCTTGTGATTAGCATATCGGACAATTGTACAGGTTATGCATAATAAACTTTAAACAAAGTTCATTTAAAAGACACCTGCTTAAATTTTTTAATATTTTGAACCAAGTCTGGTATTACTTCCTTCTCTAAAAATATGACCTTTGTATACATATAAAAAAAAATGCAGATGATTTGGCATAGATCAGGAAAGCTTTGTTTTGCAAGCAGGTGATTAAATTGTGTGTACATTTGTTTGTTTGTTTTTTTATGAAAGTTCACACAATATAATGCTCAAGAGCAACTCGAGGTAGAGGGTTACTGTTAAAATGATTATGATGAATGAGATGTGTAATATGAATGAAATAGGAGGTAATAGGAAAATAAGGAGAATAGATAATGTTTGACCTTTGACTTGAAAAGGTCATGTCTTAGCTGTAAAGGTCTTGACTTGTAGGACTAAAGAATGGAGTGCTCATCTGATGGCAAAATGTTCAGATGAGCACTCCATACTGGCAGAGTAGTGATAGGCAATGTTGCAAGACTGTACACAATTTTGAACTCAATCAATCAATCGAGGCTAGAAAGTGTGGATTGAGAAAGCCTCCGACCTTGATATGGTTGCAATACTCCATTTTCTTGTTCACATTAAAGCTGTTTTTACTTCCTGGATTAGTAAATGGATTAGGATTAATTCTTTTGCTTAACTCGATGCAGTTTTCTCTTCAGTTAAATTGTCAATTGTACTTAAATTTTAAAGGACTGTTTACTATTGGCGTAAATATGTTCATTGTGATAAACATGGTAACAAGTGGCCATGTGTTTATATATAAAATCTAGTTTGTGTGTCACCATGTCTTATATTTACTTAGACAGCAAAACATTATTTATACATATTTGATTAACCTTTAGCACACTGCATTATTAATATTACTTCCCTTTGCACTGCATTCTTTTTCAAGGCCTCTCAATTGTAGTATCCTTATTGTTAATTTCATTCAAAGTAGTTTTCTGTTGTCATAGAAGGATATGCCAACCCAACTATGAAATTCAAATACACTATTATTCAGGGATTAGTCACCTTCAGTAGCAGGATAAACTTTTTGTACAGCAAATGAAGTCACATACAGAATGATGAAAGGTTAATGTATGCAAGAAATGTCTACAAGTTTCTATCAAATATTTCAGTTATTCATTTAGCAATTATCTATCTCCAAGACCTTAGAGATGAATGATAAATAAATTAGTTGCTTTCTTAAAATTCTATATACTATTCTTTTAAGACAATACTAAAAATTGGTAACCCAGTTTCCTTTAGTACTCTGCATTATACCACAGGATTACTTCAACTTTTACTCCAATTTAAAAAAAAAACAACTTATCTGTTGTTGATTTCACTCAAGATTAGCTGTTGCTATGACTGGATGTAACTACAAACATACTGTCTATCATTCATTTTTCTTTTATCAAAACAAAAAAAACAAAAACGTGTCCAGCTCTTAAGGCCTTGGGGGTATCCCAGCATTCTTATTGGACTTTTGGTGATGGATACTTAATGGTACAAATGAAAATCTGAGATTGCACCTGTTGTTTCTGCTTCTCATGCTAATATACTGGAAAAAGGCATGTACCTTAAAACGTGTTCAGGTACATAGTATAAATTTTGCTTTAAACTTTAAACCTTTCTCTATTCCAGATATTTTTGTGGGGCAGGCAGGGTCAGGCATTCAGTCTTTACAACCCCTCCCAAAACAGCAACCAAGTGTCTCGGCCTTTTGTGTCTCTTTAAATAATATACTGAATTATGAAAGTTTTATTAAATTTCCTTTTCTTTTTTTTTTTTTTTTATGCTGAAGGAAGTCCCCCACCTCACTTTCCTAAACTCGAGTGAGTCTCTCTCTCTCCTTCCCTTCTTTTTTTCTTTTGCCTTTTTGTCTTTCCAATGTAACTATAGGTGCAGAGCAATGTAAAATTAGTCATATTGTGTATCAGTGCATAAATAAAATGTGAAAATTTATTGGAACACCTCATTTCAAGTCTTCATTGACAACACTCTCTCTGCAGAAGTGATTCAAAAAAGCCAAATTCAATCATTTCTAAACTTTGAATTCTCTGCCCATTTCTATCTCAAATATCATCTACACTAAAAATAATCAAGTTTAGTTTTTTGTAAAATTTCACATCTATACTTTATTCTCTCTTATTTCAACTGGAATATTTTCTCTTTACGTAAGTTAGATTTTAAACATTTTCTAAAATCTGTGTGTGTTTTGTTTATTCATATATATAGATATATATATATATATATATATATATATATATTCAAATATGGTATATCTGTAAAGGAACAAAATACATTAAAAGACAAGAGGAAAAACTATTCTTAGCTGACATGTTTCGTTCTTGATAAAGCCCCTCAGTAAATGAAACATGTCTGCTAAGAATAATTTTTCTTCTGTTTTTTTTTATGCAGACATCTATGTATTTATCATATATATAAACTTCCTGGAAATGGTAGTGTGTTCACCCTGCCCAGTAGTCAACAGACCAGAAAAGTGAGTTTTTATACTCATTGTAGTAATAAAAAGAACAGGTCTCTTAATCCAGTTATTTGTGGGCCTTGAGAAAATTTTAAAAATGTGCCTGGAATTGGCCCAAGGAAAATAGGTGGGCTTTCAAATTTTATTTTTATTTTATTTTTTTTTTTCCATTGGTGAAAAATCATAAAAACACAAACTGCTTTACTTTATTTTTAAAGACAAAGAAATCAGAAATTATTTTTTAAAAATATCCAATGTTTTTTTTTCTTATAATAAATTATATTTTCAAATTGATTTGAAAATTTTTTTTTTTATTGTCTGGTGTTAGTAAGATTTTGTGTTCACTTAATTTATTTGAGAACTACATTTTTGATGTATTTAATGCAAATTATTGATAGAATTAACACAACCATTAGTTTTTCAAAGCATTTCTTTTCCTGTATTATATCGGTACCATTATTCAACATTTCCACTGTTAATCACTTATAATTTATCAAACTTTTTTTATTTACAGATAATGCCCATTTTAGATTTTATCATCTGGTTTGGTTAAAATTGAATTTAAATTTCTTTCTTTAAATCATTTTAGTCAGGATTTATATTTTCTACAGCATTTTGATTTTGGGAATAAGATGCACTTCCAGTTACATGCAATTTCTGTTTGTCGCTGGGATTCTTTGGCACCAAAAATGTGCCACAAAGAAAAAAAAAGTTGAGAAACACTGTTCCTTTCTGCGTGCGTGTATATATATATATATATATATATATATATATATATTTAAATTAAAACTGTTAACTCAAGATCTATTATGTAAAAAAAGATATATATAAAGAAATAAAAAAATAGAAATTCAACAACATTTACTCCTTTTTGCCTACTAGGCATTAAATTACATCACTTAGTTTACCTTGACTTACACAACTTTAAGAATACTTTAGTGTTCTTAAATTTTGATATTTTTTACTTCTGTTTAATAAATACATACTGCAAAATCAGGGGATGGAACATGTTGGTAAAAATATAGTGTGTGCAATCGTTTTTCCATACTCCTACATAGAGATGGATAGACTAATTTTTTTAACTTTTAGCTTGCAGATAAGTGTATAATTATTTTGTGATTGCATTTGGCTAGTTTAAAAAATAAATAATTAGTACCAGTACCTATGGAAAGTATAGTGTATTTTTCAGTTTGAGAGTAGAACAGTGACTAATTCATATATATATATATATATATATATATATATGTTTCATTAAATAATATAGATAAGTGTTGTCTATATATTTTATGTAAGTTTTTGAAAAAATGCTGCCTAAATACACACAATATATATATATATATATATATATATATATATATATATATTCGTTTAGATTTTCTCAAAAGTCATAACTGCTAGTTTCAGATCCAAAACAACCATTTCTCTTAATTGCTGTTTTCCCCAGGGCCACTTTGGGGTGCTAGCACCTGTTGTGGGCAAAAAATAAACCCTCAAACTGGGTTCAAAACACTATGAAAGTATAAAAATACATTTCAGCAAGTTCAGTCGACCAATTCCAGAACAACGTAACTATAAACAATTTTTTCTATCCTCTGCCAGCCGCTATGATGGAGAAAGCATTACCTCGAACCGTTGCCAGTGAGACATGCTGCAAGAGCCACTCCGTTTCGCGAGGCTTGTTCCTTAATCAAGACACAATCGTGCCAATCCTCCGAAGGAACACCACCGAACGAGGGCCAATAACCCCTGAAGTCTCCACTGCCAGAGAAGTAAAAAAAAAATCTATCAGCAAGAGAAGAATATTTAGCTATTTTTTTTTATCTCTGCGTCTCGGGTGACGAACCCCGGCTCAACCGCGGACCAGATCAAATTACCGGCCGAAAATGTATCTGCACAGGTCGCATCCCAAATCAACGACTTACCCATTTTAAAAGGGAAGATGGTAATGCCATCCGGCCGCTTTCCATCACCACAGTCGAGCCCTACGGGTTCGATTTGGGAAGGGAACCCAGCTGCATCCAAACCTCTTTTGATGCATGCCGTGGAAAGCGGCCGGCACTACGACGACAGGAGAGAGGATGCAAACCAAACTCATCGATGGAGGCTCCACATCTGCATCTGTGACGCTCACATAATTTGAGTCCAAGACGGATCGCGACTCCGACCCGAGTGCACTCATCATCTAAAAGGGTACCGGTAGATGAAGAGGACACTGCGTTGAGCCAGGCGCCACTACTCGGTTGTGAAGCAGATAGTAGACAGGCGAGGCAATGCTGATCCAGAGAGAGCCTCAAATTAGTAAAATTGGCCTCGCATTTTATTTTATCCCAGCTTTTTTGTTTTGATGTGTCTAGTGGGATTGCTTTTTGGTGGGTTTGTGGGGTAAGAAAAAAAAATTTTTTTTTTTTCATTCGATGATTGTCAGGCCACTTTTTGTATGACTTTATTGCTTGGATACATTTTATTATGTGGAAAATATGAGCTTATGTGGTTAAAAACAATTTTCAACTCGAATATTACAATTTTGTCAGCTTGTACTCAGCTTTAGGCTTTTATTGTCAGTGACTGAGCATTTTCTTTGAATGGAAACATAAATACATTCCTTGATACTCAAGTAATTTCTTTGCACCATAGATACATAGATAAAAATAAACTTATTTATAGACAGTCAGTGCAGAACTTTTAAAAAGCATTAATCATCATAATAAGCTGTGATTATTAAAGTCTGTTTATCCCAGGTGGTATTGGGTTATCTTGCTCAATATGCAAAATGTTTAAGATTTATTTGAAAATTAAACTCATTTGATTTTATGCACAACAAAGAAAAATTTGGAAATGTTTTCTGCAGATTGCTTTATTTAATTTTCTTTTTATATTTGTTAGAAGGATTAACGATTAAGAATAATGGAAATTGGAGGGGGTGTCTTGTCAAACACGACTTGGAATCGTATTGCTTTTAAGTGCTCTAATATAATTAATGGGGTTTAGATTGAACTCTTATTTTAAAACTTTTATGAACTGAATTTAATTTTTGGGGAGGGGGGGTCCCAATTTTATTAACATTAATTTTTTCCCATGTCAAAGATTACAGATGTGTGGGTTATGTGATGTCTAGTGGCTCAGTTCACAAATGACAAATTGGAGAGCCAACTTCAAATTTCACCTATATTCATTACGTCCACTTATGTGCAAATACCGTTATCCATCTCTTATCCCCCAGATATGGGTTAAATATTAGGGCTGGTATCTGGAAAAAAATCATTCTTTATATTTTTCTTTTGTGAGTAAATATTGCATCAACAGTTTTTTAAAGTGAACTTGGTTCCTAATTATTTACATTATTCGGACTATTGTCCTCATCTTTGTCACCATATTTATTACAATGTTTCAGCCATTGTATGCTCTGGCCTTCTTCAGGTGGTTGGAATATCGACCTGAACCCTTTATTTTGCTCACTGGCATAGACTGTTCTAGTTCCACGTGCCATGTTTAATGGATGTCAGTTATCAGTTATCTCCTGTTAATTCCCCTCTCCAAGTTCTGCACTGCCTTAACCGGGTATTGAACTCACACTCTTTGGGTCCTATCACTGGATCTAACTAACACCATTATCCACTGTGCCATGTGTCCTTAAGGCAGTGGAGAACTGAAGAAGGCTGGAGCATACAACAGCCGAAACGTTGTAATAAATATGGCGACAGAGATGAGGACAATAGTCCGAATGATGTAAATAATGTACATAATACCTCATCTCAGAAATATAGACAGATATTTGTTTCTAATCTTTTTCTTTTCAAAATCCTCAAAATATGTTTATGCTGTCAAAATTTTGAGCAAGTCTGCTGCATATAAAACCATATTCTCCTGATGTCAGTTTAAACTGATACCCCCCTCCCCTCCCCCACACATCTAAACTATATAGATTATAATTTTGTAAGCGAAAACTTTACTGTAATATGTTGGAACATTTCTGAGCTTTCATTTTAAATCCAAAAAATATGAATTTTACGCAAAATGGTCAGAAGAGATAAAAATAAATGTGAAATATTGTACAAATGTAAGATTTGCTGAAAAAAATTTTTTTTTTTTTAAGTGCAAAAAGGATTTTAAGTTGATCATTTTTATTTTTTCCTAAAAATGATTAATATTTAAAGTGTGGCTTTTATAAACATCAATGCCAGACTAAAATGACAATTTTACTTTTTTATTTTTATTTTTTTTTAAACACTTTACAAAATTGAAAATAGCCTGTTAATGAGATTTAGTAACCATCAAAATAGCTTTTGCAGTGTGTGTCTGCTTTTGTACAATTTTTAAATTGTGGCTGGTTGGGTTGTGGTCCAAATGCAGGTTTATTTTACATTTGATTAGATATCCTTCTACTTAATTACAAATATATTTTTATCTAATTAATACTGTCTGCCTGCACCATTAACACACAGGTGTTAAGAAGTGATCATTTTGGAGTTGGAAGAATTTTTAAAATGCAAACGATTAATGATTATTGATATTTATGTGTTATCTATAGAAGATATATTAGAATGAAAAAAAAGAAAAAAAATGACAACTAAAGCCAATATGAACTCTTCAACCAAAACTAAAATCTTCCCCCTGAATCCATGTTTGAACTCTAATTTTAGCTAGTATCAATTCTTTCTTTCTTTCTTTATGGCTATGAGGTCAGCAATAGGACCTTATTGAGTGATTTTGAATAATAGCAAAAGCTATGTTGTGGTTCAGATGTTAAACTTCTATAAGGAGAGCAAATGAAATATCTATTTTTGTCACTTGCAGCAATTTCCGAAATGGCTTGTAGCTAAAGAAAGTCTTTCTGACATTCCAGTTTTAGATCTTAACTGAGAATTAAAAAAAAAAAAATATTCACTCAAAGCACAATATACTTTTCTTTATCATTATTTTTGCTAGGATATGGCATCAAATATGTATTTATTTATTTATTTTTTTTTTTCAGTTTCACTGGGAATTTAGGTTTTGTGCCCAATTTTGCCTTTTGTCTTTATGGCCCTTTACAAAATAGATTTTATATTTGTCTATATTTCTGAGATGAGGTATTATTTACATTATTCGGACTATTGTCCTCATCTTTGTCACCATATTTATTACGTTTCGGCCGCTGTACGCTCTGGCCTTCTTCAGGTGGTTGGAATGTCGAACTTAACCCTTTATTTCACTCACTGGAGTAGACTGTTCTAGTTCCACATGCCATGTTTAATGGATGTCAGTTATCTCCTGTTAATTTCCCCTCTCCAAATTCTCCACTGCCTTAGCCGGGTATTAGTTAGATCCAGTGACAGGATCCAAAGAGTGCGAGTTCGATACCTGGCTCTTTTTCTCACAGATGATGCCCTACTGTACTGTGCAGTTGAGAAAATCAAAAACAAACAATACACATGCACAAAATTAAAAATATAAAATGGCGACAATTTGCACCCTGTGGATGCCACGTTTGTAAAATTATTTAGGTTTTCATGTAAAATACGAGACCAACTCGTGTTCACCTTCTTCTCTTGATGTCAACCTTAGGCCAGCGAAATGGTTCTGCAAATGCCTAAACAAGTGATAATCAGTAGGCACAAGGTTGTGTGAATATGGAGACTGAAGCAATTTTTCCCACCCAAGCTCCTCTAAGAGATCTTTAGTCAAATATGCTGTGTAAGGCAGGGCATTATCGTGATGGAGGATTACTTCCTTTCTGTTGATTAAGAATGGATATTTTCTGTTCAAAGCTGTTCTCAAACAAAAAAGTTGTTGGCAGTAAAAGTCAGCATTGATTGTTTAGTTATTGTCGAAGTTCATAATGGATGATTTCTTGAATATCCTACCATACGCTCAACATAATCTTTAGATGAAGTTCACGTCTCAGTTGCTGAGCAGGTCTGTTTTCACAACTGATCTACTGATGATGGTGCTTAATATTATGGTAACAGATCTATTTCTAATCACCTGTTAAGTCTGTCCAAAAAGGGTTACTGGAAGTTGTTGTGTAAGTAAGGACTTCACAATAATCAACATGTTGCTGGCGATTCTCTAGAGACAGATCATGCCGGATCCATTTTCTAACCATTGAAACCATTCCAATCCTTTTCGTCTGGGTAGGACTCTTGTATGGCAAACATTAAATTTCTCACGGTTCTCTAGCTGTAGTAGAGCATGATTTGCTGTAGCAACAGAGCTTCCAAGTCTTCTGGATTAAGTCCTTTTGGATAATCTTTCCTTGGCTCGTCGTCTAGACTAAAATTCCCAGATTTGAAACAAGAAAACCACTGCCTGCAACTTCTCTCACTCGGTGCATTAATCCCATAAGTCATGCTGGCTGGATTTTTGCTGCTGCATTTATGTTGATAGCTTTTATGAAACTCTGAGTACAATATTTCTAATGTGTTTTATAATTAGGATAAACACAGGGGCAAAGTTCTGGACTATACTATGACTAAGATTCTTATAATCTGAAAGAAAAAGATATAAATTACTCATGGTAGCATAGTACTTTAATAAATTGCCTTCAACATTTTAAGCTCAAAAACTTAGCAGAACTGACATAGAAAATGAGAACAAAAGAGAAAGTTTCTTCAGTAAAACAAAGAAAACTTATTTTGTCCAATTCCACCTTCACTGCCAGGAATATTTCACTACACAACACTTTTGTTTCTATGAGTGGAGGGGGGTCACTTTACTGTTGCATAATCCTCGTATATGCTTAAATCACATATCCAGATTATGTACTTTACTTTCAGTCAACTGTATATGCAACTGATGTTTAATACTTACTATGTTAAATATATTAGTATATAAAAGTATATTGCCACAATTGCAATAAGTTTCTTCTCACACACTTCTCACTTGTGGAACTCTCTTCCTGTTTTCCTGTCAACTATGATCTTAAAAATTTAAATGCAATGTCAGTCATCATTCTCCTTGAATCCTTGTTTCTTATTCTCTCTCTCTCTCTCTCCCCCCCCCCTTCTCTGTTTCTTTCACTCTCAGTAACCTCTTGTGTCTTAGTGACATTATTGCCTTACTCATCAGGGGAAATGATTAAAAAGAAAATAAACCTGTTATTGCTTCACTTTTATTCTTTGGGGTATTTAGAAAAAAAAAATTTTAATATCTTTTTATTTTTAATTTAACCAAGATTCGCTTTTTTTTTTTTTTTTAAATTCATTGAAAAATTTAGAACCATTTCCATACTATATTTTTGGTTAATACGAAGTACATTTCTGGGTTAATCTTTGCTTCTACATTTACTTTTTGTTTCTCTTGTTTTATTTACTTAGATTAACTTTCTCTGAGACAAGGCCACAGTTGTGAAGCACAGAATTAATTATATCTGCAAAACTTAATTCCTTAATATTATATCTGTGTGGCTTATAAGAAAAAGTTTTTTAATAGAAAAGGAATCCAGTTGTTTTAAGATTATGAACATACTAACAATTAAGATTAACAAAACAACTTAAAACATAAACGGTAGAATTAATCATTTAATTAATTTGTAAAAATCACATCCAGCATTTTTTAAGGACAACTCATGGGAGTTAAAGAAAGACTTGTTTTAAGAATATTCATATTGTACAAAATATATTCTCTGTGTGCATGGGTTTGTTTTCTTTAAGAGTACGGAATTGTTACATTACATCAGTCCTCCCACTTGGCAGTGAATGCTGGACAATCTCCTCGCAGATTAAAGGCAAGAGAGACAGGAAAACAATGCATCACTAACTTATTGGAGGTTGGGTAAATGTATGGCAGAAAAAGGTTTAGGAGAGATAACAAAAATGATAAAATTTATTAGGAGCTACAAAGATTGGAAATTGTGGTGAGCCATGATCGCTTATGTCCTGAAGAGACATGGCACATAGAATAATATCTTAGGAAAAAAAAAAAAAGAAAGAACCAAAATTAATTTGAAATAAATTAAAATTCTTTAATAAATATAGAAATGAAAAAAATAAACATCTTCTTCAAATCTCTTCAAGTATATTTAAGTATCATGTTTGTTTTTTTTTTTTCCCCTTTGTTCTGTTTCTAAACATTTAAATATCTTAAGTTATCTGCGAGATTTTTCTTTTCATTTGTGGGCATTATGTAAACGCAAGCACATTACTCTCTAGTGCCTGTAAAAGGTCCTTTGAAACGACAAAAGCAGCTTTGTTCATTGATCCTACCTAATATCAAGAGGGACTGTGTGGTGACTAAGGGTTTTGTGTATTTCTGACTGACATCATCAATTATATTAACCAATAGAAAAGCCACATTCTCTCAACTTAAAAGATCATCACAACATAATCTCATTGATGTTGTCTTGTGTTTGACTAAACTAAGGCAAAAAATAAAATCTATATTTAGTTCCAGCTTGATTTAAATTTGGATGAGAATTTGGCAGAATACAAAAGATACGAGACAAGTATGTCTGGTATATAAGGAATCTTTTCTCAAAAAAAAAACAAATAAAAAAACAACAAACTTTTCCCCCCCAGATGCTTATGCATGTTTTTTTTGCTTTGAAAATGACTGCAGTATCTTTAATTTAAAATTACATTGATTTCTTTTCTTTCCTCTTTTTTTTTTTCTTTTTGGTAGTGCAGCTTGTACATCATGCTGCTCACTGTTTGAAAAAAAGTTGCCCATACCTGATTTAGACCCCAAAATATTAGCCACATCCCTTTTCTTTTATGTAATTGGATCTCTGTAGTACTTGAAAAGAAAATACTTATAACCTATATAAATGTGTTTAATATTCTTTATTTTTTATTTTTGTAGGTGTGGACTTCTGAAATTGGTTTCCTAATGGTGTAGTTGTAGTGAGAATGTAAGTGACAAGCACTTATAGCTCTGTGCACATTGTAGTGACCACCACCACCACAACCACTGCTGTCCACTACTACTACCAGCACCATGGCCTCCCTTCAAGCACTGCGTAAGGATAAGAGTGGATTCTTCATCACTGGAATAATTTTCTTTGTCTATTTTCTAATCATGGATATAATTTTATACATCACCCTACAGAACTCTGTGCTGAATGAAAAGAAATTTGGTAGCTTTTCGCCTTTCCGGCCACTAACTGTCAAACTGCTGATGACTGACCAAGTGGACCATTACATCATCACCCCAATTGCAGAGTATTTTGATGAGATTACTCAATTTAGCCATGTCTTCTATTTTATTACTCCTAACATGATTAGTATATCGCATGTTGTCATTGCTATGATTTCTGCCAAGCTTATAGCCTCAGAGATGCTCTACAATAGACGCATGGGTGTCCTCATCTTTCAATTTCGGTGCTTCCTTGATGCCTTTGATGGGGTTGTGTATCGTGCACACATTGGCGCTGGGCACATTTACAAGTCCCACCGAACGTCAAATGGCTACCTTGTGGATTCTGTCTGCGATTTAAGCGGATGTACTGCTCTGTGCATCAGCATAGCTTTCTATGTGTGCAGGTATCCACCTTTAAAACAGATGCAGGATGTGCTGCCGTGCACGAAACCTGTTGAAAACGGGGTGGGAAACAGTAAAAAAACTGGGTACGTAAGTGCCTGGTTAGCCTTCTGGAGGACATTCAGCTTAGGAATTTTGCTAGCTCTCTCCTCCTTTTCATGGGACAAAACTGTGGAACGTTTCTCAGCCATTCTTCAAGTGCCTATATCAGATGTTCAAGATAAAGTAAGTAAATGTCGGCCAACAATATTCTGGCATCTGTTTTTAGTCTGATATTCTGAAGCAATTTTTTTCAGTTTTTAGTTACTATTATTGTTCTCAACTTTGGAAGATTTTCAGTTTGGTTCCATAATAATTCTAAGAATGGTTTATGAGTGTCAAGTACATAAGCACCAGTTTCTGTTACCATGACTGATGCTAACCTCCAGGTGAGTGACATTTTCTACTGACATAAAGTGAAAAGATTATATCTAATCAATTACTAGGTCTGCTGCTAGAAAAGGTGTTTCTTTTTGTCATGCTTGATAATTTTTCTTGTCATGCTTGATAATTTTTCTTGTCAGAATCTATCTTACATATTTACAATTTGTCCATGCTTAGAATATTGCTGCTACATATGGTCTGGTATGCCGGCTCTATATTTATGGATCCTTGATAAAACTGGGCATTTTGGCTCCAGTCATTCCCATTGCTGTAACTTAAATTCCCCCCTTTTCTATAAATCCTTTCATGGTAATTGTTCTGAAAAACTTTCCACTATGGTACTTAGACTTTATGAATTTAAGCGCATTACTAGATTGGCAGAGAGGTCTCATCATTTTGCAGTTGAACTGGCTGCTAGATGTAACTGTAGGTTCTGCTTACAGTTTTTCTCGCTTGTGGAAATCTTTTTCAGCTTCTTTTTTTCTAGTCAAGTTTGATCTTCAGAACTTTAAATGCCATATTGTTATCTTTCTGTTTTCTTGATTCCTATTCTTTTATTGTTCTTACTGCTTAATAATGTTTTTCTTTTATTCTTTCACACTCAGTAACCCTGCATGTTAGTGGTTTTGTTGCCTTGCGAGAAGTGCGAGAAAAAAAAAACTCTGCATAAAATTTACGGTTCCTTTTAGCAATTTTAACCGTAAAATGATGAAACGCAAGTTATCACTCTAGTACTGCACTTAAAATTAGTGAAATAGTGCTACCATAGAGGAAAGCGATATTTATTCTGTGAAAATACAGAAATGTGGCACAAGGCCGAAGGGGGGATTGGGGAAAAAGGACGGTCTTCATCTGTCTTAACTATAACTTAGCTAGCCGCAAACACTGACCCAATCGTACGAACAATATTCCTTACACCAAAACACCACATTCATACGTACCTTTCTTACTACAACCACCATAATACCTCACTGTCTCTATGAAAATACTAACTAGTCCCCATATTTACAATTCAGTGTCTGAGGGGGAGGGGAATAAAATAACAATTCTAAAAACTAACCCCAATGAGTATTTACAATATGAATACAAAATATTTACAAGAAACTAAAGAAAAATAATATTAGTAATAAAACCCCCCACAATCACTAAATGTGGCAGAAATACCAGTTCACTGTCCGAAATCAATGCGGGACTATAATATTATAGAACATTCGTTCATCCCAAGCACACACACTGACACGCACTCATTCAGACACAACAACAAATATGAAAACACTCACACGAAACAAAAGGCGCCCCGCATCCTACTAGCGAACTGACATCACTAACCACCTAACGGGGGAGAAACTTAAAAGAAAAATAGGGACAGAAATAAAAGGGGCCAAATGAGCATACATACCCTAGCTAAGTTAACTGGAAAGCTTATCAGAACAATTACCATGAAAATATTTATAGAAAAGGCACAGGGAAGCTAAGTTATAGCAGTGGGAAAGTAACTGAAGCTGAGGTGCCATATCAAGATGTCAGAATGTGTTTGATTTATAATTCATGAACAGATGGAGATGCAGAAGATGTCAGCCAAGTGGATGTCAAGTGGATACCTCCAAATTCGTTTTGCTTCATTTTCAAAGATCAAGTATTAATTTTTTTTAATAACTAGTCACTATTGACGGAAACATGGTTACACCACACTGATCCAGACACCAAATAACTGGCAGCCCTTGGCTCTGTCACAGTTCCAAATTAAAAACAGCATGAAAGATATGTCTATATTTCTGAGATGAGGTATTATGTACACTATTTACATTATTCGGACTATTGTCCTCATCTTTGTCACCATATTTATTACAACGTTTTGGCCGTTCTACGCTCAGGCCTTCTACATGTGTTCTCAAGGACACATGGCACAGTGGATAAAGGCATTTGGTTAGATCCAGTGACAGGACCCAAATACCTGGTTATGGCGGTGGAGAACTTGGAGAGGGGAATTAACAGGAGATAACTGATAACTGACACCCATTAAAACATAGCACATGGAACTAGAACAGTCTACCCCAGTGAGCGAAATAAAGGGTTCAGTTCGACATTCCAACCACCTGAAGAAGGCTGGAGCATACAATGATTATCTCAAAGAGCAACACAGTCATTTCAGGATATTACTCTAATTTTGATGTACTGCTTAAAGTTGGTGTTGAGGTGTGCTGTAGAAAGGTGTTCTCTTTTTGCAGTATAAACACACCTACATACATGGCTGGCAAGACAATGGATGTTTTGAAAAATTTAGTGTTTGACTGCATAAGACCATCCACCCTTACTCGTGTGTGTGTGTGTGTGTGTGTTAAAGTGGACATTGAAGTCACCAACCAGTGCTGTCAGTCTTATTTCATGCTTAAATGCAATCATCATGGTCTGATGAATATGTTTAAGCATGAAACAGACTGTCACTTTGTGAGTGTTGATCTCAATGTCTACATACACTCTATCCCTGATATTGAGCATATTAACCCATAAATATAGCATACCTTAAAAAAATATTTTTATCACACACACACACACACATATATATATATATATGAAAGAGAAGAAGTGACAAATTGTATAGAATGAAAACCCTAAACAAAAATTTCTTCTTTCATATGTGGATTAAATAGCAGTGTAAACTAAGCTCTCTAGCCTTGGGTAGCAACCAGTCTCAGAAATGCAGAACTCTGAATTCCAAACTGTGGAGAAGGCAACAGGAAACTACTCCACTATCTTTCCCAACAATGCATAGTAATTCACAGATAATTTTAATAAAGAACAAGTCAGGATTGCCCATATCATGAAGGGACATGGCATTCAAAAAGAAGAAAAAACATCCCACTTTATGATGTTGGTGACCAACAGGTTCTTCATGGTTTCATTTTCTTTAACATCTTAAAACTATGCATTGCCACGATATTTTTTTAGGGCTTGGGGGAAATAGTGGAATGGTATCATATTTACAATCAAGGCTAGAGAGCCCAATCTGCTGTACTATTTTACCCATAGCTGAAATGAGAGATTAGATTGAATCCTGTCTTTCCCAAGAGTCTTGGTCCAAAGTGAATACAAACTGCCACAACTGGAACTTGACCTCTGCTTGTTAATTCCATTTTTTCACTGCTGACTTTACTCCACCTGCACCACTGAAATTAATGAAGTTTCATGAATACTTAATAAAAGGGTTAGTTGGAATAAGGTTGTCCCAGGTGGATTTTTCTTCATAAAAGAAGAATAATCATGATTCGAAAAATTTAGTGTTTGACTGCATAAGACCATCCACCCTTACTCGTGTGTGTGTGTGTGTGTGTGTTAAAGTGGACATTGAAGTCACCAACCAGTGCTGTCAGTCTTATTTCATGCTTAAATGCAATCATCATGGTCTGATGAATATGTTTAAGCATGAAACAGACTGTCACTTTGTGAGTGTTGATCTCAATGTCTACATACACTCTATCCCTGATATTGAGCATATTAACCCATAAATATAGCATACCTTAAAAAAATATTTTTATCACACACACACACACACATATATATATATATATGAAAGAGAAGAAGTGACAAATTGTATAGAATGAAAACCCTAAACAAAAATTTCTTCTTTCATATGTGGATTAAATAGCAGTGTAAACTAAGCTCTCTAGCCTTGGGTAGCAACCAGTCTCAGAAATGCAGAACTCTGAATTCCAAACTGTGGAGAAGGCAACAGGAAACTACTCCACTATCTTTCCCAACAATGCATAGTAATTCACAGATAATTTTAATAAAGAACAAGTCAGGATTGCCCATATCATGAAGGGACATGGCATTCAAAAAGAAGAAAAAACATCCCACTTTATGATGTTGGTGACCAACAGGTTCTTCATGGTTTCATTTTCTTTAACATCTTAAAACTATGCATTGCCACGATATTTTTTTAGGGCTTGGGGGAAATAGTGGAATGGTATCATATTTACAATCAAGGCTAGAGAGCCCAATCTGCTGTACTATTTTACCCATAGCTGAAATGAGAGATTAGATTGAATCCTGTCTTTCCCAAGAGTCTTGGTCCAAAGTGAATACAAACTGCCACAACTGGAACTTGACCTCTGCTTGTTAATTCCATTTTTTCACTGCTGACTTTACTCCACCTGCACCACTGAAATTAATGAAGTTTCATGAATACTTAATAAAAGGGTTAGTTGGAATAAGGTTGTCCCAGGTGGATTTTTCTTCATAAAAGAAGAATAATCATGATTCGTTTGTTTGGAACTCAGAGGTTCCTAGTTAACATTTATTAATGAAATACATAAAAAAGTATGACTTTTTAAATGTAAAGAATGTTTTCCATTTTAGAAGTTGTGTTGTATTAAAGAGGTTAGATTAAGCAAAGAATGGAAAAAAGAAGAAAAAAGAAAAATGTCTTTCTAGATGATGTCTGTTTGGACTTGTTTTTCTAAAGATTGTTTACTTGATTTGTACAATTCCCTCATTGTTAATGAGATAACTGCCAGTATTATGATTATTTTTTTTTTCTTTCAACTTTTCAGATGCCTAACCCTTTACATGCGAGTGATTATTAAGAAATCAACTTATTGTTGGGTTTTATTTTATGCATTTATGTATTTTTTCAAATTACTATTATTAGCTACTAGGGCACTATGTTGCTATGGTAACAGAGTGACGATGCTTGGCACAGATTGACTTTGAACTCTGTCACACATGCACACTGTTCCAACACCCTCATTTCCATTGTGTATAGCCATGCTTAGAAGGGAAGTGTGTAGAGTGTGATCATCTCAGCACACAGGTTTCATCATTGACCATGGCTGTGAAAATTGAACAGAGAATTTGCATTAAATTTTGCAAGAAGCTGGGTGATATCTGCACTGAGACCTGCATTGCACAAGGTGTATGAAGAGGAGTGTATTAACCAAACACAAGTGGTTCAAACCTTTCCAAAATTTTGACAGTGACATATGTTCTCGGAGTGCCACAGCCAGCAGAACTGATGAAAACATCACAGATGTGCATGCAGCTGTATGGGAAGATTGTTGAATTACCGTGCAGGAGTTGTTAGGGGATGTGAACATTATTTATGGTTCGGTTCATTTCATTCTTACTGAATATTTGGGTATGAGACGTATGTCTGCCAAAATATGCTTTCAGTTGACCAAAAAGAAAATCGATTTTCAACTGTGCAGGATCTTGATTGTGTTGAGGAAGGCAAGAGATTTTTGAAAACAGTCATAACAGGTGATGAATTGTGAGTCTATGGCTATGATTCCAAAACCAAGGCTCAGTCTTCGCAGTGGAAAACCTCAACCTCTCTGAGACCAAAGAAAGCATGAATGAGTTGAAGCAATGTGAAAACACTGTTGACCGTTTTTTTCAATTACTTGGGCATTTTCATCACAAGTATTTGTTCCACCTGATCAAACAGTAGACAAACTACTGTAATGTATTGCAGAGTTTACGGGATGCTGTTCTTTGGAAAAGGACAGAATTGCATACATCCAGTGGTTGGCAACTCTACCATGACAATGCATCTGCCCATTTAGCTACAGCTTGTGCAGCAGTTTTGGGTCAAGTACAACATTCCCCAGTTCTGACAACCACCATTTTTCTCAGATCTTGCACCTTGTGATGTTTTCCTCTTTCCAGAAATCAAATCCCACTTGAGAAAGAACAAGGTTTCAAGACATCAAGGAAAACCAAGATAATGTGATGAGGCAGCCGCTAGCTATCTCCCCCAGAAAGGAATTCCAGGAATACTTCATCAATGGAAATGATGTTGGGTAAATTGTGTACCTTCAGAAAGGGAACTACTCCAAAGGAGATTAAATGCCGAATTGATACGTGTTGTAGTTTTTCTTTTTATAGCAACAGTCCTGAAAAACTTTTTTATCAGGCCTCATATAGAAAGTATTTGCAGTTTTTTAAAAAATGTACACGTAAATTACTTGCTTCATTTTAATATCCATTCTTAACTTTAATTTCTCTGATGGTACTTTGCCAGGTTTGAAAGTATTTTATAAGCCTATGATTGCACAAATTTAATGCCACTTTTCAAACCCAACTATGTATAATGCTACTTGAAGAAAATGAAATTTGATTTCAAATTTGAATTTTTTCTGCTTAATTGAAATGTATTCCAACATTGGTTTTTATTTTTCTTTTATAAATTTATTTCTTTAAAAAACCCTTTAAAAGTAGTTAGATAAATATTTAAACATATTTTAAAGAAAAACACTTATATTCTAATATGATGCTAAAATTACAATACCAATTAGTCTTTTGTTTTTTTTGGTTTGTTGGTTCAGAGGATCAAAGTTAAAAAAAGGAAAAATGTGAGCAAGTAAAGCGGCTGCAATTGGTTCATTTACTTATATTTTACAGCTTATCCACCCTTTGAGGGTCATTTGAAACCAAAACATATTTTGAACTGTAAAAGGTGACTTACAATACCTGGTGTTCCCAGGTGTCACTGATCTAAGTACTGACTGGGCTTGAGATTCTTAATTTTGGTGAACAAACGAGTTGTGAATGCCAACATCTGAAACATGCAGAACAAAATGTCTTAGTAAGCCATTTGTTAGCTCTTCTAAAACGACACGTATAAAGGGGCAATGAAAAGTGTGTGGTCTGATCAAAATGGGATTAAAATAAAATTAGATGTTTGTTCCTTTGGATATGAACTTTTCAGCACCTCACCCTCTTTGTACAACAAGTTTCCCAAAAATTCTGTTTATAAAACAGGTTTTTTGTCATTGTCATTATCTTCTATGTGCTGGGACATTTCAGGACGTGACTGATTATGGCTCTCCACAACTTCCTGTCTTTTGTAGCTCTTAGTACTGTTAGTCTTTTTGCTATCCCTCCCAGTCTCTGTTCTGTCATCCATTTCCACAAGCTGATTAGATTAGTTGCTCTTCTGTTCCTCTTTCCTTCACTACGTCATACGAGTGTCAAATTCTCTTTCCTTTCATTAAGTGTCCTAGAAATTTAAACTGTCTTTTTCTGATTCTATGTATAAATCTCCTTTTTATTTCCATTTTCCTTAAAACTTCCTTATTAAAACTTGTAGAAACTGCTTACCCCCCCCCCCCCAATGAAAAAGAATAGAAAAAAGAAAAAAAAAACTTTAAACATTTAACAAATAAATCTACATGATTTTTTTAATTGATTCATCAATTCCTCTTGTGTTTGTGCATTTTTAAAAAAATTTTATTCATTAACGTCAATAAGGGATTAAATATTTTGCAATATATTTTGTTCGAATTTTCATATTTGATTGTACCTATTCTTCACCCAAATATCATCACTTTTGATTGGTGGGCTCTCCAGCCTTTCTCAGATCAGCTCATCAGTATTTCCTCTCTTCAATCTACTTCCCCCATAGATCAAGTGACAAAGATCCATCAGGTATTGTCAGTTTTTCTTTGTATAGATAATATATATACCAATCTCTGGTGTGCATGTTGGATTTGTCCAGAGACCTACTCACACATTCTGTGATTACTGGTCTGAACAGCTCTTGATCTTAATTCATTTCTCTACTTTGCCAGTAAACATTGCTAAAAGGTCTACGGATTTACTCTTCTTCCAATGCCACACCAGATTTGTTTTGAAGTCAAACCTCCTGAATATCAAGCATCTTTACATCTTTAACAATAACCAAGGCACACAAAATGATGGCTCTACTTGACCTGTTAAAATTAAACTTTTTTCCCATTTCCCAATTGACAAGTTTTTTTTTTTTATAAGGTGAGCTTATAATTGTACAAGTTTAATGTTACTTTTCTTTCTGAACTACATATGTAACTTGAAAAGAGTTTCATTGCCAGCTAATAAGTGTATACAAAGAAACACAAAACAAAAAAGAAATTGATTTCACATTTTAATTTCTGCTTAATTAAAATATACTCCAATATATTATTGTTTTGATAAATTTATTTCCTTAAAAACGTTTATTTTGACTGAAAAAGAACAATTAAATAATTAAATCAAAGTGTAAATATTTAAAGGCATCACAGGTATTAATGGCCTGAATAATCTTGTCACTTAAACCTTGTCATTTGTTATCTATACAGGTACTTGTCAGGTGGATCATCTGATGATTACAAATTAACAAGATAACATCAGAATACTATGTAGGTGTGCATGTGGCGCAATATGGTCCAGCTGAGTGAATGGCTCATCAGACAGCAATAGTTGCTCTTGAGAGTGGAGTGTCTCTCTCGTGAACTGACTCTTGGGCAATAATTTCTCTCTCTATTTAACTATTTTAATTGGGATAGGTTTCTTTCAAGTGTCAGGTTCCAAGTTCATCTACATCTGAGTAATGGGAAAGATTTTGATAACTTCATACTCCTATCTGATTGGACATTTCAATTAAATTCTTCACCTTCAAGAGAGAATAAAGAAAATAATATCCAATTTTAGAATAAACCTTTTTAATTGTGTTCTAATATATTATTATAGTAGTTGCAAAAAGTACATTGCACATTCTTAATGATTAAAGTTCCCACTTTGTTAATTTTATATTAATCTCTTTCAGAATTTAACTTAAAAACTTATATACCTCTCATCTTGAACATGAAAAAAAGAATAGAAGCATTTACTTTTATTTGCATGAGTTCAAGCCTGGTCATAATGCTTCTTGAATTACTGCCAACATTAACAGAGCATGGGGTAAAGGGTCCACTTGTGATCGGACAGTACGGTGCTTGTTTCTAAAGTTCCACAGTGGGGATACAAGCCTTGAAGATCAATGTCGTAGAGGACGTCCATCTGCAATTGGCAGTCAACATTTAAAGACACTAGTCAAACAAAATTCATGTTAAAGTGCCAGAGAAATATTTCAGGTAATGTGAGCCAGCTTTTCAATAAAATCGGACCATCTCAAGAAAATTTGCAAGGTGAAGAAACTCAATAAATGGGTTCCACATGAACTCGGTGAAAATCAGAGTTCAACATTTTGAAGTGTGTCCAATGCTGCAGTTGTGAAATTTGAATGATCTTTTTTTTTTTTTTTTTGATCGAATAGTCACTTGTGATGAGAAATGGATCTTTTATGACAATCATAAATGATCGGCTCAATGACTTGATCATGATGAAACACATTCTAAAACTGAAATTTCACCAACAGAAGATCATAATGGCTGTCTGGTTGTCAACCATTGACGTTATCCATTACAGTTTTTTTTTTTTTTTTTTTTTTTTTTAAATCTAACCAGAGCCTCACTGCTGATGTTTAGAGCCAATAATTGGATGAAATTCACATTCAGCTGAGTGAAATGTGACTGGCACTGGTTACTCAACAAGGTTCACTGCAGAAGCTCATCGACTTGGAATATGAGACATTGCCACATCCAATATATTCCACTGATCTCTCACTAACTGACTTTTCAAGCATCTTGACAATTTTAAAAAAAGATTTCTTGGTGTCCAAACCTAAATAACCAAAGTCAGTGGCAGAAATGTATAGATGTTCAGGGATCCTATTTTGACTGATTTAGGCACCGTTTAAAGATAATATTAATTTGGGAATAAAAGTTGATTCTAAAATCAGACATTGTTTATCAAATAATGTGTGTATAGCACAATTGGCACCCTCTTGGGTATTTTCTAAAGACTTTTGTTAATCTTGCATGAGGATTTAATACAATTCATATTAATATTAACCAAACAGAAAAAAGATATTACTGTACCAGATTATTTTTACTTTTCTTGTGGAGAATGGAAAGTCTTATTTAAAAAAAAGAAAAGTCATACATACCTGCCTGAGAATTGTTGGAGAGTCAACTGATCAAAATATTGTCATTTGAAACTAAGTTGAGAATAATAGTCTAAATAATTGAATAATGGCAAGACTCCAGGCACACACACACACATTAAAAAATTAGGAATCACTTAAACAGTATGCTACTATGGTCTCAACCATTAAGGCCTTGTCAGGCAGTAGATGCTAGTTAATTTCCTAACACTTGATTGGCTTATTTTATGTGCACAGAAGAGGAGGGGTGGGGCAAGAATGGAGAAGTATGGTGGGATATAGAGCAAAAAAAAAAAAAATTGTACTTTCATCCGGGTTTGTATAAACCCAAAATATACTTTTTAATGTGTCTACACCCTGACATGGCCCCAGTCCTTTCATTTAACATCTTTGTCTAGATACATTACTGTTGCTAGTTTTTCTTTCTGGCAGAGCCTACGGACATCACTACCATTACTGTAAGGCTTTCCTCTTTGAAGTGTGCTCCAGCTTATATTAGGGATTTCGTTGTTAGTTTTTCCTTTAATTCCCACAGATGGCTGGCCAGTCTGGTACAATTTCTATGGCTTTCTATTCTGACTGATGATTTGTGATTGTACCATCTCTTTTTCCACATGTCTTTTCTCCGGCCATTTCCATCCTTCACTTCATTTGTAAACCACTCTTTTTCTGTTTTACAAACACCATCCAGTGGACATTTATTTTTATCCTTACAGTTACACTTCTCACTATCCACCATACTTTGCTGCACAGTATCCTTGAAATTCTTGGCGTTTTGTCTCTTCATTGTAGAACCCAAATTACTCATACTTAATCGTAACTTAATTTTACTGTGTTTCTATTAAACATCTTGTGCAACACAGAACTCTTCAGGAAGTGCTTATCAAGCAACTTGAAAAATATCTTCCCTATGTTAGATTTCACCTCTAAGTTCAATGGGGGGTGGGGTAAACCAAATGACGTTTTCTTCTTTCATTCCTCATTTGTTGATTCATTTGAGGTCTGAATCCCAATTTAGTTTTATGCCCCTCTTCTTTCAATCCTATTTTTTGTACACTATCTTTTTTTTCTTCAAAAAGTCTGCACTTCAGGGATGTGCTTGATTTGATGTGGTTGGATCCAGAATTCACATACCTCAATTTTGTGTTGGGTTTTATGTAAGGCGGGATGCTACCAGTTTGCAGATTAAATTCGACATCCAAATATTGGATGACTTTTTTTGTTGATATTGACTTCAATTTCAAATTTGAGGCTCTTGAAGAGTTTAAAAAGTTGTTTTCTAATTCTGTCGTTTACTCTTCTGTTGTTTGGCACTATTCATCCTGTTGTCCCTATACAGCCTGTGGCTATGCGGACTATTTTGTTGATCTTATTTAAAATATACAGGCCCATTAATTTCAAAACCTCAGCACCATCGAATGAACCGTTGCCTGATTTCTTAGTCCGTGCTTTGCCATTGTGGAATAACACAGATTTATGAAAATAAAAATTATCTTCACCTGTTCAGGTGGCATATCAACAAAGCCCTTAGCTAACTTCAAAACCTCAAGCAATCCTTTCTCAGATATGGATGGATAAATATCCTTGATGTCATATTTCAGTGTATAGAGCACTTTTTAATACAGTCATCCCCTGGTTGGACTCAATTCTGACCAGTGATTGGAGAGATATATAACTTTTTGTTCTTCTTTATCTATACTTTTGTTTTAATGATATACTCAATATTTTATACTCTTTGTTGCTTACAAGATGTGTTTATTTTCTTAGCTTTAATTAATGCCAGACATTTTTGAGATTGAAGCCAACAATTCTATATGAAGTATTTGTTTATTTCTTTGTCTACTGCTAAAATTCATGAGTAATGTTAATTTGTCAAGCTGTTGCCACAAGTTGTTCAAGGATTCTGTTTGTTTTTTTAATACTAAGCTTCATCTTATGGATGTGCAGGTGGTGTAAGTTCAAATTATGAGTTATATTGACTTTCATGCAAATACCATGGGAAAAGGTATGAATCCATCTCTTCTCTTCCCAACTATGGGTTAAATAGAAAAGCAGACTGGGAGCTCTAGCCATAGTTGGCAACCAGTCTAGTTGGACAACTCTGAAATCAAAACTGCATATAACCCTGGTCTAGTATTTATTTATGCAGCCATTAGCAAAATCACGGAGTTCACAATAACTCTTGACTGCAGTCGGCCTACATTGATGTTTCATTAATGTATTTTTGTTGTTTTTGGCACAATGTTTCAGTTGATACTGCTTTTGGCAGTTTTTTTTTGTGTGTCTCATCTCATCAACAAGAGAATCACAGTTTAAAAAAGAGACTGACTTAAGTTGGTGGGGTATTGAGTAAGGGGAGGAATGGAAAAAATGTGTACAAGGAGACCCCTCCCCCCACTCCACTTGCAATTCATTTAATTTATTTTAAGGTTAATTCATCACGTTTTGTTCCATCATCTTCTGCTATCTAACTGCCAAGAACTGTCCATGGGGTGCCTTTTGCAGCAATTCAGATACATTGAAATGGGGTTTTTTTTTTTTCATTAACAGAAGTCTATAAAGACGGGAATAAATAGTAATTCAAAGTTGCAATATCAAAAGTGTCAACAGAGAATGAATAAAAACTTTTTCTCAAAGAAATGGGCAGTCTAGTATTATCTTTTTAGAAAATGACTCCCTTTCTCTTGAGCCTTTGGTCAAATCATGTTGAAAACACCAATTCTCATTTGATCATTCAAAATGTTTTGGCTTTAAATATCTACAAATGTTTGATAAACTATTGTGATACTATTTGTTGTTACTGCAATAAAATAAAACCTAACAGTTTTTTTTATCAATAGAAATTATGTTCTGAGAGACATTGAAATGAAAAGGGTTAATACCAAAAACCCATGGGAAGAATTATGGATTTAATTCACATATAAACGACTTGAATTCTATGTTGAGCAGTTTGAACAATGGAAAAGTGACCCAGACTTAGAGGGCAGTGTTGATTGGTACACAGCTGCAAATGCAAGCTGTAAAGCGAAAATTTCATTTTTTGTAAACAACAAATTTGGAGTTTGTTCCCCTGGTAGAAAGTTGAGTTGGAATACCAGGAGGGGGTGGATAAGCCACCCGTGCTCACTGAGGAGATTTAGTGAGAGGTAATAATATGAGAGTGGCAGAAGGGAATTCCCCAGAATTATTGAATTCTCTTACTTTGCCAGTTTCGGCAAATGTCACTAAATACGAATGCGTGAAGGGAATTCAGCAGATGAGTCAGAGAAGAGAGGCAGAAGAGACGGAGATGAGACCAGAGAGAGGGTAGAGGCCCACATGATTATCTGCTGATAAAAGCCTCCAACTTCAGCCTTGTGCCAAACATTACCAACAGCAAAAAAAACAGATTTTACCAGGTCAACAATAATATCACTTCTGATTTAGATGCGGATTGGGCTGATAATTGCAGGCAAACTCTGATACAAACCAATTATTGTATGAAGGACTGATATAAAATTTATTTGAGTTATATTTTTTTTGTGCATGTCATCGCCCTGCTTGGACTAGCCCAACACAAAGATACCTGCGACGATTCGATCTTGGCTGCGTTATGATCAACTTTAAATCACAATGTGGGATAAAGTTAGCTTTGGATTGAAGTGGTCATTTCAGTGACCAGCTGCGATGTTGGAAATCTTGGATTACCAGCGACGGTGTTGCATGATGACACTATAAAAAATCCAATAAAATCAGTCGGAATTCTTAACTAATTCTGAAGGACAGTTTGTATTGCTTGTTGCCTTCATCTGATCGGGTGCATTACTTGTCCAATTCAATTGTTTACTTCTCCCGATGGAGTATAGTAAACAATTCCATGTACACAGCAGCACTTTCTTTATATTTAGGTGAGATGGGATGAATATTTTCAAAATGTTTGTCAGGGTTGTTTGATTTAAATCAAATGATTTAAAAATAAAAAATCACTGATTTAAATCAATTTTACAAAATTCTTTATTTAAAGCAAAAGATTTAGATATAAAACAACTTTTTTGTTTTCATGAAGGAAGAAAAATATTAAACATATTGAATCAAATATTTATTAATTAGTAGAATAATTTTATTTTTTTTATAAAATAAAATTTTAATCATTAGCAAATTTTAAAATTCAACATGAGCAGTGTTTGCATTCATGTCTTTAAAAGGAAAGACCAATTTTGCTGCTTTATCTGTACCAAGACGGTTTCTCAGTTTGGAATGTACCAGTCCATAGGACACGAAAACTCCTTCAGTGACAGAAGATGAAGCCACGAGTGACAGGAGTTGCTTAACTGTAGAAAGTATATCACACTTTCAAAGTTAAAAAATAACACAGATAGGAATTAAAAACCTAGATCTAAGTTTATCAAAAGTAAACTACTCATAAAAAAACTTACCAGATTATTTATGTACAAATCGATCATACATATCGGACGATCACCGTATCAATCTGTTATTTTAAAATGCTGTATGACCTTATTTGGAAAAAAACCCAACAAAAACAAGATTGTACTTTGAATGTAGATGCACTCAAAACTTTAAAAAATGGTAAAAATTAAATGCAGATTTTTTTCGATTAAATTGGCAAAAAGTCAAATATAATCAAAAAATGTTTGACAACGTTAAGTTTTCCTTCTTAATCCCTCAATTCATATCAGTTTTGCTCTTTTTTTTTGTTGCTTCATTTATATGTAAAAAATAAATTTTAAATCCAATTTAAATAAAAAAAAGATGAAAAATTCAAGTTTTTGGATTAAAAAAAAACAACCCTGGTTTAAGTAGAGAATTGCACATGAAAATCTAATCCAGTAGGTTAGTTTTTTTTTTTTTTTTTTTTTTTTTCACTGAACTTATGTGGAAGCAACACATTAAAGTGGCTAACATAACCAAATTAGTGTAAATTATTATTATTTTATTTTTTTTTTTTACTTGTGTGGAGGCCACACAGCAAAGTGACTAACATAATGAAGCAGGTGCAAATGATTTTAATTTAATTTAGATATTTTGAATATGTTAGCACGCTTACACATTGTACATACAATTCTTAAATAATGATAGTTGAATTAACGATGGACATTGTTCAGTAAGAAACTTCGCAAACCACTTCTTTAACAGGTTCTATCATTGGCAGTAATCAAAAAGATTTTTTTGTGTTTGAGTTGCATTCATATGTTTGTAATAGTGTGTAATTGTTCAGGAATTTCAAAGGCTGAGAATATAGTTGTAATCAGTGAAAAAAAAGGAGGCTCATGTTTACACGACATGATTGGCATAAATATATTTTCAATGATAAATCACCAGGCAAAGGTGAAGAATGTGTGCCATATTGAAAAGAAGTCAGTGTTATTGGATAGAATGGGCAAATGAGATATATATATATATAATATATATATTATGCTTACATAATAAAATTAATTAAACTCATGATGACACAAAAACGCAAGTGTAACATAGTACACTGTCTGGTGCAGATACCGAAATTGTGTCACTATGAGAGTGCATCTCTTAATATATAAACAATGACTGGCAGAGGTTAACCCACAGAAAACTTACAGGAATGGTATAAATACATGTTCAAGATTATGACAGCAGCCCTAAGAAGACCAAAAGTATTGTAAATGAACATCTTCTTTCCTTTAATAGAGAAGATTCCTGGCTTAGATTTACCATTAATCTTCTCGTCTCTGTGGGCATAGAGAATATGCTGGATGCAAACTATTTGTTTCTGAAAAGAGATGTTTGTTTGACCCCCACCCCCTCCTGTTTCTTTTTTTATTATTCCAGTATGTGTTGGCCACAGTACTTGCTTTACAGTCCAGATATCTTGAGCAAAGCCATCATCATTTATTTGTGGGGATCTTCAAATCACAACATGGCATACGAGTGAGAGGTGAAGTGGAGGTGACCAGATGGGTCATCTGGTCACTTTCACTTCACCTTGCAAAAGTTAAATTTTTTTTTTTTTTAAAGTTCATTGTGATATGTGTCCAAAAAAAGATTCAAAGTGCTCTTTCTGAATTAAGTTAAAAATAAACGTTCATAATGTCATCTAAATATAAAAATGAGACTCTTTTGAAGTCACTTGATATTAAACGAGATCTAAAGATCAAGAGATGGGAAACATACACCTGAGGAAGGCTGAAGAAGATATCTGCTGAAATGCTGGGATAAAAACAACAAAGATGAAGATACTAGTCATAATAATGTGTAAGAGTGACATCTAAAGGCCACTGGATACAACATATACCCGAGGAAGGATGAAGAAAACATCAGCTGAAATGTTGGGATAAAAACAACAAAGATGAAGATACTGGTCTGAATAATGTGTCAAGTGACATCTAAAGGCCACTGAATGCAATATACGGTTGGGGAAGGCTGAAGAAGATCCGCTAAAAAGAACATAAAAATGAAGTATCTGTAGTAAGCAAATCAAAGAAGAAATGCGAAATAGAAATTTCTGGGCGTGTGTGTCATTTTCTTTGTTGGCTTTAACTATTGCTCATATTGGCGCTGCCTTTGAATTAAAAATGAAAAAACAAACTAATTGCAAAAAAGAAAAAAAAAAGATAAAAATCATTGAAGGTCTCTTTATCAATAATGGAAAATATGCTAACAATGTACATTTGCATAGATAAATATTTGTATATGAAATGTCTGTGTGCACACAACTCTATTATGCTCTCTAATTGATTTTAGTGTATGAGGGCCTAACTGTTTATTTTCAGACTAAATTGCTTGACTTCTGATCCATGTGATTTGATTATAGTGATAAATGTTTGTGCAGAACCAGACACTCTTTTCTGAAGAACTAATAACAGAACAGATATGGTACACAGTATGCCATAAAGTGTCTCCAAACAGCCTTCCTTCTATTGTTTTATCATCATAGTTTAACTTCTCTAGAATGTTGTCAAAGCCCAAGTACAGTGTAGTGTCTGTACGAAAACATGACCTTCCCCATAAAACACCTGATTTGAATTCAGGGTTTTCTTTCTTTGTGACTGGTTACCACTAAAAGCAAGAGATCCCAGTCTGCCTTCTTATTCAACCCATCACCCTCCCAACCTCTCTTTCACAGGCGGGATGTGGCAAACGTTGCTATATTGTTACTTCAATGGAAAGTACTTGGATGAACTACATTCCTTGGTTCTGCCAGGGGTCTGACATTCATGGCTATGACCCACAATACCATTGGTGAGAAGTAAGTTCAAACAGCTTCTTCCCATGAATCACTGCTCTGTGGAACTGACTCCCAAGAGGATACTTCCCTGATCATTTCAATTTTAACCTGTTCAAGTTAACTGTTATCTTCTCCTCCTCTCTACATAAACTGCCTTTTAATGTAATTCTCTACCTTGAGTGGCCCCTGGTCCATGTACAAGGTGAACCTTACTGTAAAAATAAAATAAAATAAAAAAAATGAGTGGGAGATGGACTTATACTTTTCCCAAGGGTATTCGTGCAAAGTGAACTTAAACAGCCTTAGATGAAATTTAAACTTGGTTCCCTGATTCCATTTTTGATAGTGCTAGCGCTGCTTGTACCCTGGCCTTTGATCATATCATCTGTAAATTGTTTGTACTTGTCTAACACCATATTTGAACTCCTAATCTTCTGAGGAAAATGTTTATTTGAAACCAGGCTTGTAAAGCAGAGAGAAAGTATTTAGGTATAAATCAGTCTCTGGTAAATATCTAAATTCGTGTTGAACAGAAACTGACTTTGAGAAAAAGAAGAGTTGAGAGAAAAGGATTCATGAAAACAAAAAATCCTTGTTGACTGTTTAGACCCAAGATTGTCCGTCTTGGATATGATGATAAACTACATGCCATAAACCAAACCGAGATTGTTTGGAGGAACAAAAATGAATGAGAATAAAAGACAAGTGTATTTTAACACACAATAAAATAACTTTTATTCATTTACTGCCTGAGATCAGCAAAGATTGGTTTGGATTTAAACCATAAGTTCCACATGCATGTCAGCTTGTCACCATGTTAAATTTAGAAGTGCTGCAGTCCAACTGGCAGACAAAGGACATACCTCCATTGTATTTTGAGTTATTGTCCTTTATAGGACAAAGTAAGTAAGCACCCCACTAACACTGACCACAACTTATTAGAGGTTCATAATGATTATTATTCTCTTGTATAAAATAAAGTTTTAAAGATTAACTCCAAGAAAGAAATGGTTTTGATGGCAATTGTCATCAAAATTGACAAATTGTAACCATTTTATTAATGTTTCTCTCTTGATACAGGCTCACCAAACAGAGGCCCTGCACCTAACAAGTACGTGGATTGTAATGTGGCTATGGAGAATTGTGGATGGCCAGGCAATCTTACAAATGGTGCTCATAGCCATCTTCATAGACAGAATCTGGGTAAGTTACCATTACATTGTCATGATCCACTTTTTTTTCAATAAGGTGTATAAATATTACATAAATCAAATTATTCTTGTTAAAATTGTCTCAGATTCTTTTTTTTTTATTATTTGCTGGCAAAATGTATCTTGCTATAATTTGTGCTTATTTTTGGAAACTGTGAGTTTTCTTTACCTGTCAATGCTGATGATCACCATGACAATCTGTTATTTTAAAATAGAGAAAAATACAAAATAGTTGTAGGACCTCATCTAAAAAAAAAAAAAAAAAAGACGACAACAACAAAAAAAAAATAACAAGATTGTAGTTTGAATGTAGATGCATCCAAAACCTTAAAAAATGGGTAAAAATTAAATGTAGATTTTTTTTATCGATTAAATTGGGAAATGAGAGGCTAGAAAAGAATTTGACATAAAATCAAGAAAACAACTTCATTCAAATTATCATTTACTAGTTTTATTTCGCTTGGTGTTCACACCACTCTTAACTGGTGATTTACACTTGAGATTAAATGATGGCAAGTCCCCTCAATACTCCAGCACCCTCCTTAGTATTCTTTCTTTATTATTTGTAATCATTGAGTTTTCATTCCAGAAGTAACTGGTGGCTTAGATTTGGGATCAAGTGACAGCAGTTGTTGATTTTGTTTAGCAGCATATCAACCCCTATGGATCATTTAAGGCCATCATCTGAATAATTTTATTCTTTCAGCTACAGAAAATGTATTGTTGATATATTTTTATATAAAAATGCATTGCTGGTATTTGTACTACTAAAATGTATTTTTATACTTTCATACTGTTTTAGTCTGTGTGGTGGGATGGGGGTGGGGTTACAATTTGCCTATAGCTGGGTCCCTAACAGGTGCTACGACCCCGGGCCTGGGTGAATCCAAGATCAAAAGCAATTAACAGGTGGTTCCAGGCTCATCGAAACTTCCAATCTTCCAATCAGAAGCCTTGCTGCCGGATGTAATTTATCGTCATTCAAGTGACAGCAAGTCTCTTGAATACTCCAGCACTCTCCCCAGTATTTTGGCTGTTTTCCACAATGCTGTAATTTGGATTCTTCCAATTCTTCTACCCGCCTTGTATTTCTGTATCTTTTTTTTTCTTTTTAGCTCTTGATTTACTTTTCAAGCGCAGTTCTTAATTGATAAGTTGATAATTGAAATTCATTTTTAATTTTGTCATTTCTGTATGAGTGTCTGGAAAATGAGCTGCTACTACTACTACTACTACTACTACTACTCATCCTCTTTGTACATCTAAAAATGGATTTTCACTTAAAGAGAAACAAATTGAATTTTATGTAACGCTAGTTGTTAATATTCTGCAAGATCTTTTGACCTTTTAAGCGCTCTTCAATTGTCCAAACAGTATTGATCTGAACTTGAAAGGTCAAAGGCCATGATTTATAGGACAATAGAGAGTAGCAATTCTTTTTTTCTTTTATATATATATATATATATATATATGATGATGATGGACTCTTCCATTGTTTTTGATGTATGAGTGTCTTTTAGTTCAGTTTTTATGTTTATGTTTCGTATGAGACAACAATCCTGCACAGGATTTGCAAACAAGTTAGCATGAGGGATATGCTGAAGGGTTGACCGTCATATGATCTGATATATTGACCCATGATTTAGTGTTGGTTCTTTTTTATTTATATATATATATATATATATATATATATATATAAAAACATTGAAGTCAACACTTATAGGTGACAGGCTGTTTCATGCTGGACACAATCGTCAGGCCACCATCTAAGTGTCTAGCATGAAAACAGTCTGTCACCTCTAAGTGTTGACTTCAATGTTCGCTTATATATATATATATATATATATATATATATACACATACACATACACACACACATGCTCTATCTCTGATATTGAGCACTTTATCCCATAAATATAGCACAGTTTAAGAGTATATTTCCTCGTATATAAAGATTTAATCTTGCAGGAATAGCCAAACATGATGTAGAAAAGTGTCAAAGGCACTTTAATAAGAACATTTTTTTTTTTTTCAACTTGCAGCTAACTTGTCTCATTTTTGTGTAATAGCATGAGAGTCAGCTTCCTCTTGTTGACCCTCACTTAAGAAGGCTTGAGATGGCTACTGAATTAAGTAACGATATGAAATCATATTTTGGCAAATGTGAGTCAGGAGAAAACTAAAGCAAATGTTTTAGTTAAATCTAAATGAATGATTGATTTGTTTTTTTATGGCTTATCAACCTATTGTAGGTTATTTAAAGCCAGCAATTATTGGAAGAATTTCTTTTTTTTCTTTTAGATAATAATGGTTTTAGTGACACAAGTCTTACTAATTAATGCATAGCTGGGGGAGAAGAGGAGGATTCATACCTTTCCCAAGGGTATTTATGCCTAAGTGAATATAACAAACCCAACAGGAATTAGAACTCTGCCCTCCGATTAACAATTCTGAACCATTATTCATTACCCTACCTGCACATCTAAGCTTACAGCACCTGATATTCCAAAGCAGTCATTAATCTTGATATTGGCCAGACTTGACATTGCTTAACTTTGGTGATCATACAGGAATCACTGTTTCAACATGATGTGCTGTAAGCCTTAAATCTAAATGAGTAGTGGAATAAATAACCTAATGGAAAATGTTAGTCATAATAAATGAAATTGTCTGGGAATGGATGGAAGGCTACAGTAAGATTTGAAACCGTGGCTAACTTGGTAAGATGTAAAGTTAATTTTAAAGCTTAGTGCTATGAATGGTAGATAGTAGCTGTATTGAATTGTAACCACCTCCTGTAGTCACATGACCAGTTACTGAATGGACACATGCACAATAAACACGAATGTATATGAAGCAGACAATTTCTGAGGACTGCTAGAATCTGGCTGCCTCAAAACTCTGTGTACTTTCTATATAATAAATGCGAATGTCAGTGTGTCACACTTTTTCATCTTTACTCCTAGAGGCCATAGCCCAACACATCATACCATTTTGGAATCGGGCCAACTCCATGAACAAATTAAAAACGTTCTTGGCCGGATCTGGACCTGCAATCCTCAAATTTTGGATTCCCAAGTTTTCATTACTGCAATTTTTTTAATTTTTTTTTTTTAATTTTTGTACGTGATTTTTTGCAACAAATTTATTTGTATGATAAAAATTTTTATAACTTGGAAATAAATTTGGGAATAATTAAAATTAATTGCAAAATCCAGCGAAAGTCACCCATGAAATAAAAATAATTTTATATGGAAAGTAAAGACCTACATACATGAAGTTGTCTTTAAATTAAATGGCAGCTAAAGAATTATCATTGAACTTTTAAAAGGTAAGCTTAAATAGTAATACAATACTTAAATGCAGTGATGAATTTTTGTTGTTCCACAGTTTATTGTTGCCTACTTCATCTACTCCTCCCAATTGTGATAAAGGCCGAATCAAGTGCTCCTCTACAGGAGCTAGCTTAAATGATGCCCAATAGGGTGATGTTTAAGCTAGTTACTAATATTTTCAGAGCATTTGCAACTCCCAAATAAACATAGCAGTGAGTAAAATGGTTGTTGAACATATAAAATACAAGTGTTGAGCTTTGAAGGAAACCTTTTTTTTTTCTTTTTTTGAGTGTTTTTGGCAAGGATTCTCATTTGACTTGAATCCCACTGGGGAATGAAAAACTTCATCATTTGTTAATTCAAAACACAATGTGGAGGAATCCACTAGTATTAATTTAGACAAGGATCAGTGACCAAGATTTTGGCTGGGGGAAAGTTCATGACTGCCACCTCTGGAAGATAATCTTCAGCTAACAGCAATCAGTGGCAGAGGTGAAAGGGTTACTACATGGGAACCATTGGGAACTGCTTCTCTCTTCTGCATTTGGACAATTATATAGGGATGGTATGATCACACCATTAATTTCTTTTTATGACCTCCTTGTCAACAGCAGCCCCTCCGCTCCATATTTGGCTGGGGTTGTCACATCGTTTCATATTTAAAACTCTTGTTGTATGCCTATTTTGTTAATAATTAAAGTCATTTCACTACCCCTCCCCCTTGTAAATGGTGGAGTGGAACTTTCATGCTAATTTTGAAACTGCAGATGAAGAAATAGCTTATTCTCTTTGAATTTACAAATTGCTTCTGTTTTTTCTTCTTTTTCTTTTTCCAATTGTCAAATATTAATTAAAACATTTTTGTTTTCTTTCACCTTTGCAGGAATTCCTTACTTTCATGTTGTACGTTGGCTGGGCTGTCATCATTGGAATCATCATTATTAGTGAAATTCACATCAGATATGTGAGTAAAGAAACAATTCCTCTTTCTCCTCTCTTTTTAGCTTTTTATGTTTCTAAATTTGTCTCAACCACACCTTCCTTCATGAAAATCTGATGATCAAAAATAAGCAAGGAGGAGTGATGAGTCTTTTAGTACCTACTAATCTTTTAGTACCTACTAATCAATCATTTCTTTTCAAAGGAACTTTAAAAGTCAGACAAATTCATCATTACTTTCTCAGATTTTTTGTTTGTTTCCTTTCATTTTGTTGTGTTCTGTTTTTTTTGTACGTTTATGTTGGTGACAATAGTTTTATGCAGTTCAAATATTCTCTCTGATTTCGTATAAAATAAGGCAAGAAGTGGTCCCTTTGGATTTGTACTGAAATTGATTCATTATCTTTTTAATCAAGAAAAGAAAATCCCAAAAGATGCGTAAGATGAATTTGAAACAAACCTAAGATTATTTTTAGCCTTAATTCTTGGCCATTGACAATCATAGGCTAAAAGTTTCTGTATTTACAACTTAATTTTATTGTTTTCCTTTATTTAACGACTCAATTAATAGTGACAAAAAATTCCAATAATTCAATGTGAATTAGGAAAAGCTTAGTAGCCATTTTTTATCCATGAAAATGAGTATTGTGTGCATGACCAACGTTAGTGTTCTGGATATGAGAGCCAGATTTGAATGTTACCAGGGTCAAGGAAGTGTCTTCTTCATAATATCAACTTGGGATAACAACTCCAGTGTGAAGCACTATTTGGAAGTGTCTAGAAAAACATACCAATGCCTTGTGACTGAAATTAGATGGAACTGTTTGGAAGTTTTTGATGATTGTGTTAGCATAAAATCATAAGTCAGCATGACTGAGGATGTTTCCCAAACCTTGTGATTGAAGTTGAGTTGATGAAATTGTTTAGAAACAGTTGATGGTTGTGTTAGCACAATGTCACAAATCTAAGGATTTGTGGCCTTGTTCAACCACAGATCAGACAAGATGGTGACCTCTCTCTCTCCCAGAAACTGTAACAAGCCACTCGTTGGCTCTGTGGGTGTTCAAGAAACACAAATGGGCCTGTGTGGGTATTTGCTATCCACCCTAGCAGATGGGTATGCTCAGAAACAGGCGGCTAGCCATTGGGTTATGTTAAGCAATTATAACCCTGCCTATTTAATTCCAAGTTTAGGTACCACTGATATGGTTGTTTCATTTCTTCTACCACGAGATATTACCATATGTGTAAACATTAAAGGGAATTAATATTTTGATGTTTTTATTTAATAAATCCTACCTGTGATATCAAAGATTATGTAATCATTGAGTTATTAGGTTGGTGCAAAAATAATGTCGTTTTTTGACGTTTAACTTCATGTGAGAAAACGACATTATTTTTGCACCAACCTAATACTTGCCAATATAGTGATCTTAACTCTGTTCACACTCCTCCCTGGTCTTTTGAACAGGAGTAGAGGGTTATCCCTTATTTCCTGTTTAGTATTGCGTTTCTGTTTCCTTCTAAAGTTTTTTTTTTTTTTTACATTTTCTTTTACTCCCAGTAGCTCTTTGTATCTTAGTGGCATTATTGCCTTGCTTGTTGTAAAGAAGAAGAAAAAAAACACATACATTAATTTTAGACCATAGATAATCCGTTTTATTTTGGTTTTTCAATCAACAATATACAGAGTGAGTGTGATCCTCAAATTCAACTTGTAAGCACTCAGCTTAATAAAAAATATTTGCTAAATCTGTTCGCATAAAATAAGAGACAATGTCATCTGCTTTTAGTATTGGCTGTGCCATTTGACAATGTGCTAACATGGGTAGGATTAACTTGTATAAAACTTCTGTTGATAATTACATTTCAGACAGTTTATTACTATAAACATTACATTTCGTGTGCACACAGGTTTGAATAAACTCTTTTGTTTTAAGTGAAATTAATGTCAACTGTCCTTATTTTGTCATGATCGTTTCTAATAACCTAATTTGTAAAAGGCACACTTGGCTTTAAAAGGGCTTCTCTGTTAGGAAAAAAAAAGCAAAGAAATATGGGTTCATTTTTTTGTTGAGAGGCCCATTCTTTTTTAATAGGACATTTTGATGTCTACGCTGGTGGGCAGTAATTCCACTGTTTAAAGAATAGCCGGCTGGCTACACAAACTGTATTTAAGGAATAATGTAGGATTCAAAATATCTGTTATTTAAAAAAAAAAATTCCTTTGAAACAATGCAGCAGAATCAAATTGAATTTATTTTTTCTTACAGCTTCGAGAAAAGGTGAAAATCTAAAAGTGAGGTTCATGGCACCTCCTCCCCCACAAAAGAGCTGGTTTACCTCTTCTGGAAGAATTGGAGTGATAGAAGTCACAATTCAAACTTTGCCTCTGTGCACCCTGAAAAATGCAGCGCATTTGCTGAGAGGATAATATTGGTTGTCAAAAAAAAAAAAAATAAAATAAAAATGTCGGTAGGGGAGGGGGAGATCAATCAAATTTTGGAAATCTGGAAACTTTTTCATTTCTTTTCTTGATATCTGTCTGGGAGAATTTTCTGATTCAAAAGAAAAGCAAAATGTAAGATTTTTTTTTTTTCTCTCTGAATGTTTCTGTTGGCAGAAATTTTAGCAAATAAGAATGGCGGTTCCTCCTCAACCGCCTTTTCTCATTTTTTTTTTTTTTGCTTCCTTCACTAAATTCTTGCTTTATTCAGTTTCCTCCTAAAATGTTATTCTCCTCCTCCTCCTCCAAAACACAAACAAAAAAAAAAAATTGCTCATTCAATAGTTTTGGCTCTGGCTCTGGCCAAGGCAATTGCAGTATCTGGGTGACCCAAACCCTCTATATGTGCAGCACAACATGTTAGGGACCCTTAAAGGGCAGGGAGATAAAGTGCCTGCAGTCAGTTATGATTGTGTGGTGAGAGAGGACAGTGCCACCCAACTAAGAAATTGAGGCCAGTTTGTTAAAAAGGGATTTTTATTGGTTCTTTAGCTAACAAATATTTTGTATGGCAGCATTTTATTTTATTAAGACTGTATGAGTATGTTTGATTCGTTTTTTGTTTTTTTTTCCTTTTTATTTCATTTTATGATGTGTTAAGAGTGAGTGTTTGAATTTTTTCACATTGTGGTAAAAAGGTCTTTTTTGTCTTTAAACAATATTTGATACCATCCCCAGGCTGTTTATTTTATAAAACACAGACAAAATGTATCAAAGGCTTTACACAGTCCATAAAATGTTACAAGTTATTATATTGTAAGGAGGGGAATTTTTCTTTTTTTTTTTTTCTTAAGCTGTTTGCCTCTGTAAGGTTGTCATTAATATCAATTGTTAAATGTCGATGCTTTCATGAATGATTTTTTGAATATCAGTTTTACATGTTGTATCCAACATTGGATGCTCAAATCTCTTTGAATTGAGCAAAAAGTTGCAACAGCAATCTCCAGTGCTCATCAGGTATAATTCTTGGGAACAAAGAATCACAGATTTTAGGTATTGATGATACCAAAGTGGATCAAAAGCTGAAATAACGCAAATAGGAGATTCCAGCGTCCAAATCATGTTTCTCTTTTCAGTTTTAATGATTTCAAATTTTTATTTGATTTATTGTTTACATGTAGAATCTGATCAATTTTACAAACAAAAATTGAATTATTTCAAAGACTTTTTTCCTTCTTTTTTTTTTTTTACTATAAATTACTTTTTAAGAGAAAAGTTTCTTGTAATAAAAGTTTTCTATTTTTTTTTAATCTACCTCATAGACAGTCTCTTCTGCTTTTCATCAACGAGAAATTTTTTTTTTGTTAACATTTATTATTTGAACTATTTAAGGATAAGTATTAAAGGGTTGAGAGGGGCTTTTTTATTTAATGTTTGATTACTTAATATTATATTGTCAAGAAACCAATTATTTCAATGCATATACATGTCATGAACAAATGAAATGAACAGTTCTAAATATTTTCTGGCATGAATTTCAGTTGCTTTTTATCACCACTCAGACCCTCATTCCATAAACCTGAAATAAAGAATTAGGTTGCAGTAACACTGAACCTTACATTTTCTCTAGGCAGCTGTCTTTCTCATTAGGCTACAGAGACCACTAGCTGCTGCCATTTAACACTAACCATGCACTCACTTATCTTACCTGACTACCTTTTTACATACAGTAGTAACATCAGAAGATAAAAGTGGTTATATGGTTCATTGAACATTAACACAGGCCTCTTAAGGGGTTTAAAAAACAAAAGATACCAGTTTCAATCCCAACTGTTAGGGCTTGATACTAACAATTAAAGTGATGTTATGCTCAAAGCAGGTAATGTGAACACAAGGCAAGAAATAGACAGAATTGGTATTCAACTCTAGCCAGAAATTTATATATGGAATCCATTTTATTCCTTCCATATTTTTCTCATTGATTCTAAATAGGCAACTAGGTATATGGTTCCTGTATGATCAAAGTTAAGCAATGTTGAACCTGGTCAATACCTAGATGGTGACTGTTTGAGAATACCAGATGCTGTAAGTTTGGCTGTGCAAGTGATTTAATGGATAATGGCTTGGAATTGTTAATCAGAGAGAATTGTTCTCATTCCCATTGGGTTTGTTATATTCACTTACACACAAATACACTTGGGAGAGGTATGAATCTACTTCTCCCCTCAACTATGGGTTAATTAGTGAGACTTGTATCACTAAACCATTATTATCTAAAAAAAAAAAAACAAATTCTTACAATCTAAAAATATTTTCTGGCTTTAAATAACCTAAGGGTTTGATAAGCCATAGAGAATGAATCAACTAATTTAGAAAAAAAAAGTGGTGATGGTAGTTGTTAGTTATATCAAGAAATGACTTTCATTGTGTGATACATTCTATGGCATTTTGCTATTCAAAATGGCTTCTATTTTCACCTTGGCTACGTTACATAACATCTCTCTCGCCTGTTCTTAAAACCCATTCTGTAATTCTTGTGCATTTACGATGCTTTAGGTGGAGAGAACCCATGGTCGGATGAAAATGTCTAAACCCAACTCCAAGTTTTTCACTTACTAATTATCATCAGGACCAGATACCAAAACTTCATTTATTTGGAATCTGGCTAAAGGTACCATTCTATTTCTATGGAAAATTCTAGTCTAGTTGACTGAAGAATGCCTCTGTTGGTGTGGCTAGGGATTCATTTTTTGAAATTCATCATTTAGAAATAGATGGTTGGTTATCTGATTTGTTAAATTATTTGCTTTTTTTTGTCAATAGTTATTGGATAGTTGTCACATGATGATGATGATGTCCTTATTGGGCAGCTGCCACCTGATGATGTCCTTATTGGGCAGCTGCCACCTGATGATGTCCTTATTGGGCAGCTGCCACCTGATGATGTCCTTATTGGACAGCTGCCACCTGATGATGTCCTTTTTGTCATTTGAAGCCACCACAGATTTGAACAGTCCCTTTATAACAGGTGCAATAGGTGTAGAGTCCTTTATAAATTAGTGCTGGATTCCAAAATTTTGTGAACACATTGGTCTAACTCTTGAGCAGGTCACTTGCAAAAAGAGCAAGGAACCTACTCATGCTTTACTACAGTGATGTTGACTTGGTGTTTTTTTTTTGTTTTTTTTTCTCCAATGTCCCTAATTCTTCTTTGAACACATCCTTGTACTTTACAAGCAACTTGGTAAGGGCTGTTCAGTGAAAAGTCAAGTTCTATGTTGAAGATCTCTGTTCTCTGACAAGGTTGGGATTAACAGTGAGATCAAATACATTGTGTGTTGGTTTGTAAATCATTCAAACCATAAGTGAATAAAATGGAACAAATTCCGCCAGTAAATATAAGTAACCTTGTCTTGTTTGGCTTGAATAGTAGATTGGAACTCTCTTTTTTTTTTTTTCCTCTTTTTCTTTTCTGTCTTTCTGTGAACTGTTTCAGTCCTGACTTATTGATTACTGACAATGTTGCTCTGGTGTCAAGTTCCACGCAAGTTTCCACTCTATTTCTGATGACGGTGAAGAAAATTGGTCTTATTCGTCATTTACAACTTGCATTTGTCGGACATACATATATTTGTTTACTACAATTCGCCCTGACACACTTTTGTCGCATGATCATCATTTGTGATTGTTTTCACATCGATAACAATTCTATTGATTGGTTTGGAACGCATTGCTAATTCATTAATTTACGTGATAACTTTTCTCTTGTGGCAGGTGTTGGGAATGTTCTTGGAACTTTGGGTAAATAATTGTAATCTCTAAAAGGGGTAGATAACTCTTTTATCACAATACGACTCTGCTTCATCCTTTGTGTTTTTATACACAATACTAAGGGAACATAAAATCATGGTTATTTAATCAAAACTTGAATAATTATCCAAAAATATCAATGGCTGAGATCATGTGAAACTTTTTTTATTTGTATAGCTTTATTGAGTAAATTGTATTATAGAATGTCTTTATGTTTAATTTTTGATTGAGGTGGGGGAGGTGTTGATAAAAAGTGCTTGGAAGTTATCAGTATTCCTACATTTTTTTTCTATTGCAAAAAGATTATTGCTAAAATTATAAATAAGCAAGAGTTGCAATATAGTAACATTTGCGTGCATGTATTATTCATTTTTTTTTCTCTTTCAGTCTGGCCGTGTTGTCAAAATATTCAGAAATTTTTGTTTTTAACATTACTTTTTATTGCCTGTTATCACTGTGTGAACCTTGTTTGTTTGTTAACTTCATTTTCTAAAAGATGACAGGAAGCACCCCCCCCCACCTCTAATAACCTTCAAGCCGTGTTTCTTAACCCTTTTTGCTTCAGGGTGCACTTGTAGAATAACTAAAACTCTGGGGTGTACTTTCAATTTTAATAAGAAAAAATTAGTCATGAAATTTGAAAATAGGAAAATAATAAAGAAATCTCTTGAAACAAGCATTTATTTAAACAAGCATTTATTTTTTATTATATATTTAAGCATGCTTATAGGAAAACTGTGCTTGATGCATTTTGGTAACTTTTTGAATGATTGGTCTTATCTGTTATGGTTTGAAGAAAGCAAAGAGGAAAGGTTTATCCCTTCGTTATTAAAGATTGAGGAATTTAACATCCAGTTTAAAATATCAAATGACAAAGACTTAAACATGGAAGACATGTTCTTGGTGTCTCTAGCTTTTTTATAGAAAAGATTTTTAAATATAAAGATAATTCATATATTTCACTTTTGTTAACTTGAGGTGCACCTAGCTACCTTTCAGGGCGCATCAGTGCACCCGGATGCACGTTTAGAAACGCTGCCCAAACTTGCGCATACTGCTGAAAATAATGAATTGAATTTATTACTGTTTGATAGATTGACAGTTTTGCATCTTCAGTTTATCCTCAATACAGCACCATTATTGAATTGTGCTGCTTTAGAGGCTTGAGCCAGATCCTCCCTGTTGATCCCCTACTACTCACCTAAACTGAAGCTTCTCTTTGATTTGGGTTAAATTTGCAAAAATTATTTGAACTAATATCCTTGTCTTTGTTGTTTTTAGCACTTTTTGTTGATGCTACAATTGGTATTTGAGAACTCTTCTCTTCTTTTTCAATAAGAGAAGAATGAACTATGTTGTTACAATTGAGGAGCAATGCTGGATACTGAAAATCTAAGAAGATATCAGCCGAAATGTTGAGGAGGAGAAAAAAAAAATCGCAACTAAGATGTAAATACTATTCAGAATAATTTATGCTGTTTTGCAAAAATTGCGAATCGTAACAGGATAAAAATTACAAAAATTCACTTTTTTCTTTTTCCTCTCCCTTAATGCTGTTAAAATGTTTAAAAATACAATTTTATCCCCCTTTTTATTGTTCTGTTTGCCTTCATCCTCACTTTTGGGGGTAAATATATATATTTACCCCATATATACATACAACAAGGCTAAAAGAAAAGACAGGCAAAATGGTAAGAAGGTTGCCATGTGGAACTATTCCAAGTGCCATAGTGTATTAATAAGCTCTTCAAAATATTTGACTCTAGAGAATTTGAGTAAAAGTGGTATTGCTTTTATTTTTAGTTGGGAAATACAGTGCAATGTCCTTGAAAAAGAAATCTTACACCAGAGGCAGGAAACCAAATTTATAGTACAATGGTATGGTGTCAGGCTGTACAGTCTTGTTAGGAAGGTGGAGAAGTTGGGGGGAAGGAGACACAAATAGACAGCAAAGCGAGCATGAAGATCTACTGACTTGTTAAATATTTCCATTGAGGTTCTATTAAGTCATTTGTAATAATTCTTGACACCTGATTCAGTGTATCTTCGTAGCAATGGCATGAGTTGTTGAGCAAAAAAAAACAAAAAAACAGCTATTTCCAGAAGGCTTATAGATTTTCTCATGTTGTTCAAATCTAAAACTAAGTATTTTGTCAACATCTGAAATGCACATCAAATTGAAACTACCAATTCAAGCTTTTGGATGAATACTGCCTTTGAAAATATATTAAAAATTGACCCACTTACATACCATTAAAAAAGCAAAATAAAAATTTAATCTTGGAAATTTTTGAGATTTAAGTTGTTTTATGTTTTTAGGCTCGAACTGATGTTTTTGTTTTCTTTATTAAACAATTATTTAGAGGAATCATTATTTTATTTTTTTAAACAGAGGCATATTTTTTTATTTTATAGGTTTTTGGGGTTTTTTTTTCTAAAAATAAAAACCCTTAACTTCGACTCAATTAAATAATCACAAAGTTGGTAAGGGTCATGTAAAAATAATTATCTTCGAGAATTATTGGCAGTTATAATATTTCTGTTCAAAGAAATGCAAAATGTTAAATTTCACTGAACTTCAAGTACAGCAGCTTCTTATATATCCCCTCCCACACCCATAAAGCATGTAGATGTGCTGACATTTGCACCCACCACAAGCCAGATTCTGTTTGAGATAGATAAAACAAGCGAGTTAAAATGTGATTTGACCAAAGGACAGGATTGCTTGGAATTTGAAGTCCATTTTGATTGATATTGCAAAATCATTTGCACGTTAAAAAATCGGCTTGCTTTTTGCAGGTTTTAATTTTCATTGTCATCGTGTTCAGATGTACATTTTTATTTTGAAAGTACATTTTACTATTTTTTCTGTTGATGCATATGCATGCTGATAGGGGAAACAAAAAAAAAACAAAAAACTATCACCTCAATTTTTCCCCAGAGATTATACCAATATCTGGCTTTATACGTGCCGTTTTTTTTTAACCTTGTCAAACACACATTAATTGACATCCTCATCTGTACAAATTTTGGATGAGGTGAGTCACTATGCAAATTGTGTATATATATATATATATATATATATATATATATATATATATATATATATTTATTTATTTTTTTTTTTTTTTTTTCTTAAATGGCTAATGTAATATCTTTCAAAAATTGTATTAAAAAATACAATTGCATGATTTTTTTTCTTTTTTAAATTTAACAAGATGATGAAATTAGTTTACAGATAACAAAGAAAAATTTCTCAAATATTGGAGATTTCAGCATGTGTGAAAAAAAATTGTTACTGCAAATGGAATGACATTTTTATTTTTGTTGAAATATATAAAAAGGCAATGAAGCAGTCATTTTTTCTTTTTTCTTTTTTTTAAAAAAAAAGTGTGCAAGTCTTTTAGTTTAATTTTAGAAGCCAATGTGACTTTGAGCTGAAATATCCAAATTTGGTAAGCTTTTTTTATTTGAAAATTCTTTTTCATTCATGATTTGTAAGTTCTCCAAATCTACTGGCACATTTCTGTTATTTAGCAAGTTTGTCTTCAAGACCAATTCATTAAGATACTGAGTTTAATTTTCAGGGTTCAAGACACACACACACACTTGGGTGGGGGGAAATCTTTAAAGAATTTTTTCTCTAAAAGCTTTGCAAATTTGTCCACATTTCAGAAATTGCCAGTATAGATCTTCCATATTGTTTTATTTTATTTTTTTGTTTTTATTCAAAAACTTTACAGACAATAATTTCTATTGAATTGTTACGAGAAAATGGTGATTGTATTTAATTAGTTCTGAGTAGTTCCAAGCATTTTCCAAACCAATTGTTACCAATTTAGAACATATTACTGCAAAGATAATAATAGATGTAGGACTCAAATTAATTCTTGCCTTTTTCTTATTTTTGTAAATAAAATGAAGGAAAAAAACAAAAAAAGCCATCATTTCATGTGCAGTAACACAAATTGTAATTTTATTTCATATCTAAGAAATGTGTTGCTTGGAGATTTATAATTCCTTCGTAAAGTCAGTAAAAAGTAACAGAGAATAAATGTCTGGAATTTGATAACTGCCTAGTTTCATTTGAAAGCTCTGGACAGCTATGAGTGTCAGTCTGCATCAAGTGTGTATCTTTCATGGCTATTTTGCTCAAATGTCTTTCTCTTGTTTGCAGTAATGTAAAAAAACTGTTGTTGATTACATTACTTACCACTGAAAGTATACTTGATGCTGTCCTTGCACAAAGTGGTTGAAAACAAACACACACACACACACACACAAGGTGAAAAAAGTTTTAAATTTTACAAAATTGATTTTTCATCAAATATATTTCTATATGTAAAAAAAAAAATTAAAAAATTTGCTGAACAGCTCAGGTAAAAAAAAAAAAAAAATGTTAAAAATATTCAGAAATATTTTTGACAAAGACAAATATTCTCACAAAAAGACAATGTCAAAAGGATGGTTTAGCCACCATGACACTGCTTTTTTTTTTTTTTTTAACTCCCTTCAATCTTCAGAAAAGTTTATTATTTTAAAAAGTGATGATTAGAATTGGAATAAAACCTAAACACATGATAAAAGTGAATTTATACATTTTTCATGCTTGAGAATTTATAACAAAAATATTAAACACCTATTTATTAAAATGTTTATTTACAAGAATAATTTGATATTTACAAAATTCTAAAAACTAATACAATTTCAAACTAATGCATTGCAATATTTATCATTTACCAATTTAGAAATAAATAAATGTGAAAATAATTTTTTACTCTCAAACATTTACTAAATTATTAAAATATGTGAACCAACTTTAAGGAAACCCTTCTATTTTATAAAGTTTGAATCAATTGGCAATTAGCGGATGTTACTTTTGCCAACCATTCCAATACCGTAAATAAACAATAATAAATAATATAGGATGTCAATTCTCAAGAACAAAGAAAATGTATAAATTTAGGCTTTGTTACAATTCTAATCATCACTTTCTAAAACAAACATTGCTAATTAAAAAAAAAAAAAAAAAAAAAAAAAAAAAAGTGCCATGGGAAAAAAACGGGTTTTTTTTTTTTTTTTTTTTTGGCACTCCATCTTATTGCGGGCATGTTTGCCATATTTTTTATGTTGTTATATATATATATATATATATATATATATGTATATGTATATATATATATATATATATATATATATGTATATGTATATATATACATATATGTATATGTATATATATGTATATATATACATATATATATATATATATATATATATATGTATATATATATATATGTATATATATATATATGTATATATATATATATATGTATATATATATATATATGTATATATATATATATATGTATATATATATATATATATATACATATATATGTATATATATGTATATATATACATATGTATATATATGTATATGTATATATATGTATATATATGTATATGTATATATATGTATATATATGTATATATATACATATGTATATATATGTATATATATGTATATATATATATGTATGTATGTATATATATATATATATATATATATATATATAAATTTCTTTTTTTTCCCTTGACTAAATAAATTAAGAGAAGAAAAATAAGCCATTTTCAGATTTTATTTTATTTTATTTTGGACATCATGGAATCCAAAAATTACTAAAAACATTATTTTCAATAAATCCTTCTGACTAATATCTTCACTCTTGTCTTGATAATTCATTTTTTTTTTTTTAAATTAATGATTTGAATAACACTTGAGAATGACAAGAAAGCAGGCCGACTGAAATGTATTAATTGAAACTAGATTGAAGGAATAATAATGACAATGTTTAACTTTTGAACTTCAAACTAATAGAATCCTTCTGGAAAATTAATTTCATTTCAATTGTAAGCATTTACATCAAAGTTGCACATTTTTTGTATCATTTCATTAGAAATACATTTTTTTTATTATTATTCTATTTCTAAGTGAACTTAAAGTCTCTCATGTCAAGAAGATATATTTATAATTTGGCAAGTAATCCATTCATTACAAGAGTTGTCTTTTTGCTGTGGTAAGAATAGCAATATGCATTGGTTAAGTCTAAAAAGTGTGTTTACTCTCATTTTTTGGTTTGCCTTACTAAGAAGAAACAGACCTTCACTCACTCACTCTCTATATATATATACATACATACACACTTACAGGGTGTCCATAAAGTTCGTGTGCACTTTAAAAAATTTATAACTTTATTTGTATTTGCAATAGAAATAATCTGTAAAAAATGTTATAAAGTTTAATGTACCTAGTTTTAAGTATAGCTAAAATAACTAATGTGGTTTCAGGCATTACTGTAAATCAGTTGGCAAATGTTTTCCGTGAACTGCAAAATCGTATTACCCTTTGTATTGCTAATGATGGAGGACATGTGGAAGCTTAAATATAAATTTTTTAAACTGCACACAAACTTTATGGCACCGTGTGTGTGTGTGTGTGTGTGTGTGTATATATATATATATATGGTTGAGAGTGAAATACAACAAATGCAGGTTATTATTTTATATTCAGAATATTGATGATGCAGGGATGGTTAGCTTTAAATTAAGTTTTTGTCACCAAATGCATAAAACCTCGTTGACTTCATTCACGTTTCTATTGCATTTATTTCTCTTCATGTTATTATTTCTGAATATCCCGCATTGAAATGAGCAGTGATTTTGTTACAAAAGGCCGTATGTTGGCTCATTGTGGGTGTAAATTTAACAGTTGCGAATTGAATGTTAAAAATCTTTTACAATCTTCCATGGTAGTCTGACATCTTGACAAAACCATTTTGATTTAAACATGCAGCATTTTTTCCTGATTCCCAGAGATCTCCTCTTGAATATGGTTTTACTTTCCATCACTTTTAATGATAACCCACAAGTTGGATTAATATATCAAAATGCTAGAGGCCATGCCATTAATATGGCATCTTTGGCTATTACCCAGCTTCAGAAAAATGGTGCCAATTTTGTAAAATATGAATGTGCTCTTTTTCACTTAAGGCATCTTGGTTGTCACCTGGGGGGGGGGGGAATCTTGTCCAAGAAGAATCTAATAATTCTTTATATTTATCTTGAATCATAAACTTTAAAAAGGGAGGGGTCTTATAATTTAACTGCCTATAATACTAATCGAAAACATTACCCCCCCTGTTATCTTGTAAATCCTGTTGGGTGACGCTTTCCATGAAGGACTTATTCTTGAGACACACCTTCAGGTCCATCCAATGTAGCTCTACATTCATCACTAAAAATTACTGTTGAGAAATCAGTTTTCATGTACTTCTTCGCCCAACTTACATTGCTCGTGTGTGATATTTACTTAAAAGGTGGTCGATGGAGACTTTCACGTTTTAGGCACCCTATTTAATATTCTCTCTGTGTTTTACATTTTCAATGTCTGTTTCAAATATTTTCTTGTTTATTAATTTTTCTCAAATATCTTTTTTGTGAGTTTTGTTTATCTTATCTTGCCTATATTCTCAACTTTTTTTTAATTTTTATTGTTCGAATGATCTCTGGAAGCCATGAAAGAATTCTTTGTTGACCAAAACCCAAATCCATTTCCATCAATGTTCAAAGAGCTGATGCATTGCTTGTGTTAAAAGAAATATGTACCAAAATCTGTTGTCAGTGGAGTCATCATATTTGAGTGCTTATGATGTAACACTCCTCCTCCTCCTTCTCTGCAATCAGAAAGGTGTAGAATATCTATTTTAGGTGTGTTATAGAAATCCCTATAGACAGAGTGACTGGGAAGAGGGGGTACCCAACTGTAAAGAAATCTATGCATGCCCCTTTTTTTTTCTTTTTCTTTTTTTAAAAAAAGAAAAAGTCAAGTAGCTTATTCTAGACATATCGATGGCAATGAATTACCTGGTGCAAGAGAAAATGTTGCAACCTCATCATCAGGTGGCCTTGTCAGTAGTTTACTATAAGCTGATACAAATGACCAATATCTTTTTTTTTTTTTTTTTTCCCTATAAAATGCAAAAGATAACTTCCCTAATACCTGTTAACTGCAAATATGAGGAAATACATATATTTTCACACCTTTTGATAGTGTTTTCTTGTCAGGTAATGATTCAAAGGTAATTAGATGTTTTGGGAGTGCAATGGGGCAAAATCCATTTAAGCTACAAGCATCAGAAAAAAAAAAACTGAATGTGTACCTTGCTTTCAATTATTTAATGAAAACAAACTAAATTTTACTTTGAGTGAATTTGCCAACATTAAGGACAGTTTCCACCCCCTAGAAAGATTAATTAATTAAATTAATTAATTAAAGCCTAATCCTTTTGTTCCTGATTTAAGAGGATATATATTGTAATTTTTCAGAAAGGAGAGAAATATTAGCTCTGCTTTATATATTAAAAAAAAAGTGTATTGATTGCTTTGGCCATTAATCTTTAACTTGGATGTCAATTTGGTGATATTCCTTGCCACATTCATACTGTATCTAACATTGAATAAAATACTTATTTGCATAGTTCTTTGCTAAACTAAAATTAGTCTGGCACAAGGTCAGTGTAATAGGAGCGCCCAGTGAGGATCAAAATAAATCTGCTGAACAACAGGTACCCAAATCAAGTATCCCCTTCTTTACCTTCATATCTCAAACCATTTGTAGATTTTTATTTTTAAGAGTAAAAGGCAATTCAGTATTCAGGTTTGTTTAAAAACTCTTCCTTGGAGACACAGCATCAAGTGCATATAACTTTAACTTAAAAATACACTTAATCCATTTGGCTACACTAACAATCCAGTCACTGTTAGACCAGTGGGATAAGAACCCTGCAACTATACCGACATAAACTGCCTAGCAACAGCTAACACTTGTAAAAATGCCTGAAAAGAGAGAAACGTCTAGTGTAAACCATTTAATAAATGAAAGGTTGAGCTGCTCCATGGAAAAGAGAAAACATTAATTTTCATAAAATAAACTTTATATTTTTACATTAAGGGTGAACAGATAGTGACAATTATGTGTAATTTTATTTTTGGAAAACCAAATTGGATATTTTTGTGTAATATTAAATTATTAAGAAATTTTTATATATATTATTCATCAAAATGAATTCGCTTTCATAATTGTATTATTTTTTCTTTTTCATGTTGAAATTTTGACAGACTGTAGTTTGATTAGCAGAAATAGTAAAAGCCTATTTTTTAGTGTTTCAAATGCATTATCTGTTTTCTATTGCCAAACTATTTAAAAAAAAAAAAAAAAAGTTGAAGCTGTGTGATCTTCCATGGATCAGAGAAGATTTGAAACTCTCTTGTTGGGAACGGTGACTTTTTTTTTTCTAACCCTAAAATATCAGACTGAGCAATGGGATCGGTGAATGGTTCAAGTTTAAGCTGTTTGTATACCCCACCTTCCCCCTTTGAAAGTTTTAACATCGGAAGAAAACATTCATTCCTTTATACATGTTTAACTAACAATTCTTCACGAGGAAGGTCACAGGATCTGAAACACGTGCAGTGACATATACAAAATAAAGTATAGAAAAAAAAAAAAAAAAAAAAAATCGACATAATAAACAAAGATGTTTGTGGGTTTTCTGACTAGCATTATTTATATATATATATATAGTGTGTGTTAGGAAAAAAAATTATCTTAAAACACTTTAAATAATCCTAACTTACTGAACAAAAGAAGTGACTTGATGTTTACATAAAAGTAAGCACCTGCTCAAGCACATTGACTCCGATTGAAATAGATTTTACAAATATTAATATATGTAACACCTATTCATAGCATCTTTTATAGATTTATACACATATAATTCCCTATTAGAGATAGTACTTGATTATTTAATGATGTGTTTATATGTAATTTCACCTTTGTAAGTATAAAGCTAGCTTCCAAATGAATTAGATATAGTCTTAACCTAATAAAGTTAACATTGTGAGAGCTAAGTTTATTCCATAAGACATTACTTTAATAATATATTTTAATAAGCACCAATTATTTTTATTACAACTAACGACTCTTTGTTTTATATATATATATATATATATATATATATATAGTGTGTTCATGTAAAATCAAATTTCTTAAAAAATTATTTAAAATAATTTTTTAATTTTTCGTCTTTTCATAATTTGATTGATATAAATAATTCAAATGTTTTGGACACAATAATAAAATGAAATAAGTCTTAACACACAATTTTAAATTAACTCCACGAGAACACGTGAATTTTATAATGGTTAACAGTCATGACTCTTCTCGCATGCAAATACGCAAGCTTTGAGTTGTGATATCATCATAGGATATTATGTATAATATATACTTAATAGCACTATTACATAACATTGAGAACTGTTTTTATAACACCTGAGTGTGTGTGTGTATATATATATATATATATATATATATATATATATAAAAAGTGAACATAGAAGTCAACACTTTGAGGCGACAGTCTGTTTCATGCTAGTGCAATCGTCAGGCAACTAGTGCTGTTATTTTTCTCGGCTATTTATATATAAGGATCAGTGGTGCATTGTGGGTAATCTATTTTGGCGGCCAAAATAGATTACCCACAATGCACCACTGATCCTTATATATAAATAGCCGAGAAAAATAACAGCACTAGTTGCCTGACGATTGCACTAGCATGAAACAGACTGTCGCCTCAAAGTGTTGACTGTTCACTTTTATATTTACACACGCTCTATCTCTGATATTGAGCACTTTATCCCATAAATATAGCACACTTTAAAACTATATATATATATATATATATATATATATATAGTGGCAGAAATACCTCTTGTCTTACCATTATCTGGGAGGTATTTCTCCTGCATATAAAAGAAAGAAAAAAAAAAGAAGTTATTTCACTCCAAAAATAAAAACAGATACTATAAGATCTAAATCTTATGCCCCAGCTAACCTTTCCTTTTCACTTAAGTTTGTGTTTAATTTTTTTTTAATCGTTTCCCATGAAGCAAGGCGTTAATGGCACTAGAATGCACGGGGGGGGGGATGGATGAGGAAAGGACAATGAAAAGGGACAGGGTTTAAGGAGACAGAAGATGGCAATTAATGTTGCATTTAAATTTTTAAAGATTGTACATTCACAGGCGAGAAGTGTGAGAGTAGAAGTTGTGTTTGCATCTTGGTGCTTCAACAGTGAGATCTCAGCTGCTAATCTAGTGGCGCGTTTGAATTCACATACTTGAGGCACTAGAGGGGGGTGGAAAAAAAAGCTCATCAGGACAAAATTGCCAAGAAAATATTTGTAGAAATGAGAGAAGGAAGCCATGTCGTGCCGGTGCTAAAGTGACTGACATTTTGATTGATATGTGCCTGATCAGGATCGATTACTTTACAAATCCTTCTTTGGTCATTAATTTATGGTATGTACCATGTAGAAGTCACCCCCCCCCCCCATGCTGAAGTGTTTTTGTTTTTTTAGTCACCTCATGCTGATTTTTTTTTTTTTTTTTTTTTGTTGGTCGCGGATAATGGAACAATGTATTTTTTGGTTCATGAAACATTACTACTAAAATTGTTGGTCAGTCACGCAGCAGATAGAGAATTAATGTTAATGGATCTCTATGCAAAGATAAATCAAATTTTATCAAAAGTATTTTGTCCAGTTTGTTTATAATGTCATACAAGGGATTTTCTTTTTGTAATTAATAAACACAGAAACTAGGATTTACTCTTCGTGAAAAGATTTTATCCAAACAAAATCATTAATTTTGTATTTGTCGACCTTTACTTTTTGTCAAAATATCCAGTTCTGAAATATATTCTGACTAATTGTATAAAGCATTAAAACAAGTAAAATAGTATTTAAATTTTGTTATTTTGGTTTACTCATTTTTTTCATCGATTTTCAGGTGACATTCATGTCTATAGGTATTTACTAAACTGCATGCAGAAAGGCAGCATGGTTTTGTATGGTAGTCACTTAAGGTTAATAAGCTGAGACGAGAAAGAATTTTTATTTTAAATCATTTCATCCCAAGCAAAGCAATAAAGTCACTAAGATGGAAAGAGTTACTACATGTGAGAAAAATTTACTATTAAGGAGAGAGGACAATAAAAGAACAACACTTAAGAAGATAGTGATTGATATTGCATTTAAATTTTTAAAGATCAAAGTTGACTGAGAAACTGGAAGAAAGTTCCACAAGCAAGAATTGTGAGAAAAAAACTGTTAGCATAGAACTTAGGGTTACATCTACAGCCATTACAACTGTAAAATGTGGCCAATCTAGGACTGCACTTAATAAAGTTTAGGTACCACAGAGGAAAGTTCATCAGAACAATTACCATGAAAGTATTTATAGGAAAAGCACAAGGACGCTACGTTATGGGGGTGGGAAAGGGGGCCCCAAGCCGAGATGCCAGGTCAAGATTTAATTAAGAAGTGAACATTAAATGGATGATAAAGTTTTCTTTATGACATTCAGACGGGCCGCATGTGGGTTGCAGTTTGCCCATGGCTGCCTTAAAACTAACTAACAGGATTATGACACTTTTGTAACCCGATGTTCCCGTGTCATAAATCGATGAACTTTGCTCAAAATTAACAGAAACTGCATTAATTTGTTTTAGTTCTTGAAAAAACTCACTCCCCACCCCAATACCGAAAATTTGATTTTATCCTATATGCAATAAGAAGAAAAACTCAAAATAATTTAGAAGTGACAATGAAACAAAATAAATTTAATTTATTCAGAAAACCCAAGACAGAGGGCTACAAAGTCACAGCAATCGCCGCCCCCCCCCCCCCCCCCCCCAGCAAGGTGATAATGCCACTAAAGTGCAATCTGGCGATTCTGCTTGTAGATAATATTTAATTAAGAAGTGGACGTTAAGTTGGTGACCAGGTTTCCTTTATGGCAAATAATGACCGGATCCTACACTTCTGGAAAAGTTGATTATATACATTTTTCTTTATCGTACGAATATATTAAAAAGATGAGTGCTAATAAACTTTAAATTTGGTTAAATTCAAAAAAAAAAAAAAAAAATAACCTTGATTACTAAAATGAGACGTGTTGAAACAATGTGTATTAGCAAATTCTTAAAAACAAATAAATATATGAATAAAAACAGAAGTGAAATTAGTCAAATCAAATTTAAAAATACAATCCAGTTAAAACCAAAACAAAAAACAACCAGCATTCACATACGATCAACTCGAATCCTGATCTGTGTCACCCGTGAAGTCCGTTCTTCTGATAATGCTGTTTGATCCGTGAAGTATGTCGAGATGAGTTTTCCAAAATGTCTAATGTTTGTTTGTTTGTTTGTTATATCCGACTGACAATGACCAAGAAGATAGTCAACTCAGTTTTTAGTAATGCAGAGCTTTCAAATGTAATCCAATTCATTACTTGTTAGCTCAATGTGGCAACCCTAATTTATAATACAGATCAGAGCCTGTGATTATAAACAAGCTTTTTAAAATCATTTCTGGAAACTATTACAACCACTAAAATGGATACTTTTCGATTCTTTAGGCCAGGATATCAATTCAAACATGATTAACACAGGCATTTGTTTTTTTTTTTTTTAGATGCCGCCGCCGCCACCACCACAGGTGCTCCAAGAGCGCTGACAAAATTGAGTACCCTTTGTTGTACAGTTCAGTGCTTGCATCATCTGTGGGGAAATCATTGAAATGTTTTTTTTTCTTTTCTTTTAATATTTGAAATGTCTAACTACACACACACACACTCTCCTTTATAAAGTGTGTGTTTTTTTTTTTAATATATCTCTTTCTCTATATATAAATATATGGTGTGTGTCATTTTTGTCGTTTTTTTAAAGTACATATATACACACACACACACTCGTACGTTTTAAATTAATTATCTTTAAAGAAAATTTTTATATTTCAAAAAGAAATTATTTATAAATTTCTGAAAGCGCTAACAAGATGTTTGAAAAAAGATATTTACATTGTTCAAAGCAAAGTAAATATTCATTTTGCAAAAAGGAAATTTAAAACATCTTTGATTCCTCCTTCAACCAAAAAAAAAAAAGATTATTTTTAAAATAGAGTAAATGAAAAAATATTCAAACAAAAATAAAATCTATTTAAATTCATAAAACATTTATTTTTTAACTAAGGGGTCATAAAAATTTTGTTTTTTAAATTGCTTTTAATATTTTTCTGTTGTGTTCTTTGAATGAGCAATTTATTCAGCCAGTTCTCCAACCCATTTTGGTCGCTGTTTGTATTAGATTGGTTGTTGTTGTTATCATCATCATCATCATTTTTAAACATCAAACCAATAAAAGGTTTGAAATTATACTGTTGAATATGTTATAGTCTGTTTAATAAATTAAAAACTCTTGTGTGCAAAGTTAAGATTATTGGAGATCGGGCTGATTAAAATTTTCACTTTGAAAGAATAAAAATAATGTCAATCTGAAATACTTACTCAATTTATAGCATTTTTATCTATTTTTTCTCTTTACATTGTTTTTACTTTTCTCTTTGATGTTTTGGAGATGAAGATGCCTTCAAGAAACTCCTTCAGAAAAACTCATTTATTCTTGTTAAACTCGGATGTGCATTTTTTTTTTTTGATCTGCTGTAAATCAAATTAAAGACTTAATTACAAGGAAACAAACTGAAATTTTTTTTTTTTTTCTTCAGAATTCATAAATATTTTAACATTGTATATTTTAAATTATAAAACTTTTTTTTCAAATTATCTTGCTGTATTTAATAATGGCTGTTTGCAAACAAGAAATTCTACCAAAATAATATTGTGGGGGAAAAAAAAAATGTTTTTTCTTGTACCAAATTGATTTTTTTTTTTTTTTTTTAAAGCATTTTTATCTTGTTTTAAAAATAATGCAGATCTCCAACATTTGTTTAAAAAAAACTTATAATCTCTTGAATTTTGATTGGCTTCTTTTCTTTTTTTTCATTCACCCAAAAATTGACGATATTCCCAGTTCAAAAATACACCCACATCATATCATTAATATCTAAAACAAACAATAAGAACATTACTGTGCAATCTTTTCAACACGTTAACACCGTTATGATCAATATTTCATATTGCACAAAATTGGTCCATTATTGTCAAATATAAATTACATCATGCAAGGTTATTTTTCAATATATTATTATTAAACTGGAAATATTGCACAATATTATGCAGCAAATTAAGATTAGATTTTTGGTGCAAGTACTTTTCAAAGGGACACAGAATCATCATTTTTAACTTTTAATGATATAATTGTCAATAATTTAAAATATTGTGCAATAATATTCATTTCAGAGTTGATATTCTATATTTTGGTTCAATAAAATCTTGTTCATCCATCCACATTAGATTCAGACACACACACACACACACACACACTATTTCCTGCCACATAAATGTGCCGTTAAATTTATGAAAAAAACAGAAATTAAAATTGTGTGTCAAACAGATAATAATATTTTAACATTATTTTGATTTGTAGCCAAATTGAATCATTTATAGACATATATATTTAATTCTGGGGTCATTAGGGGACTAGTGTATCAAAGAGGAGGTTTTTATATTTTAACATTGAGTTGTAATCATAATTTAATTATTCATTATCATATATATTTTATTCTGGGTCATCAAAAGACTAAACTAAGCTAAAAATTAAACACCCCTGTCTGACAGAGTATCAGTAGAGCAACTAATAGGATACAAGATGCCCAGTGGTTGCTGGAGATGTTGCTTTTGGGGTGAGCAAGGAGTTGACAGACATTAAAGTTTATCTCATATGCCAGGAAAAACTGTGTGTGTGTGTGTGTGTGTGTGTGTGTGTGTATATATATATATATATATATATATATATATATATATATATATATAAAATCTCCCTTGTCCATGAAATAAATTTAAAAGCTTAAGAGTTATACCCACATTTAATAAAGAAGAAAACCTGGTTTCCAGATAAAGTATTTTTTTATTATTACTCAATCTTCCAACGAGCCTTCTTCATATTTTGTTGCTCTTGATGGCATTTTTGTAAATCTATTTTTCACTGTTAAACTGGAAATTTAGAATAAACCAGAAGTTTCGAACGAGGCTTGAAATCACATCCCCTACCTTGAGAGCTCATCTTTCATAAATGACGCCGTTCACAAATGCTGGCAGGATTATCATCTTGTCTTTCTATCACCTCCTCCTCCTCCTCCAACATTGTTGACTCCCTATTAGTAGTACTACTACTACTATGATCACCAACGTTTTGAATTAAGTACAAGTTGTATCTCTTTGATTCTTGTGAGATCACGGAAAATGCTAGAAAAACAAAATAATTAATTTTAGCAATTAATTGATTTTTTTAATTGTTTCTTTTTCAATAGCTTGAAAAATTGAATGATATATTTTTAATGTAATTAATGTTTTACAATAATAGATAATTATTTATGTCTACTTTTACTTTTTAATTGGTCGTATTCAAATTACTTTCGAAGATTCAAAAAGATAAAAAATGTTTAAATTTAAAATGAAAATAAATGATTGAAAGTAGTTGACATAGATTTCTTGAATTCAGTTTCAAGCCATGGCTCCGGTTTCACAGCCTCACCATTCAGTTTATAAATAGGCATTTGAAACTGAAATGAAGAACTGCTGTGGCAGCAAAACGGTGTATTAAGGGGGGGGGGCTGGATTCAAGAGATACAAGCTCTATGTTCATTTCTGCTGAATTTCTGGGATGTGGAATCATCATTATTTACATTTGAACTAATGTCCTCATCTTTATTATGGTTGTTGTTATGACAATGTTTCGACAGTTATGCCTTCCAGTCTTCTTCAGGTGCCTTTTATTGAATTTTGAACTGAACCCTTCGTCTATGGTGATTGATTGTTGTACTTGTTCCACTTTCGATGCCAAAGGATATCTCGTCTTGGTCAATTTTCTTTTTTTTTTCAATAGTTCTCAATTAAATAAGTTTTCAGTTCTTGAATTTATCTCGATTGGCAAAGGCATGAAAGCCAGAAGGCATGAAAGCCGAAAACTTGATAACAAAATGGAGGATATACAACCAAAAAAAGAAAAAAGTATTTTCATTATTAAATTTTCTTTTTTTTTTTTTCATTATTAGTTGGCTTCACATCACTTTTCTTATTCATTGTTTCTTCATTAAAAAAAAATTCTGCTTAAGTAAGAATCTTGGAAAATGAAAAAAAAAAAAAACAAAAACAAATCCTGTTTTATAAACTCCTTTTCTGAGAGTCATTGCCACAAAAAAGACGAAAAAAATTTCTCAGTTCCATCAGTTATTACTGCAGACATCAGGAGATGCCCCTAGGTCCATCCTTCATAATGCTACCTAGGCAACAAAGCATCACTAAAGTTCCCTTTTAGGCCCTTGTCTCAGGTTTAGGGTTATGGGTTAGTCTAGCAGACCATTAAATAAGTAATGAGATTGATTACTACTGGATGCTCCCACACTTATGGCCTTGTGCCAGATTAAACTCATTTTCATAAGTTTACTTATTTTGTTTTCATTTCTAATGAGATTGATTAATCAACATAAGAAAGATTGCAGAGTTCATCAATATTTGCATTTATTTTTTGGATTTTCATCTGTTGAAAAAAATTTTATCTTGTGTGTTTTGCTTTTGGCCAAAGCAATTCTTCTTATGATTGGGGGGGGGGGGGGACCAAAAAACAAAAACTTTGGGATTTTTATTCTGCTCGTCATTGTCTCATTTTCCAATTTACATTTTTATTGAGGTCTTCATAAATCAGCAACACACGCTGTTTTGAGAATGGGGGTACAAATAACTTGTGATATTGTAACAAAGCATTTATGCCATTTGATCTAGAACTACGTCGCTTGAAGTTTGTTTTCATCTTTTTGCTTTATTCCTGATGAAGGAAACCGAAGGTAATTGCAAAGAACATTCTTGTAGGTCATAAGTGTTTGATTATAAGAGCCAAGAGTGATTTTCTTAATATTTCAATGTTTATTCACATCACCATCGGCATATTCTGCGAGGATAATGAGAAGCATTATTAAAAAATTGACAAAAATAAATATATCACCGACAAGTCTGGTTAATCTTTTGTAAATTCGTGTAAGACTAAATTTTGTCTGTGGACCTGGATCATGAAACTATTTATTATATAAATAATATAAACAAATGATTAGGACAGTGGATCTCATCTTTTAACATCAATGATTCAATCACACCAATATTGTTCGAGACAACAAAATTTCACATTTACACTTATCAGTCGTACCAACAGACACTATAATACCACGATTTCTCTATGAAGTCCTAACTAGTCCCATTAGTATAATTTTTGTTGGGGTCGAGGTGTAAAAATACAACATTATACCAGCATCATGAATTTACTACTAAATTTTAATCTCATTTTAACTGGATTCACTTGTTCGATCTTTTGAACAGGAGTAGAGGCTTATCCCTTGTTTCCTGTTTAGGATTGGGTTTCTGGTTCCTACTAAAGTCTTCTTCAACTTTATATTTTTAACGTCTCCACCTAAACACTGAAATTTTATTTACTTTTTATTTTGTTTTATTCTTCAATTGGAGTAGATAGGTTCAAATACCTCCCGTCTTTTGGACAGAAGTAACGGTTTATCACTTGTTTATTGTTTAAGAGTGGGTTTCTGGTTCCTTCTAAAGTCTTCATTCTTTTTTACTCCAAGCAGTCCCTTGCCTCTTAGTGCCATTATCACCTTGCTTGGGGTGAATTGATTATATATATATATATATATATATATATATATAGTAAAATAGACATTCAAAGAATAAATCAATAATTAATGCCTTTTTATTCTGTTAGCAAAGTGAGTTGACCATTAACTACATTAACTTTATTGATTTATTCTTTGAATGACTATTTTACAATATTAAGCTGCATTATTTAATAATATATATATATATATATATATATATATATACATATATATATATGCATATTTCATTGAAAACAACAGACAAGGTGCTTTTATTTAGTTTTTTATACAATTTCTCATGCAATCTAATAATTTTTTTCTTTATGGATGATAAATTATATAAAAAACTGTCTGGCTAACTCTACACCTTTCTGACAATAGCTCAATTAGATTTCATTTAAATATTCATGGAGTCCTACCGGACACTATTCGGAACATACTTGTCGACAACACTAATATAATAGCATCATCCACTTGAAAAAAAGTCTAAAAATAATGGAAGCTTTATTAATAAAAACAAAAAAAAACCAACACTTAATAATATTAACTTTGAACATGGACACAATGTCTTGACCGTGTTTTGAAAAATTAAAACATTTTATAAAACATACATACAATAAACTATTTCTTATTTTAACAGTTAAAATATTTAATCCTTGAAAATGGTTAAATGTATAGCCGAAAGCGCTCGGATAAAAAGAACATTTGAACAGTTTTTATATAATTTATGATCCGAAAAGAAAAAAATTATTAATTCGCTGCCTAAATACACAAAAATATATATATATATATATATATATATATATATATATATATATATTTTTTTGCTGTTTCACAGCTCATCAGTGTGGCTAGACGTCCGGTTGCCTCTAGCTAGGATCGAAACCTGACTGAATTTGCGTCAGTCTGAACTTCTCCCACTAAGCCGTCGGCAGGGATGAAGGTGAATTTTAGCGTGTTTATTTTTAGATTTAGATAAACACACAGTGACTGACAGTGACTCAATTCTGCCGAAGAGTCGTGCAATATTAGCTTAAATAGTCACTGTTTACAAATTCACACCTCAAACCAGAGAGCTCAACCGAAATTAATTTTTCAGGAGCCTATATATATATATATATAAAAAGTAACTTTTTAATAGAAGAGAAAATGATTTGTTGCTGAATTAATTTTTCTTATATTAAAAACATTAAAAGAACTTATTTTAATTTTTTGGCTAATTGATGAAATAATTATAAGTTGAGTTGTAGGTGGTCTAACAGTTAAGAGTAGGAAAAATGGAATCAGAGAGCAAGGTTCAAATTCCACCTGAGAAAATTTTGTGTTCACGGAAAAGGGCATGAAGCCATTTTCCTTGATTCAACTATAGGCAGCTTGCTCTCTCCAGACTTGGGTGAGAACTTGTCTAATTGAAAGACAATTCAAGAAAGTAACAGGAAACTACTCTGCTCCCTTTCCCAAAAATAATCATGGTAATGTACAGTTTATTGCTTACATATAGAAAGGATATGGCACTTAAGTATTTATGACCTATAAACATGTTTTTTGGATTTACCTTCATTTTATATATATATATATCTTTTTTCTCTCGTGATTCAAGGTCCTGCCAAAAGTAAAGTGAGCACTTGAACAGAGTTGAAAGCAAAAAAGAAAACAAATATTCAACAGAAATATATATATTTTTTGTTTTACAAGAACACAGCTGCAGCATTTGTAATCAGCAAATCTCTAAAAAGATTTATCCTCCTTAGACCCATTTGCATCCAAAGATTTTTTAAATTTCTTTTCATTGTTAATTTATCATCTCACTTCAATTTTTTTATTTAAATTGTTCTCCTGTGGTATAAAAGACCTGGTGTAATTAAATTTACTAAATCTGGTATAAGGCCACATATATGGAGTTCTTTGTGTTATGCTTGTCCCCTTTACTTGAAGTAGTTGCATTAATTTCTCTAAACTGAGCCAGTATCGCTAAGAGGTGAGATGAGTCAGTTTTCTCAATATTTCACATTATAATAAATGCAAGACCTATTTGTTTTGTTTTTCAACTTGGTTCAAATGACCTTACCTTATCTTTTGGCTAACCTGACATCATTTTCAAAAATGTATCATCATTCCTCAGTGCCTCACATAAAACAAACTCTGTCAAAAATGAAATTAAAATAATGTATATCTTCATTGAATGTTGCTATAAATAATGTTTTCTCTTATGCTTTTGTTGTTTATTTTCTATTTTGCAACAAAGTGTTGTTGTTGTTGTTGTTATTACAGACACAAAATTCTTGACATGCAGTAGGAGCATTTGTTACATACATACATGCATACATAGGTATATAGCTGTGTTTTTTGTTGAGGTAGAACCAGGATTAATCTCGCACAGTGAAGTGGGTCCTGCTTGACAGATGATTTATCGATTTGAGGCAAGGAATTTTACAAGGTTGAATGCTCTTCCCAACGTGCAACTAAAACACTCATGGTAATCCAAATACATTGAATACTTTTATTGAGACACCATCTCTAGGTAGGTCGGCATTCAAAGTTGGAGACTCTATCCTAGCCTCACTCTCTCTCTCTCTCTCTATATATATATATATTATATATATGTATGTATATATTAGTTGGCACACTCGCTCACATCTGAATCATCATCTTCCCTCCTTATTCCTCTCCACTCCTCTGGTGGTGGTAACAGAGATGGCAGTGAAGGCCCAGTCTACTCTTGAAAAGCTGTGAGCAGGAGTCACAGAAGAGTGTGGGTGGTGGACGTAGCTTGGTGATTTGGGCCCTCCTGGCAGCACATTACAGATCCTCTTCATGTTGACAGTTGGACTGGAATATAGATATCTGTATTGTATTTGGACTGCAATTCCTCTTTTATACAAGTTTAATTAAAGACAACTGACAAGGTATCTATATATATTTTGGTTGGTAATCTCTGATGATTTTCTTGATTTTCAAGGTGCACTGTTTGATGTCAGTCGTCTTTAACAAAATTTATGGAGGGGGGAATATATATATATATATATATATATATATATATATATATATATATATATATATAAAAATGTATATGTATGTATGTATGTTGGCTCCTATAAGAATCTCATCCAGCATTTGAGAAGGTAATAATGCCACTAAAATGCAAGGGTGTGAAAGTGAAAACTTTTAGTGAGGAGAAAGGACAAAAAAAAGAACAGGTTTCAGGAAGACAGAAGTGGCAATTGGTGGTGCATTTAAATTTTTGAAGATTGTGGGTGGCAGGGAAATGCAAGAAATTGGAACAGAATTCCAAAGGTGAGTAGTGATAACAACAAGAACATTTCGCTGCCGACCAGACAAAGAAAAGATCCAACAATATGAGTGACTTGGCGCCATTGACCCCAACAAGGGGGATATACAACAGTGCCAAATAATATAAAAATATGAATGGCAAATATAAATTAAGGAAGCAGAAAAAGAAAATATCAATAAATGGAGGGGGGTGTTCAGAACAACATCAAATCTCGTGCAAGGAGGAAAAAAACTTTTCATGTGACACTCTCAAGTGGAATGACTTTTGAATGTGGTCCTATTAACGGTTTCTTTAATTGAAATCAAGATATCGTTTCATTCTTATTTGAAAATTCACTTCTGCATGAATTTCATATTAAGTCCTGTGACTTTACTGAAACTATTTCTGTCAATTGATTCTTAAAGAGCACTGGATGTAACATATATATTCAGATAAAAGCAACAAAGATGAAGATACTGGTGTGAATAATGTGTAGAGTGACATCTAAAGACCACTGGATGCAACATGAATGAGAGGAAGGCTGAAGAACATATCGGGTGGAAGGTTGGGATAAAAACAACAAAGATGAAGATACTGGTGTGAATAATGTGTAGAGTGACATCTAAAGACTACTGGATGCAACATGAATGAGAGGAAGGCAGAAGAACATACCGGGTGGGAGGTTGGGATAAAAACAACAAAGATGGAGATATTGGTGTGAATAATGTGTAGAGTGACATCTAAAGACCACTGGATGCAACATGAATGAGAGGAAGGCTGAAGAACATATCGGGTGGGAGGTTGGGATAAAAACAACAAAGATGGAGATACTGGTGTGAATAATGTGTAGAGTGACATCTAAAGACCACTGGATGCAACATGAATGAGAGGAAGGCTGAAGAACATATCGGGTGGGAGGTTGGGATAAAAACAACAAAGATGGAGATACTGGTGTGAATAATGTGTAGAGTGACATCTAAAGACCACTGGATGCAACATGAATGAGAGGAAGGCTGAAGAACATATCGGGTGGGAGGTTGGGATAAAAACAACAAAGATGGAGATACTGGTGTGAATAATGTGTAGAGTGACATCTAAAGACCACTGGATGCAACATGAATGAGAGGAAGGCAGAAGAATATATCGGGTGGGAGGTTGGGATAAAAACAACAAAGATGGAGATACTGGTGTGAATAATGTGTAGAGTGACATCTAAAGACCACTGGATGCAACATGAATGAGAGGAAGGCTGAAGAACATATCGGGTGGGAGGTTGGGATAAAAACAACAAAGATGGAGATACTGGTGTGAATAATGTGTAGAGTGACATCTAAAGACCACTGGATGCAACATGAATGAGAGGAAGGCTGAAGAACATATCGGGTGGGAGGTTGGGATAAAAACAACAAAGATGGAGATACTGGTGTGAATAATGTGTAGAGTGACATCTAAAGACCACTGGATGCAACATGAATGAGAGGAAGGCTGAAGAACATATCGGGTGGGAGGTTGGGATAAAAACAACAAAGATGGAGATACTGGTGTGAATAATGTGTAGAGTGACATCTAAAGACCACTGGATGCAACATGAATGAGAGGAAGGCTGAAGAACATATCGGGTGGGAGGTTGGGATAAAAACAACAAAGATGGAGATACTGGTGTGAATAATGTGTAGAGTGACATCTAAAGACCACTGGATGCAACATGAATGAGAGGAAGGCAGAAGAATATATCGGGTGGGAGGTTGGGATAAAAACAACAAAGATGTAGATACTGGTGTGAATAATGTGTAGAGTGACATCTAAAGACCACTGGATGCAACATGAATGAGAGGAAGGCTGAAGAACATATCGGGTGGGAGGTTGGGATAAAAACAACAAAGATGGAGATATTGGTGTGAATAATGTGTAGAGTGACATCTAAAGACCACTGGATGCAACATGAATGAGAGGAAGGCAGAAGAACATATCGGGTGGGAGGTTGGGATAAAAACAACAAAGATGTAGATACTGGTGTGAATAATGTGTAGAGTGACATCTAAAGACCACTGGATGCAACATGAATGAGAGGAAGGCAGAAGAACATATCGGGTGGAAGGTTGGGATAAAAACAACAAAGATGAAGATACTGGTGTGAATAATGTGTAGAGTGACATCTAAAGACTACTGGATGCAACATGAATGAGAGGAAGGCAGAAGAACATACCGGGTGGGAGGTTGGGATAAAAACAACAAAGATGGAGATATTGGTGTGAATAATGTGTAGAGTGACATCTAAAGACCACTGGATGCAACATGAATGAGAGGAAGGCTGAAGAACATATCGGGTGGGAGGTTGGGATAAAAACAACAAAGATGGAGATATTGGTGTGAATAATGTGTAGAGTGACATCTAAAGACCACTGGATGCAACATGAATGAGAGGAAGGCTGAAGAACATATCGGGTGGGAGGTTGGGATAAAAACAACAAAGATGGAGATATTGGTGTGAATAATGTGTAGAGTGACATCTAAAGACCACTGGATGCAACATGAATGAGAGGAAGGCTGAAGAACATATCGGGTGGGAGGTTGGGATAAAAACAACAAAGATGGAGATATTGGTGTGAATAATGTGTAGAGTGACATCTAAAGACCACTGGATGCAACATGAATGAGAGGAAGGCTGAAGAACATATCGGGTGGGAGGTTGGGATAAAAACAACAAAGATGGAGATATTGGTGTGAATAATGTGTAGAGTGACATCTAAAGACCACTGGATGCAACATGAATGAGAGGAAGGCTGAAGAACATATCGGGTGGGAGGTTGGGATAAAAACAACAAAGATGGAGATATTGGTGTGAATAATGTGTAGAGTGACATCTAAAGACCACTGGATGCAACATGAATGAGAGGAAGGCTGAAGAACATATCGGGTGGGAGGTTGGGATAAAAACAACAAAGATGGAGATATTGGTGTGAATAATGTGTAGAGTGACATCTAAAGACCACTGGATGCAACATGAATGAGAGGAAGGCTGAAGAACATATCGGGTGGGAGGTTGGGATAAAAACAACAAAGATGGAGATATTGGTGTGAATAATGTGTAGAGTGACATCTAAAGACCACTGGATGCAACATGAATGAGAGGAAGGCTGAAGAACATATCGGGTGGGAGGTTGGGATAAAAACAACAAAGATGGAGATATTGGTGTGAATAATGTGTAGAGTGACATCTAAAGACCACTGGATGCAACATGAATGAGAGGAAGGCTGAAGAACATATCGGGTGGGAGGTTGGGATAAAAACAACAAAGATGGAGATATTGGTGTGAATAATGTGTAGAGTGACATCTAAAGACCACTGGATGCAACATGAATGAGAGGAAGGCTGAAGAACATATCGGGTGGGAGGTTGGGATAAAAACAACAAAGATGGAGATATTGGTGTGAATAATGTGTAGAGTGACATCTAAAGACCACTGGATGCAACATGAATGAGAGGAAGGCTGAAGAACATATCGGGTGGGAGGTTGGGATAAAAACAACAAAGATGGAGATATTGGTGTGAATAATGTGTAGAGTGACATCTAAAGACCACTGGATGCAACATGAATGAGAGGAAGGCTGAAGAACATATCGGGTGGGAGGTTGGGATAAAAACAACAAAGATGGAGATACTGGTGTGAATAATGTGTAGAGTGACATCTAAAGACCACTGGATGCAACATGAATGAGAGGAAGGCTGAAGAACATATCGGGTGGGAGGTTGGGATAAAAACAACAAAGATGGAGATACTGGTGTGAATAATGTGTAGAGTGACATCTAAAGACCACTGGATGCAACATGAATGAGAGGAAGGCAGAAGAATATATCGGGTGGGAGGTTGGGATAAAAACAACAAAGATGTAGATACTGGTGTGAATAATGTGTAGAGTGACATCTAAAGACCACTGGATGCAACATGAATGAGAGGAAGGCTGAAGAACATATCGGGTGGGAGGTTGGGATAAAAACAACAAAGATGGAGATACTGGTGTGAATAATGTGTAGAGTGACATCTAAAGACCACTGGATGCAACATGAATGAGAGGAAGGCAGAAGAACATATCGGGTGGGAGGTTGGGATAAAAACAACAAAGATGTAGATACTGGTGTGAATAATGTGTAGAGTGACATCTAAAGACCACTGGATGCAACATGAATGAGAGGAAGGCAGAAGAACATATCGGGTGGGAGGTTGGGATAAAAACAACAAAGATGAAGATACTGGTGTGAATAATGTGTAGAGTGACATCTAAAGACCACTGGATGCAACATGAATGAGAGGAAGGCTGAAGAACATATTGGGTGGGAGGTTGGGATAAAAACACACAAAGACAAAGTACTAGTCTAAATAATGCGAATAATAATTACTTCAATTCTCAAGTACTGAATTAATATTATAAGAGATAAAAGTCAGTTGTTTAATGGAATGCACAATGGAATAATGATCTTACCTGTCCTGTCAGAATTCTCAGCTTTTGTCTCAAAAAATGACTGATAGTGAATTGAATCTTCTAGAAGTTCTCTTTTGAAATTTGGATGCAGGCTGTTAATCTGGCATCGTGTTATTCTCCAAGATTGGTTTGCAGCACATCCAGGATTCAAAAATGGGTTCCGTTGAACTGAGATCCATTGACTGTGGAGTCCCCTTGAACACAGAAAATCCAGTGCTGCGTTCCTATCCGGTCTTTTGATTTGTGATCCAATGCTTTCTTCTGCTGAAATTGGCCACCTGAGTATGAATGCGCCATCGAGGCACAGGGTCAGCCCACAATGCCTAGGTAGGCCGTGGCATTTACACTGTCTTTTATTGATTCCAATGTATACCAAGCAAATATTCCCTATACCATTACATCCCTACCACCAGACTGAATTGTTGATAAAAGACAGACTGTATTTATACCTTTCATGTTGTTTATGCCACCAAAGTCTGGTAGTACCATCCAAATATCCCAGCAGAAATTGAAACTCTTCAGACCAGATAACATTCAATCTTTTATTGGCTAATATATATGAAGCTTAATGAATTTTAGCTATAATTTCTTGTTCCGTGGTCTTCGCTGCTGCAGCTCATCTGCTTCAAGGTTTGACGTGTTGTGCTTTCAGAGAGTCTCTTCTGTATACCTCGGTTATAAAGCATGGTTATTTGAAATCAGCTTGAACTAGTCTGCTCAGTCTTCTTTGACTTCTTTCATCAACAAGGGATTTCCACCCAAAAAACTGCCAGTAATCTTTTTTTTTTAGTTTCCTATTTTATCTATCTTGATGTTTGTGCAATAAAATCCAAGTAAATCAGCATTTATTTTTAACACCATGTCCCCACTGTCTGACACTAACAACCATGATATGTTCAAAGTCACTTAAATCACCTTTCTTTCCTATACTAATGCATGAAATGAAATTCAGCAGGTCGTCATCATGTTTAAATACCTATATCCATTAAGTTGCTGCCATGTGGTAGAAATCTGAATAAAAGATATTTGTTCTCATGTACATGATTAAGTGACCAGTGCGTGTGTTTATGCGTATGAAACAATTTCCAACGTCACCAGAAGAGTTCACTACAGGTAGATGGTCTTAATATTTTTTTAAAAGAGCAGAGTAAATCTCCTACTGAAAAATTCCTGTGTAAATTCAATCTGAAAGATGAAACATCGCATTTGAAGAAATGTGCACGTCGTCAAGTGTAATGGATAGAAATGGATAAATTCAAAGTTTTCTTTTTTCAGGCCTCACTTTCAACTGTTCAAGAGCATCTATGCAAAATATAGTTCAACTATTTTCAACCCTACAACCCTTTCCTCACGAAAAAAAAAGAAATGTTGCAAGCCTCTTCCTACTCTACTGCTATTTCCATGTCGAATGTTCCTTAGTTCCACCAGTTCTTACAGACCATCATAGATAAGATCTGTCATGACACGTACATTGGAAGAAAACGTCCCAATTCCTTTTGTATTCCATTAGTAAGGGGATAAGTTCTATTTGGAGACCTTCTTTCCAAGAACCACTTTGTGGAACAGATTCCCAAGAAGATGCTGATAATTAAAACCATAATGTCTTCAAGTCTAAGGTCATCCCTTATCTATCCTACATAATCGAACACCACTTCATATGCCCATACAACAACCACCTCATTAGGTACCACTCTACCTTGTGTGGCTCTTGGGTCTTGTATTCAGTGAATATTGAGTAAAAAAAAAAAAAAGAAAAAGTTTTTCCGGAGCCTTTTACTTATTGAGTAACTTTGAGCCTCTCTGTCATTATTTACAACTTTTCTCCATTTGACAGCATTGAGTGAGTGATTGCCGTGCTTAAAACATAACAGATCAAAAATGAACAAGTTGAAAGCAGAGAGACGAGCTCAGATCAAAAATGAAATTAGCAATAGAGAAAGACGACACACACATACTTACAAATATCCATTATTGTACCGAATACTACAAAGAAAAACTGGAATTATTTTACACTTACGTACATAAAGCAATATTTCCAGTTTTTAATTGGGCTTGGAATCTGTTCACTTCTTGGAACTTTGAAGGGAAACATCATCTCTTCTTGAATTCAGAATGCCATAAATTACACTAACATTTGTTTAACAAGTCAAATGCATATGAAACATGATCAACCAATGAAAATCAAACACCACATAAGTAAAAATAACAGAATTTCTTTCTTCTTTTTCTCCCTATCACATTCTCTAATGAAGCTTTAATAAAAGTGAAACATGTTAGATTGATAAACATTTCCTATTTATTCTTTATCTTCTGTCAGATTCTGATCCAAATTTGATCTATATCTGCTCCTAACTATATATATATATATATATATATATATATATATATATATAGTATGAAGCAAAAAAATGGGCACACATAAAGAAAGTCAATTTTTGTATTTTTACCAAGACAAATGAGTAAGAGAATTAGTGTATTAATACAGGTGTACACAAGTACATTATACAAGTCAAAAAATGATTTAGTATTTTTTGGGAATACCTTTTGCTTTAATAATGTCCTTTATTCTTCATGGTATGCTATAGACTAAATTCTTTAGTAAGTCAACGTCCCTTGCCAGATTTTTCCAGCATTTCTTTAATTTGCAAAAAAGCTCACCTTCTGTGTTAACTTTCCTATCATAGGCACGCTTGTCCATTATCGTCCAAAAGTTTTCAATTTCCTTAAGGTCAGGACTCTGACTAGGCCACTGGAAGAGTTGCAATTTATCCTTGTTACACTTCCTCTCTAGATAGCATTTATTCTTTAACTCAATATGCCTAGGATCATTATCGGGTTGGAACGTTAAGTGCTGACCTTGGGCAAAAGGTTTTTTTTAGCAGAAAGCCATATTTGATTAACAAGAATGTCGTGGTATTTGATGCTGGTCCATGATTCCCTTGATTTTGTACAAATTACCAACGCCTGCTGCTGCTGAGAATGTGCACCCCAAAAAGGTAATTTTTTTTTTTTATCATGTTTAAAAGTGCCCTTGGTAGTCACTTGAGTATTTGTTTCACCGGGTCCACTTGTATAATGTACATATGTATACGTGTATTAATAAACAAATTCTATTACTCACTTGTCTTGGTAGAAATACAAAAAATCGACTTTGATATCTCTACACGCTTACGTGAACACAGAAAGCACTTTGCAAGATGAGTTTGAGAGTAATCTACTGCTCTGGACACCTAGACAAGAGGATGAAAAATGTACAGATGCACAGATGTTGGCAAACTTATTTCAAATTTCAGAAGCCATCAGACCAGAATTTCTGTTGTCTTGGGTTGAGTTTTTTTTAAATTTTATTTTAGTAGGATAAAGAAAAAAAAACAATTAAAGTGCGACATTTGTGACAAGGAACAAAATATTTTAATAACTGGTTATATATTGAGTGAATAGTGATATGATCATATATATATATATATATATATATATATATAAATATACATGCATATACACACACACTACAGTTCAAAAGTTTGAAGCCATTCCCAGAATTAGCATAGGATGAACTTGACAGAAAATAAAAAAAGGAGTTCTTAGAGTCATTGAAAAAAGAATGGAATCAAAGTTTTGCAACGAATGCCAAAAATTTGTGTTGCCATAATGAAGGCTAAAGGAGGATATTTTAACGAGACCAAAATTTATCATAAAATGTTTTTTTATCTTTTTGTCATAATAAACATTTTTAATAAAAAATTATGTCTCACGTTTCACTATTTTCTCTTATTTAAAGTACAAAACAACTACTTTTGGGGTTAATTTAAAAAATTACCAGAGGCGGCCTCAAACATTTGTACTGTAGTGTGTGAGTGTGTGTATGTATGTGTATATATATATGTATATATAAGAGAAAGAGAAAAACGAAGGGTGATATGAAAAAATAATATACTGATGAATTGTTTTGCTTCTTGAAAATTGGATTAATGAAATATGAAAAAGAGTTGTTTTTTCCCCATTAACAAACATGAGATGCGACTGCAAACAGAATTATTTGTTCCAAGGCAGCAATAAATTTGGTTGCAGATTAGGACATGAGAAAAGCAATCTGGGTATAAATATACAGAGGTTCATTTAAACAAACCAGCCAACGTCTCTTGAATTCATTGAAGAACTGACGCAATCAATTGTCCTTTGCTTGCTCCTTACGGCTTCTGGAATATTCTATCCGGAAACATTGGCATCAGATTCTGAACTGGTGAATAAGCCAATTTTGATTGCCAATCTTAACCTGAATTTCTCAGAAAATGCATCTGGGTGCTTGACCAGCAACTTTGCTACAGGAATAAATAATATCAACTCATTCATCCCTTAGACGTTGTTATTCTTGTAAAATCTGGGATTTTACAAAAGTGATAATTTCAAGAGGAATCACTTTCAGTTTGTTTTCTCCAATCTTAGTATTTCTCAGACAATGCGCAAGTGGATTGCATTTTCAGTTCAACAGCAAACATCAACTTGACAGGGCTTTTTGAAGTATACAAAACAAAAGGTATTAATGTCCTCTAACAAAAACAAAACAAAACAACCTCCTCCTCCTCCTCCACAAAAAACAAAACAAAATAACAACAACTAAAAAACAAAACAACCAAAAACAAAAAAACATTAATGTCCTTAAGTCCTAGATATTAATTTGTCGTCAACTTTTGGTTTAAATCTGTTGTGGTCTTGCAGCAATTATTTGATTTAGATGTCAACCCTTTACCAAACCAACTGTCATATTGTTCCTATGCAGGACAAATGGCAGCTTTTGACATCAGCAGAAACATTGACTTAAAACGATCAAGCGGCAGCAATTTGGGATCTGCTCATGGTCACAGCAATTAATTTATTCAAAGTATTGAGGGTCTCGTCACCTTCCCCCACCCCCCCAAATCCTGCAGAAACCCTGATTTCATGATAATCTTCGTCATCATTGTACTGGCCAGTACTGCTGCATTTGTTCCAAAGTGAGCAACAATTGCACTGATAAACTATTATCAGCAGCAGAACTTGAGGGTCCAAATACAGTTTGGATTTGTGCGTGCACTGCTTTAAAGGCATTTACAAGGTCTTCTTCAGGAGTCAGAAAGACAGCAGTTTGGGGTAGGAATCTTTGAAGATAAGATAAAGGCAGTAATAATTGGAAGCTATCTTGGACATCAGTTTGATGAGTAGTTACATCCCAAAAGGCATTGGTCGCTGTGTGGGGTTTGCTTTGTGCCAATCTTGACACCAGCTGATTAGATATTGCCAAAAACTGTTCCTTAATGTTTGGATCAACAAAAGATTGATCTTGAAGTAGACTGTACTTTTTCCAGGACAAGAGTGTTGAATGGAAGTCATTGGGGGTCTGCATTTGGTGTGTAAGAGGAGTTAGAGAGTCATTACTATTGTAACCACTGAGCAGATTCTCCAAATGAGATGCTAAAGTCTGCAGGAAATCCACATTGTCACGATACGTATTCATTTCTCCACGGTCAAACAGTCTCTCTTTGGTTTCCTAAGAAGAGAAAATTGGAAAAAAAAGACAGATATTTTAGAACAAATCTATCAAATAAAATGAAATCTACTTTATGGGAAATTTTCAGAGTGAAAGTTATTTTCTATGAACAATTTACATAACCTGTGGAGATATGGACAGGACTTAGTAAACAAATAGGTAAAGACTTTTATTAATTTCTAATTTTTTTTTTACCTGTGCCTTGTTGCATGTCACACATTGTTTTTATAAGAAAATAATGGTTGAGTTTAAATCATTGTTATAATTTGTGGAGAAAAATGATGCATTTCAATATTAGTCAATAATCTTGCTGATGTGACCTCTATCTTCTGGCTTTCTCCCTCTATATTTTGGATAGGAGTCATTCTCTTATTTAAATTTAATTTAAATCAAAGGGGGAAAGTTTTGGTTTGGTTTTGAACTCGAGAACTTGTGTAGCAAATTCCAACATCAAGTGCTTCTGGAATCCATGTCAGTTGCCACCAGATCTGCTGAGTCTGAAGAACTTTTAACTTAACTCCTGCAGAATTTTAGATGCGGCCCAGTGTCACTATAGAGATTGGTGCAAGAAGGGTTCATTTTTGTTGTACCAAGAATAACATAAACCAATTGAAGATTTTGTTTTTATTTCCATTTGTGAAGATATTTGTTTCTCTGTCTTCTATCCACGGCTCAACACAGTGCGCTTCAAATACGAGGAAATTTGATTTTTCACTGCTCTGAGATCAAGAACACAACAATAGCAGAGTGGGTGTGTATCAAAGCAGCCGGCAACTAACACCTAGCTTGGACCAGTGGTGATGCTGATCAAAGCTGGTTCCCATATGGGGAACGAGTTAGGAGTACATAGAAACTTTGAGGTATTAAAATGTTGTCCTAAGACCCTGCGGACTGCACTGCTAAATGTAGTTACATCATCGGGTGAAGGTGGCGTGAAAATGGGTTAGACAACGAAAAGCAATTAAAATTAAGAAGAAAAATACTAATTAAAAATTAATGGTTGATAAAATAGCATTGATAAATGATTAATTAATGATGCGAGCTCTTGTGAGCTTGTATCAGCGTTATCTAAGTTTAATAAATATGAATGATGCTAGTAACCCGGTTAGGGTGGCACAGACTTACTTGATTTGGATGCCGATTTGGACTCATCCAAGATATAAGGGTTCCCAACAGGTGTAGGTCAACTTGCGGGGATCCAGTTGAATTGGATGACGACAGCAATTCTTGGATCAGACAATCTATTGCCACTGTACAATGAACAGGAACTGCAAAACAAAGAAAAACAGAAATGCTTATTCTGCTGATAGAAATGATGCCCATGCTATCTTATACATAATGTTAGGGAAATCATAGAAGTGTCTAAGAAGTTTATGCAACCATTTTCAGGCACACAGTAGTACAATATATCATTTACAATCAGGAGAAAAAAAATTAAAAAATAGGAAAGTCAAATTATGAAAAGGTACGTTGACATTTAAATGCCTGCCATTTTCTAGCTTAATACAAAAATTATTTTTAACAAGAATGTCAGTGGCATTGAAAAAAGAAACAGTTTTTGAAAAAAACCAAAGCAAAACAATTTTGGTTACATTCAGGCTTGAGGATATAGGATTGAAGCAAACTGAAGACTGGTGAAGAAGTCTTCTTGCTGATTGGAATTCAAGGAGAATTCTTCCTTATGAATTACTGGATACTACTTCTGTACAATGCCGCTGAGCAACTGGCTTGTTTGAATGATGCAGTGTATCAGAATACAAGACATTTACTGGTAAATTTTTACTTTTCAACTTAGTATCATTTCTTTCATTTCAGAATGCTGTTAGGAAAGTTAGTTCTCAGAGTCAGGCTAGATAATTTTTCTCACCAGATTCTATTGTTTCATATTTATAGATCTACCATTTGTCCTTGCTTTGAATATTGACATAAGCACCATCTGGTCTGGTGTTTATGCTATATAATTAAAGATTCTTGATAAAATTCATAGAATCTGTTATTGATCCTGACCTGGTATCCCAGCTTCAGTTACTTTCTTACCACCAGAATGTCGCTTTCCTATGCCTTTTCAATAAATACTTTCATTGTTATTGTTCTGATGAACTTTCCTCTTTCGTATATTTGTAAATATTCACTGAGGTTTCATTTTTAAATGCTGTTATTTTATTCTCTCCCACAGAGAAAAATTGTACATATGGGAACTAGTTAGGACTACATCATAGAGACTCTGAGGTATTATGGTGACTCTAGTAAGAATGCTAAGTAAGAATGTGTTGTTTTGGTGTGAGGAATACTTGTGGTATGTTCGGGTCAGGTTTTGTATTAAAACAAATTAAATATTACTTTCCTCTATGGTACTTTGACTGTATGAATTTATATTCAGTACTAGATTGGCAGCAAGGTCTCATCATTTTAAGATTTAACTAAGTTCTATATTAACAGTTTTTTCTTTTGCATTTCTCACTTGTGGAACTCTTTTCTGGCTTATTGCTTTCCAGTCAATTTTGTTCTTTAAAAATTTAGATGCAATGTCAATCGTTATCTTCTCTTTTATTTAGATTCCTGTTCTTTTATCTTCCTTACTCCTTAATAATGTTTTTTTCATATTCTCTCTCACTCCATTAACCCCTTGCATCTTAGTGGCTTTATTGTCTTGCTTGGGATGAAATGATTAAAAAAAAGAAACACAAGATGGTTAGTTCATTTAACCCTTTCAGCCCTGTGTTCCTGAACCATTTTAACCCTTTCAGCCCTGCGTTCCTGAACAATTTTAACCCTTTAAGCCCTGCGTTCATGAACAATTTTAACCCTTTCAGCCCTGCGTTCCTGAACAATTTTAACCCTTTCAGCCCTGCGTTCCTGAACAATTTTAACCCTTTCAGCCCTGCGTTCCTGAACAATTTTAACCCTTTCAGCCCTGCGTTCCTGAACAATTTTAACCCTTTCAGCCCTGCGTTCCTGAACAATTTTAACCCTTTCAGCCCTGCATTCCTGAACAATTTTAACCCTTTCAGCCCTGCGTTCCTGAACAATTTTAACCCTTTCAGCCCTGCGTTCCTGAACCATTTTAACCCTTTCAGCCCTGCGTTCATGAACAATTTTAACCTTTTCAGCCCTGCGTTCCTGAACAATTTTAACCTTTCTGCCTGAGCTCCGAGTCAAAATTCACAAATAATTGGTATGTAATGTTTCATGGCAGATATAAAAATAGTTACAAGCGTTTACACTCCGTTCAACCGGTGGCTGGACATTAAGTCATTTTTCTCTACCACTGGTAAAGTGGTAGTCAGGGCATTATGTCATTTTTCTCTACCACCGGTAAAGAAGTGATCAGGGCTCTGAGGGTTAAAGTCATATCACCATTTGGATTATTTAATGTTTTAATCAGAATGAATTAATAAAGAGGCAGACATAGGTCTTGCACTCAAGTCAAAAAGTCCTGGCACACTTCCTCCAACCACCCAATCAGCATAAATAAACAATGTAGAGTTCATGGCTATAAATAACCCTCAGCACGAGTTCTAAACAAAAGACCAGGGACTCAAGTGGAAATTAGTATATCACCAAATTCATGAAGAAACATTTTTATTAACTCACTTAGTAGTGCAGATTTAGTGGAAAAGTGGCAAATATGAATCGAACAGAATTAAAAGAGAACCAGGCAAGACATCTGTAGACACAGCGCCAACAGAACGACAACAATCTACCTCCCCCTTCCTATAGATTAAATAAAGGGTTCAGTTCAGAATCCCCTGAAGGTTATCCAGATTAGCAACTGATGAAAGCTGGAGGGCACAACAGTTAAAAATTGAGAGAGAGGTGTGTGTTTATATATATATATGTTACATTATTGTCACATAATTATAGTGAAATCATTAATTAAATCATTAAGGTTTTTTGTCACAAGCATTTTTGTTTGTTTTTTAATTTAAAATATTCCCTTTTACAGGCTTTAGTTTTGAAATGGAATAAGATCATTCTAAATTTCAGAATTTCACTATTGCCCATCAAAATGACTGGAAAAAAAGCAATCTAAAAACAACAATGGAAAAGAGAGGTAACAAAGCATAAACAAAATAACCCCAGTTTGTTCAACTTAGGAAACTTAGTATTGCAGCCAAAATATTCTAAAATGCAAAAGAGAAAATAAAAAATACCTAGCAAAAAATCGAATATAGCATCAAAATTTATATCATTTTTATTTATTTGTAATGATATTAAATACATAATTGTCAACAATGTTTCCATAAATTTGATATTTCCTATTTACATTATTAATGTAAATTAATTATATATATATATATATATATATATATATATATATATATATATATATATATATAATTATTATATTTCCTATTTACATTACATTTATAATGTAAATAGTGTACATAATACCTCATCTCAGAAATATAGACAGATATTGATATTCCCTGTAATAAATTCTTAATGAATATTATTATTATTATTTTACTTAAATGTAAGGTAGTCCTACATTTACAATTCCTTACGGCTAACCATGAAAAGAAATGTTGATCAAAACTGCCTAAAACCTTTAAGCGTGTATTGCCGCAAAATTATCAAATGTTGAATATGCCCCTCCTCCACCAAATGTGTCATATATACTAGGCATAGCAAAAAAATTGTCCAAATCATGTACCAGCATAATTGTCCATCCTGCAAAATGTTTAATATCTAAAGAAACCACTAAACTGAGTTTCTTTTTTCCCGGGTTTTCAGATAAGACGTTTAGCCATCTTGACACCATTTATTGTAAGAATCACTAAAAACAACCCTTGAATTATTCAGCTAGAAAGAGAACAGGTTAGAATCCTTTTGCGTCAGCCCCACCATGTCTTACTGACTGAGCAATGGTGAGAAGAAAAAGATCATTCAGGCCTTCAGGAATGGTACCAACTTCATACTCTGGCTTCCATCTTCCAATTCCATTCAGGAACCATCAAGAGAACGGTGAATAAGTTTATAAAAGAGGGAACAGTCTAGAGGTAAACTGAATCAGGAGGTCACAACAGGAAGAGGGATACATATACATATATATATATATATATATATTACATATATATATATATATATATATATATTACATATATATATATATATTACATATATATATATATTACATATATATATATATATATATTACATATATATATATATATATATATATATTACATATATATATATATATATATATATATATATATTACATATATATATATATATATATTACATATATATATATATATATATATATATATATATTACATATATATATATATATATATATATTACATATATATATATATATTACATATATATATATATATTACATATATATATATATATATATATTACATGGTACGGTGGATAAAGGCGTTGGTTAGATCCAGTAACAGACCCAAAGAGTGTGAGTTCAATACCCGGTTCAGGCAGTGGAGAACTTTCAGAGGGAAAATTACCAGGAGATAACTGATAACTGACATCCATCAAACATGGCTCGTGGAACTAGAACAGTCTACCCCAGTGATCGAAATAAAGGGTTCGGTTCGAAATTCCAACCACCTGAAGAAGGCCGGAGCGTACAACGGCCGAAACGTTGTGACAAATATGGCGACAAAGATGAGGACAATAGTCCGAATAATGTAAATACTGAACATACATATATATATTACATATATATATATATATATATTACATATATATATATATATATATTACATACATATATATATATATTACATACATATATGTGTGTGTGTGTGTGTATGTTACACGTTTTGACTGCATCTTTCAACCACCTGATGAATATTCATGAATGTTTTCAAATTTGAAAGCCTTGATAAACCAACAATTTCCTTGCTTTTATATATAAACACATGCAAATTTCCCATATATATATATATATATATATATATATATATAAATAAAAAGACAAGAGGTGAAAACTATTCTTAGCCAACTTGTTTTGTCCTCTGAGGAACTTTATCCTGGCAAATGTGTGATTTATTTTGTTGCATGTGTTTATATTTCGATGATATTCTTGCTCTTGTATATAAACATGTACAACAAAATAAATCACACATTTGTCTTTTGATAAAATCCCCAAGAGGATGGCGGCTAAGAATAGTTTTTCCTCTTGTCTTTTTATTCATTTATAGATGAACTCAATCGTAAAATGTCTGTGTGTGTGTTTAGAAATTTTGGCTGGTGAAACAATAGAATTTTTCAAGTTTACTTCGGACCTGAAGATAAAGTGATTAATTTGTTTGTAGCAGTTTTAAAGTCAAAATGGCAGATTGAAATTGAGTATTTAAATCCTTATTTTATAACAATACACATCCAGGCAATTACAGATACATATTCCAGGTGTTTCTTTATCAAAAATGCTTACCTGGGTGGGAGGGCTGAAGTTGGTTGTATATTTCAGCTGCTGTGTCTTTGACATCCATATCGTCTTCTTGAAGAAGGTTGAAAACAATTTGCCAGAAAGAGTGTCTCAAATGATCTGCAAATATAAGGCATTCAAATCAATGTGGCCGAAATGCTAAAATTAGGAAGTCAATCCAACTGGTATCATTTCACCCTATGCAAGGCAATAAAGCCACTAAGACATCATTGAAACAATCAAGTTAGAATGAAACCAACAGATTTTAAAGCTTACACGATTTCTGCTACAACAAAGTTTAATGTGACTGCTGAGGTAAGAGGCATGTCATGGTAACACCCTTGGGTAGACAAGAGGTAAGAGGCGTGTCATGTTAACACCCTTGGGTAGACAAGACGTAAGAGACGTGTCATGTTAACACCCTTGGGTAGACAAGAGGTAAGAGGTGTGTCGTGATAACACCCTTGGGTAGACAAGAGATAAGAGGTGTGTCGTGATAACACCCTTGGGTAGACAAGAGGTAAGAGGCGTGTCATGTTAACACCCTTGGGTACACAAGACGTAAGAGATGTGTCGTGATAACACCCTTGGGTAGACAAGAGGTAAGAGGCGTGTCATGTTAACACCCTTGGGTACACAAGACGTAAGAGATGTGTCATGTTAACACCCTTGGGTAGACAAGAGGTAAGAGACGTGTCATGTTAACACCCTTGGGTAGACAAGAGGTAAGAGACGTGTCGTGTTAACACCCTTGGGTAGACAAGAGGTAAGAGACGCGTTGTGTTAACACCCTTGGGTAGACAAGAGATAAGAGGCGTGTCGTGATAACACCCTTGGCTAGACAAGAGGTAAGAGGCGTGTCATGGTAACACCCTTGGGTAGACAAGAGATAAGAGGCGTGTCATGGTAACACCCTTGGGTAGACAAGAGATAAGAGGCGTGTCATGGTAACACCCTTGGGTAGACAAGAGATAAGAGGCGTGTCATGGTAACACCCTTGGGTAGACAAGAGGTAAGAGACGTGTCATGTTAACACCCTTGGGTAGACAAGAGGTAAGAGGCATGTCATGTTAACACTCTTGGGTAGACAAGAGGTAAGAGGCGTGTCATGGTAAGTTTCCTGGTCAGCTTGACTGGCATCCATATTAAATGTCTAAAACGGTTTCCATCTTCTGGAACGGGATTTAATTTTTACCTTGAGTCGCTTAAAGAAGACAATTACTCAGGGTGAGAAATGGAAAATCAAATTTTAAGAAATCTGATTCTCTTTGCTTTGCCAGGAACCAAGACACCATTCAGCAGTAACACAGCATCAAATGGTATAAGAATATCTCGGAATATTCCTCAATGGAATGGCTGGGGGGATGAGGAGGAAGAGGTTTATATGAGGGGGAGGGTGGAGAGGAAGAGGTTTATATGAGGGGGAGGGTGGAGAGGAAGAGGTTTATATGAGGGGGAGGGTGGAGAGGAAGAGGTTTATATGAGGGGGAGAGTGGAGAGGAAGAGGTTTATATGAGGGGGAGGGTGGAGAGGAAGAGGTTTATATGAGGGGGAGGGTGGAGAGGAAGAGGTTTATATGAGGGGGAGGGTGGAGAGGAAGAGGTTTATATGAGGGGGAGGGTGGAGAGGAAGAGGTTTATATGAGGGGGAGGGTGGAGAGGAAGAGGTTTATATGAGGGGGAGGGTGGAGAGGAAGAAGTTTATATGAGGGGGAGGGTGGAGAGGAAGAGGTTTATATGAGGGGGGATGGAGAGGAAGAGGTTTATATGAGGGGGGTGGAGAGGAAGAGGTTTATATGAGGGGGTGTTGGAGAGGAAGAGGTTTATATGAGGGGGGTGGAGAGGAAGAGGTTTATATGAGGGGGGTGGAGAGGAAGAGGTTTATATGAGGGGGGATGGAGAGGAAGAGGTTTATATGAGGGGGGGATGGAGAGGAAGAGGTTTATATGAGGGGGGTCACCTGTGAATCATTTTTTCGTTATTTCTTTGTTATATTTTAATGTCAAGTTGACCCTATTTTTTGGAAATCATTAATGCGACCTCAGTTTGCAGACAAAGATTTTGGAGAGTCTTCCACAAGTCGTACAGAAGTATGCTTTTCCACATTGACTATAGGAGAGGGTTCAACAGTTGGTGGAGCCTGTGGCCGTTTTGCAAGGGAGATTGCTTGATAATTCTTGCATATGCCTCACTGATTCTGTTTTTCCCAATGGCAGTGACAGAATCAGCTTAAATTTCTTTTCAGGGACTCTTGTATCTCTTCATTGGATCTCTGGCATTGGCCAGAAGCTTGTTTCCTGAATAGGATGGCTGTAGAAAGATGACAGTCTTTGATTCGTGCCATGTGGTCATTCGGTGGGCGGAGGGGGGGGCGTAAGAACCTTCAAAACCCGTACAGTAAAGGAGTATGTAAATTAAATCCCTTTTTTATCATGAGACTATCTACCATCTCATATGATGGAGGAGGAGGAGGAGTCTGTGAACTGGTATTTTTAGCTACAAAAGGATTGGGATTCTGTTTCCTACTAATGTCAACTTCAACTATATACTTCTAAAATTCTGAACTTTTATTTATTATTTATTTAAATTTTTTTCTTCAGTAAGAGTAAATAGGTTTGCCTATTGTCCGGTTCACACTTCTCCCCGGTATTTTTAACAAGAGTAGAGGTTTATTCCTTGCTTCCTGTTTAAGATTTGGTTTGCAGTTTCCTCTAAAGTCTTTTCCTTCTCTTTCACTTCCAGTGACTCCTTGCGTCTTGGTGGCTTTATCACCTTGGTTGGGGTGTTTGCCTCTTACTCTGTTAACCTCTACCTAGAGTGGCTCTTGGGCCTTGTACAGAGTGAACATCATTGTAAAAAAAAATCCGTTGCAGATTTCAGACGAATAAAAAGCAAGACAATAAGCAGGATTTAAATAAGTCGAAGCAAAGATGGAACATTACTCAGAATATTTGCTGGATCCTTCAGCAAAATGACAGCATTTTTCTGCAGCAATAGGGCACATGCCAGTTGAGTCTCTGCATTTTTTTCTGTTGCACTGAATTCTTGCAGTAGAGTGCAGCAGCGGGAAAACAATTCACTGTTTCTTTGATGCAAACCCTTGAAGAAAAAAAAAAATACAAAAGCTGAAATGCAAACTAAAAAAATAAAACTTGATGAATATACATCAAATTTTGAAACATTTTATTACTTGCTACCCATAGATCTATTAATATTATCTCCCAACAATTTTTTTGTTTTTAAATGCTTCAGGATGTATGTGATCATGGCTCTCCACAGCTTCCTTTTCTTTTTTAATGTCATGTCTTTTCAGAACGTTGGCATTCACAGTTCCCCATAGCTTCCTTTTCTGTTTTAATGTCATGACCCTTCATAACGTATGCGATCATGACTCTACTGATTTTTCTTCATCCCCCAAACTGCCATTCCTGCTTGGGAAAGTGGTGTGCTTTTCTGTTGCCTTCTCTGCAGATTGGAATTCAGAATTTTCCTTTTCATAGACTGACTGCCACCCAAGGCTAGAGGTGGATGTTGCGAGAAGAAACAGATCCATGCCTGCCTGCCCCAACTGCATTTGTGTAAAATTAAATGCAACAGACTAACCCAGAATTGGAATTCATTTTGTCACTTTCACCTTTGATGTGAATATGTTACACTACCTGACACATCCTCTCCAACAATTAGTGAATACTTTTTTATGAACTGTTGCTGCTTGGAAAAACCTTCCCTGCGTAAAATGTGACAGAGTAAGGAATTGGCACATGTGAATGACAGGGTGAAACAAAACAGACTGTCTTTTGGGGGAAATTTACACCTTTCACTGATGTAAAATTCATTTCAGGACAGAACAAAAGTCGATAGTCATAATAAAACAAAGAGAGGTTTTGCTAAATAATGCATATTTATATTTTTATTTATGTCTACCTACAGAGTGAATCACTCTTCCTAAATTCCTTGAAAATATATTCATTTTTCTAAGTTACCTTACTCCCCACACACCTATTAATATTACCAACCAACATATTAGTTGGTATAATATTTACACTACACCAATCTAAGAACTTTCTACATGTAAAATATTAAAAATTCTCATAAGATCTCCACTCCCAATCAACATACTGGCCATAGAGATTACCTTACAAATCATACGCACATTAAACTGTCAATGGTGACCTATTCAAGCTGGGTGAGTAGAGTCCCAAGGAGGTTTGACAATGGTCAATAAACAGTTTAGTATAGAAAGACTAGGTTTTATATTACAGGACTAGGAGAAAATCTAATTGAAATCTTGATTGTCCTTTAATAATTTTCAGAATGAAATGAAGGGAAAAGAATTAATTAAAGTTAAGTAGTTTTGAGAAATTCAATGGGTTAAGCCATTTTTAAGGAAATGCACCCAAATATTGGAGATAACTTAATATGGCCTTGTACCTCCTCCCCCATCAAAACTGACAAATAAGAAATTTACTTCCTTGGTCAAAATAAAAATGTACTGCTAATCAAATGAGACTAAGATATTTATATAAAAAATTTTCGGTCATTGGATTGGTATATTTTAAAGTTCTTTCTATAAAGACTTAGTCGACATTTATTTGCACTATTTACATGCGAACTATTATCCTCATCTTTGATGTTGTTATCCTCGATCTTACTGAAATTATTTAACCACTGCTTGAAAGAGAAATCCTTCCCAAGTTTGTGGAATGTGTCATGCCTGGTTTTTAGGAATGCAGGTGAGCGCTCACCTACCTCTCAGTATAGACCCACCAGTCTCCTCAGTGTCATAAATAAACTTTTTGAAGCTATAATCAAGAAGGTTGTTGATCAGCTCAAGATGCTGGGAAAATAGTCACTTCCTTGTATCATACCAGCAAGTACCTCGAACCTCATGCTTATCGTCTATCATTACAAGAGCCAAATCAGACTGCAAAATGAAGTATTGCTGCCATAGAGGGGCAGGAGCATCTCAGTCTTCACTTTCCACTCTCGATGGCATCCAAAAGCGTCTCCACATGAATTAATTTCCACCCTGCAAAGCTTTTCTCAGATGAAACGTTGCAAGCTTCTCGCTGGCTCTATTGTTCTTTCGACAGAAAGTCTTCAGATGAAGTATATTCCTTAGTTCTACCAGTTCTGACCATAATGACTAACACCTGCCATACCATGACGATTGTAGCAAACCAGTCTCGTTCCTTCTGTTTTCCATTGGTGAAATGTAAGTTCCACTTTTTCCCACAAACTGCTGCTTTGTGGAAGTGTCCACCAAAAGAATCCTTCCCTGATCACTACCATTTTAACCTGTTCATGTCTAGGGTCAACCGTTATCTTCCACACATATCAGCATAAACTGTACCTCTTAATCTGTAATCCTCTACATTGACTGGCCCTCTGGTCTTGTACAGGGTGAACATAATTGTAGAAAAATAAATAACAACCTTTTGGCTGCTGTGCCCTCCAACCTTCTCTTTGATCTACATAGGTAGATCAAAGAGACTTATCCATCATCAGATTGGTATAGTTTCTTTAACAGAATAGTTTTACCAATTCATTATATTTTCCTTTTAAATTGGAAATTTAAATTCTCTGTGATTTGTTATGGCTTCTCACTTATTATTGTTAGAAATCTCCACCTTTCTCTGTGAAGAACAAGAAGCTTTTGACATTAAAAACGTTCAGCTGGGTTTTGATACGTATGTGCCTGTCAAATATGGAATTGCAATATATCGTGGTTCCTTCAAGTACAACACACCCATCACAATTTTATATTTATTGACAGTCAATAATATAAGATAATTATACCTTCAATTTATTTTATTTAATTAATTGAATTAATTAAATTAATTTAAACAAACAAGTAATTAATAAGTTTGAATATTATGAATTATGTGATTGTTGGGAAATTTGCAATAATAAACAGAAAATATATTAAATAATAGTTGAATTTAATTCAATTTCATTATATATATATGTGTGTGTGTGTGTGTGTGTGTGTGTGTATATTATTTAATACCTATACCTGAGTGGTGAGCCTAGTGAGCTAGGATCTACCTAAGTTTCAACTAACAGATCTTCAGGGTAAAACTAGCCAGGTAAGTTTTTTATACTTTGCTCTGCTTAGTGTATTGAGCACTTTTATGTTTTACTTAGCTGACTCAGTTGGTGGTTTTTCTTTTGGCATTGCATGTTTTTTTTCCAATCAACATAGATGATCTTTTTCTTTTTTTTTTTTACTGAAAAATACCAATTTGCTTAAACATATTTGGAAATTATACCACTTGGGTATAGGTATTAAATAAAACACACCCACACACATATATATAATGAAATTGAATTAAGTCCAACTATTATTTAATATATTTTCTGTTTATACGTTAAATAGATACAATTTATTACATTTACTTAAAATGCTCTGTTTTTTTAATTAAACAGTATCAATTACATTTACCAGCCTGAACGTTCAAGAAATTTCATAGAAAATATACATTCTACAACAGGAATTGAACCTGTATTCCTATGCGGAAACCATCATTTGATCTGATGTGCTATACCATTCAGCTACAGAGAAACATCTGCTTAGCAAAGTCTAAATTACTGTTTTTAAACACAAAGTCTTTGACGGTCTTTCCCGAATGATCATATCTGCTCACAAAATGTATCTTAAACAATGACAACATATAATAAAATGGATTAAGCCCAACAATTATTTAATATATTTTGTGTTTTTGAAAATCGAGTGCAGCCCAGCCATCTACCAAAAGACGAGCAAGCTCTCTCAGCATGACATTCGTTTAAACTTACATTAAATAAAAAATGACAAAATGTGCATATTATATTTTTAAATATTTTCTCTAACATTAATATCCAGATATGATACCTAGGTAAGACATTGAAGAATTTAAACAAAACAATACACCCAGTTCATAGATTATTTATAGATCTGAACATAATTGCAATTTAAAGAAGGTAGTTTTAATTAAAAGAGAAATTATGTGAAATGTACGGAAAGTGCACTAATTTCCGAGTCTTTCACAAATTTATGTCCAGGATCAACAGCACGTCTCCTTTCCTGACAAAACGACAAAAGCAGGAGATTTAAAAACAATAGTGATAAGGATAAAAACAAGTATTAGAAAAATGAATCAGTTGGGCTAGGTAATGCAACGAGATATATCGAATGCCAAAATATTAAAATTTAAATATAAAATTTAAGCCTTCCTTATTTATGAAACCCACTGAAAAGCTATTTTGGAAGATGAAACAGGTATTACTTGCATTATTTACATTACTCGGATTATTATCCTCATCTTCATTGCCATATTCACAATGTTTCGGCCAATGTACGCTCCGGCCTTCTTCAGGTGATTGGAATTTCGAAGTGAACCTTTTATTTCGTTCACTGGAGTAGATTGTTCCAGTTCCATATGCCATGCCTCACATGGCCCAGTGGATAAAGACGGTTAGATCCAGTGACTAGACTCAAAGAGTTGTGAGTTCAATACCAGGCCTCAGCAGTGGTGAACCAAAACTTGGAGAGTTGAGTTAAAGGGAAAAACTGAGACATATGGAAGAGGCATGGCACGTGGAACTAGAACAATCTACCTTGTGGGGACGAAATAAAGGGTTCGGTTTGAAATTCCAGTCATCTGAAGAAGGCCAGAGCATACAATGGCCGAAATGTTGTGAATATGGCAATGAAGATTAAGACAACAATTCGAGCAATGTAAATAATGCAAGTAAGCATAATACCTCATCTCAGAGATATAGACAGATATGAAACAAGTAACCGAAAGATTTGCTTATTTTTGCTCCTATATTGATACAGTTGAAGAAGGGAAAAAGTTTTGTTTTACCTGATGATAAACTAAAGGTACAAGAACACTGGAAAATCTTATTGCCGATTCTTGAACTTCCTCTCTGTTTAAAAAAAAGAAAAAAAAAAAAAAAAAGAGTAAAATATATCACTGTGAAAAATTTTGGAAACTTTGCAGTAAGTACCGTCGGCCTTCTCACAATCAACAACTTTCTGTCATCTGAATAGTGAGGTGAGTTTTACTTTTCATATTTTACAAATACTGAGAATGGTAAACATTAAATGTTACAATGTTTCAATTAATTTTGCTGCTTTTTAAAACAATAAACATTGTTAAGGAAACCATAAGAGTCTAAAGTAAAAGCAATTGCTTCAGTTAACCTGATGAACACAAAGTCAGGGTTCAGTTTATCATTATAACTTGAGGCTTGGGAATTTTTTAAAAAATGTGCTTATAAAATATTCAATTTTCCAATTAGTACAAAAACAGAAATTTGATTTTACCATAGCAGTAGCCACCCTGGAGTTACATGATAACAAAAATGACGGACAAAAAATAAAGATATTTGGTGAATAATATTGGTCACATTCAACACAGATAATCATATAGCCATCAAACTAATAGTTTTCCATAGCGCTATTTACTAGTATGTCCATGAAACTGAAAATTATTTAGTACATTTGGCTTAGTCTGGTTTAAGGCCAGACTATTGAGGCATTTAGCAACAAATTCATTTGTAGGATTTCCTTGTTCAAAAAGTGAAGCTTAACTTTAGAGCATGTGAAGTGCAGTTGATATTTTGGACAACGAGGGACGCCCCCCCCCCCCAAAAGATGAAAAAAATTACCTTGTGCTTTCTTTCAGCAAATTCAGAACTCTGTTCATAATCTGCAAATAAAATAAAGATAATCAATGCAAAAGCAGTTTGAGGAAAAAAGCTTAAATTCATGACCCACATAGATGTTGATGCATAAGAGTTACAATCAGAAAATATTAAACAGTTAAAAAAAAAAAAAAAAAATTTAAGGAAATTAGAAATTCAAAAATATTCCACCAAAATTTTGAATCTTACAGGATTTCATTTCCTGGTGCATTGAAAATTCCTCATTCAAAACGTATGAGGCGTCACCCGTTTTTATGGTTGGTTTTATTAAAAATAAAAAGTTCGACCCAAGTGAAAATAAGTAATAGAATGACAATATTCTCAAATAATAACAATTAGAAGTATTATGATGATGATGACGATACCAAATATAATTATGATAATGATGATGATGATGGTGATGATGCCAGATGTATCAGAATACAATGTTGTTGTTCATAGGCTCACTTATTGTCCAGTTCACACTCCTCCCAAGTCTTGTGAACAGACTTTGTTCCCTGTTTAGGATTCGGTTTCTGGTTCCTTCTAAAATCTTTTCATTCTCAGTAACCCCATGCATCTTAGTGGCATTATCACCATTCTTGGGATTAATTGAAAGAAGAAAAACAAAAAAAAAGACAGTTACATAATTCTTGGACTTGTTGAGGTTTTAGGACCCAGGCAGGAAATAGCAAGAAAATGGAAATGGAACAAAGGATGAGTATTTATTCCAAGAGTTCTTTTGCTTTAATGATATTTTTGTTGCTGTTGTTGCAGATGTTGTTAAAAAAACAAAACAAAAAAAAACTTATTTTATTCCCCCCAAAAATCATACACCCAAGGGAAACCAAAAACTGAATCAATCGGACTATTTGACAACCAAAAAGAAAAAAAACCCAAAGACTAATGAAAGCAATCAGCTAAATATTTTTTGGAATGATAACGGCTTTTCTCAAAACAGTAAAAATTATTAAAAAAGAAAAGCTTTAGAAAAGAGGCCCCAAATATTTGTACATGCCACTGTCTCTGGTGGTTTTTCTTAATGAAATGTTGGATCTGACAAAAAACCTAATTTTAATTATAATTATACAAGTTTTCATATTTGATTGTACCTATTCTTCACCCAAATTGGTGGGCTCTCCAGCCTTTCTCAGATCGGCTCATCAGTATTTCCTCTCTTCAATCTACTTCCCCCATAGATCAAGTGACAAAGATCCATCAGGTATTGTCAGTTTTTCTTTGTATAGATAATATATATACCAATCTCTGGTGTGCATGTTGGATTTGTCCAGAGACCTACTCACACATTCTGTGATTACTGGTCTGAACAGCTCTTGATCTTAATTCGTTTCTCTACTTTGCCAGTAAACATTGCTAAAAGGTCTACGGATTTACTCTTCTTCCAATGCCACACCAGATTTGTTTTGAAGATAAGTCAAACCTCCTGAATATCAAGCATTTTACATCTTTAAAAATAACCAAGGCACACAAGATGATGGCTCTACTCGACCTGTTAATTTTAAATTGTGTTTACCACCCCTCATTTCCCAACTGACAAAAGAGGCTTTCTTACTAGAGAGGGGGGGGGTGTATTAATTGTCTCAGCCTTACCATTTCTCTTTGTTCTCCTTTCTTTACACAAACACTTGACTTTAAGAGTTGGGTTCATTATTATCTGACTTTTACAAATTAGCCAGACATAAGATCTGAGTTCTGAGCAAACCAGTCTCGCCGAATGAATGGCTACTCAGATGGCAATAGGTCCTCTGGAGAGCAGAGTATCTTTCTCAATTGGGGAAAATGAATTGATTATCAGGCAATCATCTCTTTTTTATAGGGAATAGGTTTCTTTCAAGTGTCAGGTTACAAGTTGATTTGTATATGAGCTGAGCAACAGTGTCATGGGAAGTATTTTGAAGACTTCATCCCTCTATCGGATTGGCCATTTCAGTCAAATTCTTGACCTTCAAGAAAGAATCGAAATGGAATAGTTGGATAGTATTAAAAATGAACAAATACCAATTTCGAATTTTGGACCAGATCCAACCTAGTTTAGGACCAGTTGGTTTATCTTAGTTGTCAATTTTCCAGAGATGAGTGGGGACGATGGGTGGGATGATTTATATTATCACATCGTATCGCAGGAGGAGGATTGAAAATTTAAAAAAAAAATTACATTTTGTTTCCTGGTCTCATCACTTCAAAATAGAGTCGTGCATTCCTAGGATTTGTTTATTTCTCTCCCCATTCACCAAAAAGTGCACGGGGAAGATACTGCCCCCTCTCCCAACATTAGATTAAAAAAATATTCTGAGTATTTAGAACATTCATTGTTGTACTGAGAAAATATAGAAAGAAAAAAAATGATTTTAAAAGATAATTTTACCTCAGAAGGGTCAAATTTTGTTGAGGTAGAAAGTATATGAGACAAAAGTGGAGAGCAAAGGACACTCAATACCTGGAAGGAAGGAGAAAAAGCAATTAAAATTAGCAGCAGATAATATTTTCACCTTCAGTAAATTTTATCAACAAGTTCTTTTTCTTTCAAGTTGTTAACAGGTTAAATCTAAGCATTTGAAACTTATTAAGCAGGAGAGCTCACTTTAAGAACTAGATGCTAAGTAGAAATAATAAGCATTTTCTATTTTACTACAACCAGAAAGGTTTTTTTGGGTTTTTTTTAAGAAAATTCCCAGTTTATATAAAGTTGCTTTCATTTACAAATTTGTTGGATGGGATGGTGGAATGAATTTGTTGAATGGGATAGAGGAGTGATTTTGAATTTAGAAAACATGAATCTTCTTAACCTCTCATCCATTCTCTGTAAATATTTAATTTCCAATTGCATCATGCATAGCTTGCATTCGTTGCATAATTAGTTCAGTAGTTAAGTTTTATTTGATGTAGTTGTAAAAGCTGAAAATATTATTGATGCTTGTTAAAAAAAAAAAAAAAAAAAAATTTATATTAACCCAATATTTGGTCAAAATAATCAAACTTGATTTATGTCCTTGTGTTTCAAGAATGGATTTTTCCCTGTCCTTACCACCAATCTTGTGACTGCTTCTAGAGCTTGGTACGTATGTTTTTGAAGTCCCTACTACTTCTTCCTGACAAATGGTATCCATAAGGCATTTATGTTGCTACTTGGTTTGCTTACTGAGCCATCCAAGCAGAATATGGGAACACATTACTTCAGTTTTTAGTTTTTATTCAACATGGATCTTCTTGGTCTGATCTGCAAGTACAAATTTCTGCACTGCATTAATCAGGGGTCTGAATTCAGGACTTTAAGGGACTTGGATGTGCTTTTTATAAGGGGTCTGTTTTGATGTTTTGCTGACATAAATGATAAAACTGGTCCAAACAAATTAATGTATAAAACAAAATGGGAGTGAAATTATTCAACAGGCATTCTAATTGTTTTCATTCAAATTTATTTTTCATATCCCAATTGATTAAGCACTAGAATCTAAATGTCAAAAAGATATTTTTCATTAAATTTTTTTAAAAAGTTAATGGTGGGGGGGGGGCGGTAATTTTGCTACATAAATTTAAATTTGTTATTTTGTAGCATAAAATTTTGTAAAAATTAAAAAAAAAAAATTTTTTTTTAATTTTTTTTTTTAACAAAAATCTTTTTCATTAAATTTTGATAAATTTTTCATGTGACTTTATAGATTAAGACTTTCCAAATCATGAATATCAAAAAAATATTTTTTATTAAATTTTGTAAAACTTAATAGGAGGTTCATATTGCAATGTAAGTTTATTGTAAATTGATCCCCCCTACAGAAGCCAAAAATCATGTTGTGATTTCTCATAATGCAAAAGATATTTTTAAATTTGGAAAATTCATAATCTGTAGTTTTTTTTTTCATATATTACGACTGATTACATAACACCATAACTACCTTTATGGGTTTATTTAATTCTGAACTATAAATATTTTGGATGCGATTTTACTTTATTTTTTGGAGATAATACACGTCTTACTAATTAATCCATAGTTGAGGGGGGGGCGAGAAGAGGTGGATTCATACCTTTCCCAAGTCTATTTGTACTTAGTGAATATAACGAACCTGACTGGAATTGGAACTCAATTCTGAGCTACTATCCATTACACCTGCAAATCTAAGCTGACAGCACCCAAGCAGTGACCCATCTCAACACTGACTTTTTAAGAAATCATATTGAGCATATCTGTTTCGGTTTACCTAGGGGGATCAGTTTACAGTGAACTTACATAGCAAACTGGACCCCCTATTAACTTTCTTAAGATTTAATAGATTTTTTTTTTTTTAGATATCTACAGTGATATGAAAAAAAAAAAAAAAAAAAACTCATAAAATGTGATGCTGATTTCTGGTTGCAGTGCTTATTCTACAACTGCACTGCATTTTACACTGGCCTTGTTTACTCACCTTAGCTAGACATATTGGATGTCGTTCCTGACCTGTCAGTTTGACCAACAGGTCAAGGAGTTCTGTCGACTGACCAATCATACTCAAGTAACAAAAACATGACATGCCGTTTTGGGCATCACATTCCAGTGAATGACTACGAGTCAGTATAGCCTCCATCCAAGTCAGTACTTCGAGACGGACTTCGTACACTGGAGAATTTAAGAGATTTAGCAGACAATCAGTACCACACTGGTCACCTGAGAGCACCTTTGTCTGTTCGATTCTCCAAAGATGTACTTTGGTAATTGTTATTAAATAATACACCTGGCCAGGTTGGTGCATAGATGTATATTCATTGTGTTTGTTACAGGTATCAAGTAGAGTTGACAAGATTTCTCTACATGTAGACGAAAGATCTTCTTTGATTTCCCACTTCTGGATGACAATCTCCATCGCAATTTCTACAGCTACCTGCCTTGTGATTAAGCAAGGGTTCTGCCTGAAATTACAAAAGAAGAAAAAAAAAATGTTCTTAAGATGAATTACTGCAAAATTATAGATGTTCATTCAGATATTTTTCATTTTTGACTTTTATTTACTTTCATCTTCATTTTTTTGTTGTTGTTGTTTTACTTACATCTTATCAAAACTTTACTCAAGCTGTCAATGGTTAGTGAGATTTGAACTCACATCCTTTTTGTCTCAGACAGTGGTACACTGGATCTAAAAATATTGGTTGCCGGGAGACAAAGAGGGGCACACCCTCCCCCCACCCACAATGCTATCATTTGCATAAAAATAAATAAAATTAAAAAAAAATACATATGGAAAAAAAAGTATAATTAAAATTTGTACATACATTGAAATTGATTCTATCAAACGTGAGAACACTGGAATTAAAAATGAGTTGCCTAACAAATGTAGCATCATTCAAAAGTACTCAAGGGAAAAAATAATATAAAATAAGAGTTAATATGAACTTTGGAAAATTTACTGGTAGCACAAAACAATTTATTCGGAAATTTGAAAGAGTTAATGAAAAAATTGATAGACAGAATTTGTCCATATTATTTAAAAATATGTTTGAGAGAATTCTTGCTGCTGAAATACACCTTATATATATATATATATATATATATATATATATATATATATATATGCAGGGTGTATTGTGTAAATTGCCAACATTTTATATTTTTAATTTCACACGTGTGTTGTTTGTTTTTGATTTTGTCAACTGCACAGTATAGTAGGGTCAGTTGGGTACTGTCTATGAGAAAAAGAGCACCATGACACAATTCACTCCACCAGAAATTTGGAAACGGCATGCTATACTGCTTGGCATACATGACGGAAGCTCCAATACGAATATTTTAGAGTGTTTGGCTGTCAATCTGAGGCCAGTGCAGAGAATTCAGAAAAAGTTGGATGAGTGTAACGGTGATTATGAAGGTACAGCAGCTCAGAAAACTTTTATTGTTCTGATAAGAAAAGAACTCCCAAATTTGTTGGTGAGGGCCTCAGATCCAACATAGAGGCCGACATCAAGTGCCTTGGGGAGGTAGTGCTGGCCGTGGGTCAAGAGGGTGGATGCTAGAAGATCATAGGTCTGGCAACAGGACTCTGCACCATGCCACATAAGCAGGAGAATTCAGTCATGGCTGTCAGACAATTTCTGTGACCACATCACTTCTTACATCTGACCACCTAACTCCCCCTTGATTATTATGTTGAGTGAGAGACCAACATAAGTCCTTGTAACACCAAAGATGAACTGAAGGCAAGGATTATGACAGCATTCACCAACTTAAACAAGGAGACCATCCAGAAGAGTTGCAGGAGATTCTGAAGTCATCTGGAGGCCGTGGTGAAGCCAATGGCTATTTTTTAAAATAAATTTACTTTAGTATTTCAATATATTTTTGTGTAATTTTGGTAAATATATCTATTAAAATGAGATGTCAGTGTTATTTTCATTTTTGCATAATTTAGATGATAATTTATCTATCACACCCTATATATATATATATATATATATATATATATAAAGAACAAATAGGAAACATTTATCAATTTAACATGTTTCCTTTTTGTTAAAGCTTCAACATATGAAGCTTTAATAAGTGAATCATGCTTAACAAGAGTGAAATTGGTTTTTTGTGGCAAGGTGGTAAGGCAAGCTGGGCTAAACAGTGGTTCCCTCTGCCCTGAGGGGCTCAGGTTCGATTCCTGCTGAAGGGGACACATTCTTCTTTAATAAGGCCAGTAGGTAAAATAAATGGAACATCAAATACAAGTATCTGCTAAAAATAACGTTTGGATAAAATCTATCAGATTAATAAAAATCAAGTCTAAAAAAATTATTTTCGTTTACGTTTGGATATGAAATTATGTGCAGATATAGAAAAACTTTGAGAGACTCTATGACGGGAGAAATTTTGCTTGAAGGTTTTTAATTGGGTGCATATAAGTGTAGCATTTGTTTTTGTAATCTATTTGTTTTTTTTTTCTATTTAATCTATTTTTTACAAATATATTTATTTACTTATCTTTCTTGCATAAACTCTACTATCGTAACAGCCGATTAGAAGTGTCATCATCTTACAGTTGTTAATCTTCAGTTTGTTAGTTTCATGCTTTTTATCAAATGATGTGCAAGGCGCAAAAACAGACAGTCACAATACAGAATATTTATATAAACACTTTTTCAAGTACAGAAAATATTCTGCCTTGATATATATACAGAAAATATTCTGCCTTGATATATATACAGAAAATATTCTGTTTCACCCAAAATATTTGCTTACATTCTGCTTAAAGTTATATATATATATATATATATATATATATAAGTAAAAAAAGAAGAAACTTTCAAAGTGAATAAATATTCTAATCAGCTTGAGAAAGAAAAGCATTCACAGTTAATGTTTGCATAAAATAAATAAGAATCATAATTACAGAAACGCGTGCATGCGTATTTCAACACAATCTACATGACTCATGACACACTTAATAGCAATTGGAAATAAAAGTTAATCGAACACTTTCATAATAAAACATAAATGCTATTTTAATTTAGAGATAAATTCAATGTTTCTATAAAAATATCTTTTTCAATGTTCAAATAATCAACAAAACAGCTTTAAAAGAATTTGCTAAAATGGGAAAACACTTTTATGAGCTGACATTTTTTTTGTCTTAAATCAAAAAGAACTGTCAGTTAATTAAAAGATATGTTTATTCTTTGTTTGGAAAACATTTAATTAACTTTCTCTTTATGCGTATCTATTTTTGGAGACACGTAATTTTTACAAAATAAAATAATTATTTCATAATATCAAAATTAAGGACATTTTTTTGAAAATGGCAAAAATAGGCTGAAGTCTACTAGCTTTTATCAAATTTCTACAACAAATTCTTTATTTGTCTGAGAAAGAAATTTCAGATTGCAACTAAAATCAGGTAAGAATTATTTACATAGTGAGAACCCAGAGCCTTCTGCTGAATTCTTGTAAAACATTTTTGATATCAGTTGCATGAAGAGAGAAGGGCAGGGAAGGCAGCAATTTCACAAGTTGTAGAATCTGCAAAGAAAGAAATCTAGAATTATAACAACAGGTTTTAAAAGATTTCTTAATTGAAGTCAGTTATGAAATAAAAAATAAAAAAAGCACCCCCCCCCACAAAAAAAAACAACATAAATCAGATAGAGCCTCATAATAAATGAAAAAAAAAAGTCCCAATATCCAATTTATTTAAATATTAATCATGATAATAACAGATTAGATTAAACATCCGTCAGTCTTCGTACATTATGTATGTGTGCTCTGGATGCTGCTTCCTGTTCCTCTAGTGCACAAGGCCTGCATAGGTAAAAATGCAAGTGTCACTCATGCAGTAGGTCTCTATGTCTCCCTGTTGCTGAAATGGTCTAATATAAAGGTAAATGCAAATAGACATGCTTCTATCACTTTCACACAAACATCCTTGTGCCTTTTCTATAAATACTATAAATACTCAAGATGAGCTTTCCTCTTTAGTACCTAGATTTGATGAATTTAAGTTCAGCACTAGATTGGCAGCTAGGTCTCATCATTTTACAGTTGAATTGGCTAGATGTAACCATAAGTTCTAATCTAATAGTTACCTTTCTTGCACTTGTCGCTTGTGGAACTTTCTTTCAGCTTCTTGCTTTCCAGTCAACTTTGATCGTCAAAAATTTAAATGCAATGTCAATCATTATCTTCTGTCTTCTTAATTCCTGTTCTTTTATTATCATCTCTTCTTGAGAGTAGTTTAAATACTCAATATTCAGTAACCACTTGCATTTTAGTAGCTTTACTGCTTTGGGGTGAAATAATTAAAAAAAAAAAAGAAAAGAAAAAAGATGCTAGGACCCTGTTGAATAGAGTTTTTTGCCTTAGGGACTTATTTTTGTCTCCGTATTTACTCCCAAAGCTGCTTTCCCATGAGTGGGTATAGCCACATTGCAGCAGAGGTTTTAAATCAGTGTTTTCCTTCACTTAGAAGAGCTACCTTGCTGTGTTTATGAGCCCTGTCTACCCAATATGTAATTGCCAGCTACTCTCCTTTTCCAAGCACACACATCAGCTAGGGCTCTTGCCAATCCCTGTTGCAGACACCTACTCAGGTACATTTGTATTTGTTCAACACCCACAGGGCACACCTGTGGTTTACACTACAGTTATGCTGAGTGGACCTTAAAGTTTCTGGGAAAGTGCACATAATGATAATAAGCAGTTTGAACAAGGCCACTCAGTCACAATGACTTGTGACTTTGTGCTAGCATAACCATTAACAGTTTATGAATAGTTCTGTCTACCCAATTCCACTCACAAGGCTTGGGTCAAACCAGAGTATGATTTTCAGGTGCTTTTCAAAGGTGCCACAAACTGATATTGTTTCCACAGACCAACAACAGACCAGCCATGTGCCATGTGTGTGTGTGTGTGTGTGTGTGCAAGAATACATATTGATCCCTTGAGGAAAGGGGGGAGCAAGAGAGAGTGACAATGACTGAACCCTAGTAGGGAACTATAGATTGCAGGACAAGTTTGAATTTTTTTTTTTTTTACTAATGATCATCCTATACAAGGCCCAAGAGCCACTCAAGGTAGAGGGATACTGAACAGTGTTGTTGCGTGAGTCGTAAGAGTAAGGGGACACAGTTTATGTGGACATGTGGGTAAGATAACAGTTAATACCAGACGTGATGAAGTCAAGATTGTAGTGGTCAGGGAAGCATCCTCTTGGGATTCTGTTCCACAAAGCAGAAATTTTTAGGAAGAAGTTATCCAGTTCTTTAATAATAATGAAAATAAAAAAGCAATATATTATTAAATATGACATAATAATTCAGTCAGTGAGTAACTGGCATTTTGAGATGGCTTTTGCTTTCCAATCATCTGATTAAATGACTAAACATCAGAATTTTTCTAAAATTCTTTCTTGCTTGCACCAAGAACTTTTCAACGCCCACTTCTACTGTTCAATAATGAATGAAAATCCAGAATTCTTTAAAGTTAATGCTTCATCAAACTCAGCCATTTCAACTGATGAAAAGAATTGTGCAAGTGAATTTCGCTGATTGAAATGCACCACAACTTTTGATAGAATCAGTCGACTTACTTAATGGCATTTATACAAAATAACACAATATTCATACCAAAAGCCAGGAATGAACTCTCAGATTTTTAGTCTAATACTACTGTAGCGAGAGACAAAAAGTTATCTCCCCTTGACCCAAACAAAAATAGTAGTAAAAAATCAATTATAAATATTCACGAGAATAAAAACCAGTTATGTGACCTGACAAGACCTGCATGAGACATCGTTAGATGGGAAAGAAAATCTATCTTTTTTGCACCTGAAAGTTAAGGTAATCAAGATGCATGCATTTCAGGCTTGTGACAAACCAAGCAGATAAATACACAAATTCATATTGGTTCTTGGTATGTAGTCTTTTAAAAGTAGATACATGCTAATTTAATATTAAGAATTTTGTATATAAAATAGATATATACAAGTGTTTTTATACAAAGAATTTTGTGCTTTATTTGAACTTTTCATATATTTAAGTTGTAGGTTTTATTCACTTTTTAAATAAGGTCAATGTTTCATATCTACACACAACACTAATAATACTCTTTTAAGTGAACTATGGATTCAATATGATGACAGTGTCTTAATAATAACAATAATACAGTCATAATAAAAGTATACAAAGTGTTAGCATTTCTAAGCAAACACTGATTTTCTTAAATCCAAATTTAGTATGGCGTCTTTTTCATGACATTTTTTAAATCTCACTGACCACATTACAACGGGGGGGGATCATGTTGTTTTTAGGCTGCAGTGTGTATTATACACTGATTTAGTCAAACCAGTATCCTTATCTTTGTTGTTAAAGGCTGTTGTACTTCAGCTTTTTTTGGATGCTTGTCGTATTTGGCAACATGGAAATTTAGAGCCAAACCATGGGTTTCTGAATGTTCTCATTACCCTATCCATACTAGGGGACATAACTTGTATCAGCTAATTCTAACAGGAGTTATCTCCCCTGGTAATTGTATTGGTCATTACCGCATATAAAAGTCCTAGCATTCGTCATTGTCCAAAGTCCTATTCAAAACTCATTAAGTCCTATTCATCGGTCATATGTAAAAGGCGTATCAGTGGTTGTGTTGGTCATAATCATAGGTGAAAGTCGTATTACTGGTCATATTGGCCATTATCATGACATTCAGACATCTTCTTTGTCTTATATTTTTTTTCATATATACCATGATTTTATGTAAAAGTCGCATAATTGTTCATATTGGTCATTATCGTATGCAAATGTCCTCTCATTGGTCATATTGACAAAGGATAATGAAGATAATGACCAATACACCAATGATGCGACTTATATATAATAATGGTATACATGGAAAAAAAAAACAAAAAAAAAATACACACACACAAAAAAAACCCCAAAATGTCTGAATGTTTTTTGTTAATAATTTCCAACTGTGAAAGCACCAATATTTTTTTAAACGAATTATCCAATTGGACAAAAACCATTTAAAAAACAAACCAAAAAAACCTGGCTAGATGAAATTACAAAGCCATTTTTTACTTGCCTGACCTTTTTTCTATTTTGGTGGGGAAGCCCATGCGTTACTTATTAGAAATTAATCACTGTACTCAGTGGATTGTTTTTCCTTTCTGCACTGTAACCATAAAGTTATAGAATTTTGTATGATCTGAAGCTGGGATTGAACTCATGACTACCTGGTAACTAGATCCACTGAACCAATACTTTTACTGTCTAGGCTATGTAAATCAATGTGGAAAAATAGATGAGAACAATCTATCCACATGAAATGAATAAAGTGTTTAATTCAAAATTCATTCAACTTTGAGATATCTGAAAAAAGTTAGAGGCTACAACAAGAATATTGCGACAATAACAATCAAGATGAAAACACCTGTCTGAGTTAATTGATTGATTCATTTATTTTCTGTGACCGATCAATCTGTTGTAGATCATTTAAAATCAGAAAATATTTTTAGATTGTAAGAATTTTTTTTTTATTGAGATGATAATGATTTACCGATACAAGTCTTACTAATTAATCCATATCTGGAGGGGACAAGAGGTGAATTCAAGAGTATTTGTGCATAAGCGAAGATAACAAACCCAACTGGAATTGAAACTTGGCTCTCCGATAAGAATTCCAAGCCCTTATCCATTACACCACCCACACATCCAAGCTTACAGCACCTGGTATTCTCAAGTGGTCACTCATCTAGGTACTGACCAGGCTTGATGCTGCTTAACTTCAGTGGTTGTATGGGAAACGGTGTCTCAAACCAGTCTGTGTAAATTAATAAATAATAATTCCTCATCTTAAAAAAAAAAGAAGGTTCAGAAAAAAAGCTAACGTATTTGCTGGCGTCAACGACAAAGATTTTTTCATGAATTAAGTTACGAAAATTTGCCATGTGAAAGTTAGGGTATTCATAGGCCTATGCTAACCCCAGAGGAGGGTTATCTATACAGTAAAGTTATCCATGAAAAAAAAAACTGAATTTGTTGCATTGCAGTTCAGACCAGACACCATGTGGCTTAAAAATGACTCTTTGGTCAGATCTGTTACTCACGAGTGAAGAACAAAACAATTTCTAGCAGTAAACTAGATTTTATTCTTGGGTTGTAACCTATTGCTATAAGCAAGCAGAGTAGAGATGAGGCATGAGTGAGAGCGGGAGGTACACAATTCAGCGTCCGTTGTCTATGTCTGTTGTGTGAGGCCCACTTCATTCCTTTCATGCCTTTTTCTCAGTCTGCTCTTGACTTTGAAGATAACTTCATTTGCTGATAACCATTGGTCAAAAGCAAATGCTCCGTATTGAGTTTTGCGACAGGTCCTGCTGTTTTCCATTTTAAACAAGACCTCACCTGACCTCATATTGCCACAAATTCCTGGATGTTATGCAAATTCACAAGACTTATTTCAGATAAAAAAAACTGCTTCCTTGACACAAATACAGTAATTAAGATAACTGAATTGTTATTACAATCAAAAGGATTTGATTAAAATTTTTTTCATTTTGTTTTTTATTAATACTATTTCCATTTTTCTTTTTTGATGAAGGGTAGAAGTCAAGACTGAATGAAAATCAACGACAAACTGGAGACAACTGCAGAAGGGGGTTGCAATTGAACAAATATCAATTACAAATCCACAATGGCCTTAATAGAGCAGACGCTGAGGAATAATCTTATTAAAATTGCTGACCACTTCTCAAATAAGATGATAACATTTTAGCAACAAGTTAAAGAATAGAGAAAACCTCACCTGTAGCAAAAGGCCATGCAGGGAATTCTGGGAGATTTTTCCATCCGGTTCTGAAGGAATATAAGACAATAAAATGCAAAGGTTGGATGTCAGCTGATCCTTTCCAGCTAATGGCTTTAAAGCTTTTGCAGCCATTTCTCGAGTTTTTAAGATGGGGCTGCCAGCACAACTGCAAAACAAAAATTATATATATGACTACAAAACAGTTTTTATTTAGAAATAGAGTCATGTTTTTGCAATTCCTTCTCAGTGAGGGTGGGGATTAAGTAGTATGGTGATGACTGAACTTGTAGACGCCCCAGTGGAAGATAGTACCACAACTTCAGCACACTTTGGTGGTACTGTTGTGGTATCAGCAGCAGCAAGTTGGTTTCATGGAACTGAGTTGTTAGACAAATACTCAAACAGTTTTGAATTCAAAGTTGTCCTTGACGGCTTGCGAAACTAGAGCTAAAGAATCCAGCCTGTTATTTAACCCATAGTTGGAGGAGAAAAATGGCATTTGTGCCAAAATGAATGCAACAACATTAGCTTGACGATATGTGCCTATCTATACCAGAGATCGACACATAAAACATTGTTGGGAGACATTTTCATAAATTCTGACACAAAATATTTTCATTATATAAATAAATTACAGAGATATCACCATTTTTGTTGATGTGGAGGGCTGACAACCAAAAGTGGTTTTGTTTAAATTGTTTAACTAAGCAGGAAATTTTTCTCCCCGGAATCGATCCTCCAAGTCTATAAATCGACCATTCGCCCTTGCATGGAGTATTGCTGCCATATATGGTCTGGAGCCCCTGCTGTTTGCCTCAGGGTTCTTGATAAGATCCAGAGACGGATATGCAATGTGATTGGCCCTGATCTGTCATCTCGTCTGCAGTCGCTCTCTCACAGACACGACGTTGCCTTGCTCTGTCTTTTTTACAAATACTTTCACGGTAATTGCTCCGAGGAGCTGCTTTCACTTGTCCCTAGGCCTCATGAATTTAAACGTCCTACGAGGCTGGCATCCCGTTCCCACCCCTTCACTGTTGAAACTGTTAGATGTAGACGTCTCTTCTGCTCCAATAGCTCCATGTCTCGCACATCTCGCCTGTGGAACTCCCTTCCCTATTCCTGTTTCCCTGACAAATATAATCTCCAACTATTTAAGTGTAACGTCAATCGACATCTCCAGTTGCCTTGATCTATCCACTTCCCTTCTCCACATCCTTTCACCTTTCATTCCTATCTGCTCTCGCTCCAAATCTTCTGTAACCCCCTTGCCTTGATCGACCCACTGTCTTTCTCTTTCTCCACATCCTCTCCTTTACCACTCCTATCTGCTCTTATTTCAACCCTTCTATAACCCCTTGCGTGATAGTGGCCTCCAGCCTTGCTTGAGGTGATACGCTTAAAAAAATAAAAATTCTGTTTAATGTAACGATTGCAGAAAATTCGGTATTGACTTTCAGTTTATTTTCTTGTTGAGAAAAGGTTAAAGGGAGATAATTATTCATCAAAAGACTAAGGGGGAGATAACCAGTCGTAAAAAAAGACTAAGGGGGAGATAACCAGTCGTAAAAAAAAAAAAGCTAAAGGGAGATAATCAATCGCAGATAGCTTAGGGGAGATAACCGACGTAAAAAAAAATTGTATTGCTTCGCACTTGGCTATGTAATTGCGCAGTTACATTTTATTTTTTTAATAATTTCACACCAAGGAAAGCGGGAATGCCACTGGTAAGAAGGGGGTTACAAAACGTGAAGGTGATATAAGAGACTGGGTATAGGGGATTCAAGAAGATAGATGATGATAATTGATATTGCATTTAAAATTTTTGAAAATTGTAGTTATCAGGGAAACAAGGAAATGGAAAGGATTTCCAAAGGTGGGAAGTGCGAGAAAAGAAAGTATTGGAGTAGAAGTGTCGGTTACATTTAACTCTATATGCCGCAGTCACCTTGTGTACCAGTATATACAGTACGTAGAGTGTATGTTGAAGGGGGTTATAAAAAAAAATGATCAAATAAAAAACGGATTTATTAGTAAATAGGAAATCAGACTAATTTCTTGAGAGTAAATCAAAGAGGCAGGCAAGCATTAGGTGAGGCAAAAATGGACAGAAATTGAAAACGAGAATCTTTTACGAGATACTTACTTAATGATATAAGGAATAAAGGCATCTAATTTTAGTCCAGAGTCGATTCCATCCAGACTGGAAGGATAGAGTCGACCAAGAATTAAAAGAATTGGATATAACACTGGATTCAAAGTCAATGGATTGGATCTGTAAAAGAAGAAGAAAAGATTTTTTTTTTTCATTTAAGTTTGATTGGCTGGTACTTTCAAGCAGGCAGATATAAACGAACACAAATTATTTCAAAATAAACATTTTGTTTTTTCAAAATATAGAAAGTTTCTAAAAAATATAATAGTTTTAAAAATAAAAGAAAATTATTTACAAGTGCATTAAAATGTAGAAGGCTAGTAAAAAAGAGAGTGAATAAAATTGTTTCTTTCTTTTTTAATCACTTCACCCTAAGCAAGGCAATAATGCCACTAAGACTCAAGGGGTTACTGGCAGTGGAAAAGAATGAGAAGGCTTTAGTGAGGAGAAAGGACAATAAAAGCACAGATTTCAGGAAAACAGAAAATAGCGATAATGCCACTAATATGCAAGGGGTTACTGAAAGTAAAAGAAAATGAGAAGACTTTAGAAGGAAATGGAAACCCAATCCTAAATAGGAAACAAGTGAAAAATTTCTTCACATGTTGAAAAGACTTAAGAAGTATGTGAACCAGGCAATTTAATTTATGTGAAACATGTAATCAAATTAACATTTAATTAATTTATAAATGTATTTTGTCTGAAAAAGGTTTATTTAAAAGAAATAAACTATATATATATATATATATATATATATATATATATATATATATATATATATATATAAGTGAACATTGAAGTGAACACTCAGAGGCGACAGGCTGTTTCATGCGAGGTGCAATCATCAGGCAGTACCTAGCATGAAACAACCTGTCGCCTCTGAGTGTTCACTTCAATGTTCATTTTTATATTTATATTTACATACGCTCTATCTCTGATATTGAGCACTTTATCCCATAAATATAGCACACCTTAAAACTATATTTCTTTATATATATATATATATATATATATTTATGGGTCATTCCATCTGAAATCGACCGATGGAAACAGGTAAACCTCTAAGAAAAATCACAGGTGTTCCTTAATCAAATTCATTAATAAATTCCAAATATTAAATGTCTTTAATTGTTTTAAAATCAGTCTTGAATTTCCACAAAATTTTTCAGCATTTTATTAGGTAATGTTTTTTTTTTTACAAATTTATGACATTCATAGCTCCAAGGATTTTGCATGTACACATTTGAGACTCGGTGACAATATTTAAGATTACCTTTGAGACTCGGTGACAATATTTAAGATTACCTTTGAGACTCGGTGACAATATTTAAGATTACCTTTGAGACTCGGTGACAATATTTAAGATTACCTTTGAGACTCGGTGACAATATTTAAGATTACCTTTGAGACTCGGTGACAATATTTAAGATTACCTTTGAGACTCGGTGACAATATTTAAGATTACCTTTGAGACTCGGTGACAATATTTAAGATTACCTTTGAGACTCGGTGACAATATTTAAGATTACCTTTGAGACTCGGTGACAATATTTAAGATTACCTTTGAGACTCGGTGACAATATTTAAGATTACCTTTGAGACTCGGTGACAATATTTAAGATTACAAAAATATAAAACAGCTTAGGTGTGTGTTTTATGTACTTTTATTTTTATAAGCACCTGAAAATGGTGAAAAAGATGTTGGCAATTTTGAGAGCTTCTGAATTAAAATGTCAGATATGGCATCCAAATTAGTCTTCCTTTTATTTGTGACCTAAAACATTATTTCTACACAACAACCATAAAGGAATGTCAGTATTACAGTTTGAAAATTGCTTAATGTATCAACAGATCCTTAAAACTGCTTATTTTCATAAGTGAAGACCAGTTTTAAGGAAATGTTTATATGGAGAAAGAATATTATTTCAACAAATGTCTCTTGATATTATTTTCACATTCCCTTATGCCAAAAACACTTCTAATCATTGAATAATAAAATTGTCGACACTTGAAAACAAACATACATTACATCTTGGCTGGCTTGGCTCAATTGGTCAAGCAAGAATTCATAGATTGAAGGGTGATGGGTGAAAAATGTCCGACCAGTTTGACTGGAAAAAAAAAAAAAAAAAAAAAGAGAGAGAAAAAAATAAGTTAAACTGCTACAAACATGGCGTACATTTAAGAAATGGTATCTTTCTGTACTAACAGATGTAACTACCACATCTTCTTAGTTTACTTAATAAAGAGCTTAATTCTAATCCTCAAAATAGTTGGCAACATAGCTGAATTTGTGACAAGCCTGTATTTGCTTTGGAAGGTTTTATGGCTAGAATTTTTTTGCAGGATGTTTAATTTAAATTCTCACTGTGTTTAGCATTGTTGAAGTTATTGCTAACATTTTTTGTGGAGATTTACAAACTCATTCATTTTTGCAAACCAATTGATGAAATATAGAAACTAAAACAAAAGATATGCAAAGAGCAATATTTCATTTTTATTAAAGAAGTATTTGTCATTTTAATCATTAAATTGTTTTTAAAATAGGGGGGGGGGGAGCATGTTGCATGTTAAATAAAACTCTTAATTTTTCCCCCCTAAATTTATGAAAATGTATTGTACTAAGCTATGTACCCCAGTAAAACCAAATGTACTTTGTAAACACCCCCGCCCCGACCTGTTTGCAATTCTCCCTAATATTTGGCTTTGATCAGTAAATATATAGCTATTTTAGAGGGTGTGACAGACAAACTAATCAAAGTCACAGAATTTTATATATAGATTACCTGGGAAATCAACCTGAAAATCCGTCTTATGAGTAGAAAGAAATAATTTGTCATAGAAGTTCTTTTACTTCTCTAAAAATTCTGTATAAACAAGACTTTCAAGAATTAGTTTATTTTCCAAAGTTCTATTAGTCATTATGCTAAGCCAAATTGAATTTCCTTCTCTGGATAAAACAACAGAGAGAAATATTTGAATAATTTTCTAATATTTATATTAATAATAAAAAAAGCATTCACTAAACTTACTATTTTTTTTTTCACTTGTTTAATTAATTTCATAGAAATTTAAGAAACTCTAATTAAACAAATTATTTTAATTTATTTAGATAATGCCATCAAATTTTTGGGGGCTTAATTCAACTAATTTGTAATTATGTGAAATAGCATATGACAATAATGCTTTTTTTTTTTTTTTACAAACATTGTAGGTTTTCTAACCTGAGTGAATTTTCACAAATCAGATATAAATATTATATATATATATATATATATATATATATATATATATATATATATATATATATATATATATATATATATATATATATATAAATTCTTTATATACAAACACAATGAATTAAAATCTATTAATATTGCTAAAATATAGCCATTTTAAAGATTTGGATTAATGTGACACCAAGCCGTTGGCAGCGTTTTGGGGGTTGTCTCCCAGTTGATCGATAGTCATCGCTACTTGGTGAAATTCCCTGGTCAGGATACCAATATGGGACAATGGCCCGTCCTGGTCGAAGTCTGGTTATCGATGTTAATGGCTTCACCAGCTGTACCGGTTCAATACCAGCTCTATGGTTCCCAGCCCACTTGCAACGTCTGGTTACTGGTGTAACTGCTTTGATCTCAAGTCTAACCTACCCACGTTGTGACTTTGATCTTAGGTAGACGAGATCAATCAGGCGTTGGGCCGTAGTGTAAGCTGAGTCCAAATTGAAGGTGGCATTGCACAAGCGCAAAGAAAAAAAATAATGAAAGAAAAACCCAAGAGGTTCAAGTATGTTAAGAAATAACAATTTAACTTTATCCTTCTGCTATATACAGGTGTGTGTTTTTCTCCTAGCCCGTTTCCTACAAAATGCGACACTTCTATGTTTCAAGCAAGTTGGTATCGTAAGTCAACTAAATTAGTTTTTAGGTGTTGGCTTGGCTTCGTTTGTCAGCATAACTTGCTACTGGTAGGATAGGTGGAGTCGGAGGTTGTGGAATCTCTCAGTCAGCTTCTGCAAGGCAACACTTTGGTCTGACTAACTGGAAAACCAGCTCAACTGTGTCTCCAACTCGAACTCTAACTGAACTCAACTGCCGAACGACCACAGGACGTTCGTTTATATGGGTACCAACCAAAACCCTGTGTGGGCCAAACACGGCCTCAGGTTCTTGGTAAATCTCAATTTCTAACAAGAAATCTCTTTGTTGTCAGGCCAGGAAAATTGATTACTTCCCATTTTCGGAAAATTAATTACTTTCCATTTGGGGGGGGGGTGTTCGTCGTCCGTGAGAGAATGTCGGAGGTGAGCTATCCTACTAGACTCTTTCTCTCTCACATTGATATCTCATACCAATCCCTTCAGTGGGCATTAACAACTTCTCCGCCTTTCTCATCCATTCACTTCCGCCTATCACCCATGCTACCACCCAACCAATAATATCTCAGTCGTGCGGGTGTGGCTAAGCTGGCCTCCTTAAAATTATAATCCAGAATTTTTGTTTACAAAATTCTCCTTTTCCCCATCGGCCAAAAGTTTTATGAATTCCATATTGCCAATTAAATTTTTATCATATCTTTCTTTTTGGACCACCTAAAATTCACTTAGCCAGCACTCTTTCCCGACCCATCAATCACTGTCAAAGTTTGCCATCTGGTCCTTTCATTAAGTTAGCTTTATAATGGAATCCTTGGCTTGTTAAGAAATTAAATTCTTTTATCTTGTCAAATCTCAATTCTCCACTATTTTCTGTCTCATGCCAAAATTTTACATACACCATATCGTTATTCAACGTCTCAGAGACTGAATTGACACAGTGATAAGACAAATAATAAACTTCTCACCTATGTCAAGACACTGCCAAAATTTTACAATTTCCACATTGCCATTCAACGCCTTAGCGTCTGTTGGTAAAGTAAATGATAACAATCCTCTCACCTATGTCGAGACAATGCCAAAATTTTATAACCGCCATATTGCTTCTCTCTCATGGTGACATAAAAAAAAATAAATGATATCTGAGAAAGATAATTAACATTGATTCTCCCTGTTGTGTATCTGCAATTGTCCCAAGCCGAAATTTTTATGACCGGCATGTGGTTTGGCAGAAATCTTCATATTTGCCTTTCTTTCTATCTCCCTCGGCAAGACATAAAACAACTTGACAAGACCTCACACATGGCTCTTTCCACGGGTTTACTGTCTTTTGTGGAAAGTATCTTTTTAGTAAATAAAATAAAATCTTTCTTTTAACGTCGATCAGTGATAGCTCTTTTTCGCCTTAAGTCTTTCCTGTTTTTAATTTCTATGGTTAATTAGTTAGCTAATTACCATAGCTAAATAGTGCCACATTAAAAATAAATAACAGATGAAATATTTATTAAAATATGCTTTTAAAAATTGAAAAGAAAAACAATTAAATGTTATTACTTATGTTGTAAATGTTTGTCTATATTTCTGAGATGAGGCATTGTAACTATTTACACTATTTACATCGTTCAGACTTGTTCTCAACTTTATTGCTATATTCATAATGTTTCAGCCATTGTACGCTCTGGCCTTCGTCACGATCTGTCTATATTTCTGAGATGAAGTATTGCAGCTATTTACATTATTTACATCAGCCTGTGGTCCTCATCTTTATTGCCATATTCAGAATGTTTTCGGTTTGAAATTCCAAAGAATATCACCTGAAGAAGACCGGAGCATACAACAGCCAAAATGTGAATATGGCAATAATGATGAGGACAACAGTCCAAACGATGTAAGTAGTTGTAAATGTCAATTGTTATATGCAGGGTGCAATGGATAAATTATCGTCTACATATTTGGTTTATACAGGAGGTGATGGATAAACTGTCGTCTAAATGACACAAAAATGAAAATAACACTGACATCTCATTTTAACAGATATATTTACCAAAATTATGCAAAAATATCTTGAAATACTAAAGGGTAAATTTATTCAATAAAATCGCCATTGACTTCAACCACAGCCTCCAGACGACTTTGGAATCTCCTGCAACACTTCTGGACGGTCTCCTTGTTTAAGTTGGTGAATGCTGCCATAATCCTTGCCTTTAGTTCATCTTCGGTATTACAAGGAGCTTTGTTGGTCTCTTGCTCAACAGTGCTCCACACATAATAATGAAGGGGGTTGCAGTCCGGGGGACGGTGGACTAGGTGGCCGGATGTAAGAAGTTATGTGGTCACAGAAATTGTCTGACAGGCATGAGTGGGTTCACCTGCTTGTGTGGCATGGTGAAGAGTCCTGTTACCAGATGTAGTGTCTTTCAGCAGCCACCCTTTTGACCCAGAGCAGCACTACCTCCTCAAAGCACTTGATGTAGGCCTCAGTTTTGAGTATGGGACCCACACCAACAAATTTGGTAGTTCTTTTGTCAGAATGATCAGCGTGGGTTTTAAAAGTTGCCGTACCTTCGTAATCACCATTAGACTCATCCAACTCTTTCTGAATCCTCTGCACAGATTGACACCCAAACACTCATGTTCATACTGGAGCATGCTGTTTCCAAATTTCTGGCAGAGTGTATTGTGTCATGGTGCTCTTTTTCCTCACAAATGGTGCCCAATTGACTCTACTATACAGTGCAGGTGACAAAATTAAAAACAAACAACATGCATGTGTGAATGAAAAATATAAAATGGTGACAATTTACCCATCACACTCTGTGTGTTTGTGCCATACAAAAATGCCATTCAATACAAAAAATGGGGTATATATATATATATATATATATATATATATATTAAATTAACTGATTTAAAAATATGGTTCCATCGCTACACAGGAATTACCATGTTTCAAAAACAGAAACTAAATATTTCAAATTCAATTATATAATTAAATTAAAAGCATTAGTTTTGTTTCATCTTCAAGTGACATTTTTTTTTACTATAAAATATACATATATATAACACTGAAATACATTGATTAAAAACAGCTAAGCCAAATTACAGATCCTCTCTTGCCCGAGTAAAAATCGAGGGAAAAAATGTAACAGCAAGTAAAAAATATCCAACCCAAGACTAATGTTATATACAAACAAAGAATATAACATTAAAGGCTAATTAACCTTAAACCAACCAACCATTCCTTCTGTTTACAGAGAGATGACTGGTAGGACTTAATATATATTGATTTCAAAGACTGATATCCTTTGTATGTTGGTGGTATGGGCTGGGCTGTTTTATTCTACTGATGTAAGGTGGTGACACACAGACAAAATTTAAGCTGATGCAAATTTATAAAAGATGATCCATGACATGCGACCTATCCATGCCATAGACAATGTAAATATGGTTCTCGGAAATGTTTAAGAATTTTTACAATGAGAGAGTGTTGACATGAACAACAGAACGAGTAGAGTCTACCTCTGCAGATTAAAAAAGGCTTCAGTTCAAAATTGCTTGAAAGTTAGCTGGATTGATAAGCAACCTGAAGAAGGGCAGAAGGCATAATGACTTAAACATTGTGATAACAGCAACAAAAATGCGGGCATTAGTCTGAATGTAAATAATATTAATAATAGAGACCAAAAGTTGTTTTTAAAGAATCATTATTTTAAAGGATCCTTATTCTCAGACAACAAAATACAGAAAGAAGGAATTTTAAACTCACCAATTTTTACGAGACACATTTCCTTCCAATTTGGACCTATTGACGCCAAATATTCTGGTCATCAAAGCACTCAGCAGAAGAGTAGAAGAATTAGTTACCTGTAAATACAGTACGGTCAAATAAATGCAGAGAGGCTTTTTTTTTTAATATCAAAGGTAAAAAAAGCAACAACAGTCAAAAACAAATTAGATGATTTGACAGTGCAATCGCAAATGACTTGTGATGTTTGAAAACAAAAGATTAATGCAAGAAAATAGTAATTGATAAAGTCAGCAGGTAAAGAATGGATAGCAAACAAGACTGTTCTTTAATAAAGAAAGCAAGAGAAATGACAGCAAAGAGTCAAACTTCACAGCAAGGTTTCAACAGCAGTAGTAGAAAATAGAAGTGGTGGCCAAGGAGGGGAAATGTAACAGCAGCAGCAGCAGGCAGGCAATCAAAGACATTAGTTTTAGGGTTTCAATTCTATTGGGTGAATAGTTGGTTCTGTCAATGGTGTCTGTTTAAGCAAAGGATTTAAGAAAAAAAGAAAAATATAAATTGTCCATGAATCGAAAACTTAAAGTTAATTTATAAGCCGTGAAAATTTCTACCATTCTTAATTAAGTTACAGAACTGTAATGATGGAGATTCCTTTCATCTGAGAACCTCAGCATCCACACTTGTATTTACACAGGCTCTATCCCAGAATATTGAGCACTTTTATCCATAAATATAGCATACTTTAAAACTATTCACCCTTTGACCCCAATGAACATTGTTTAAAAAAACCTGGAGTTGATCAATCAGATTACTCCTCTGGTGTGTGTTGGTACACTGGAGTTGGTCAATGACACAAGTCCTTTGTAGATTTTCTATTTATAGAACTCTATAAAGAAGAATCTGCAATGTTATTGATCTTGACCTGTCATTTCAGCTTCAGTCACTTTACCACCACCATAACATAGCTTCCCTGTGACTTTTTCTATAAATACTTTCATGGTAATTGTACTGGTCAACTTTCCACTATGGTACGTAGATTTTATGAATTTAGCCACAGTAGTAGATTGGTGCCAAGTTTACAATTGTACTGGCTAGATATATCTGTAAGTTCTATGCTAATAGTTTCTTCTCTGGCACTTCTCACTTGTGGAAATACTTTCCGCCTTCTTGCTTTCCAGTCAACTTTGATCTTTAAAAATTTAAATGGAATGTCAATCATTATCGCCTGTCTTTTTAATTTCTGTTCTTTTATTGTTTCTCTTTCATTAATTTTTTTTTCTCATATATTCCTACAGTTAGTGAAACTTTGAATCCTATTGCCTTACTCGGAGTAAAAGGATGTGAAACTCACAGACAACACACATTTTATTTGATGTTGTTAATCTCTAATTGTACCTAATAAAATCTGTGGTAAGCATGAATCCATCACATAATGTTTATTACAGACTATTGTTATAATCCTTCTATTTTATTATTAGGTATTGTTGTTAAGCTCTTATTGGGCCTAATAAGATCTACGGTTTGAATGAATCTTCTATCCATCACATAATGTTTATTACAGACTATTGTTATAATCCTTCTATTTTATTATTAGGTATTGTTGTTAAGCTCTTATTGGGCCTAATAAGATCTACGGTTTGAATGAATCTTCTATCCATCACATAATGTTTATTACAGACTATTGTTATAATCCTTCTATTTTATTATTAGGTATTGTTGTTAAGCTCTTATTGGGCCTAATAAGATCTATGGTTTGAATGAATCTTCTATCCATCACATAATGTTTATTACAGACTATTGTTATAATCCTTCTATTTTATTATTAGGTATTGTTGTTAAGCTCTTATTTGGCCTACTTTATAAATTACACTGTATCATATTATTTTTCTAGGAAAAACATTATATAGAGGGTTTGGTACAGTACCTGTTATGGTATCCCCTCCAGATTTTTGGACATTTTATTCTACAAATGGTTAGCAATAAAAAAAAAATGATTGGCCGTGGTTTTGATTCCAGCCAACATGGAAAGCTGAAATAACTTTCATCCCAAGATCAACATCCAAACATCTTTTGCTTTACAAAAACATGAAGTCTTTGCAACACCAACTGGAAAATTAATGTTTTATTAGCATTTCTCAAAAACAGTAAACAAGACTGTCTTTTTGCTGTCTCCAATAAACAAGGCAGATAAAGAAAATACTTACAGCCCAAAGATGAGAAGAAAAGCCCAGAATTGCAACTTTAAGTCCATCAGCTACATATGGAGCCACATCCTCTGCCAGCCGAGTGTCTCGGTAGAGAGACCTTAAAATATTCAAAGCATGCACCTAGAAAATAATGAAACAGATGATTAATTAATTATTACACAAGTGATAAATTAATATTATTGAATTATAATAGGTATGTGCAAAAGTGTCTAGCATTCTTTAGAAGTTGAATACCCAATTAAAAATACATTTTTTTGGAAGGAAACTTTTCTACTTACCATTTTCTTTTGTTGCAGATTTACTATGAATTTGTCGAAAAGCATAAACCTAATGAAAATTCAACGACTGATTTTTGGAAATAAATTATATATTCAAATATGATGTGAATTTTGAAGACTTAATTTTGAAGCAAATTTTAAGGGGGTCGCATCATACACGAGATATAAAATTAGTGTATGTACTGGCTATGCCATAAACCAAACTATATATCCATTTACCGTAGTCAAATCAGCTTCAAAATTAGGTCTCCAAAGGTTGCATGATATGCAAGTATATATGGTAAATAAATTTTTGTTATGTATTTTTTTTTTTTACCTATACTTTGATTAATATAACTTTCATTTCCTTTTAGAAATTAACTTTTTAGAGGGGATGGGGAATAGTTTCACACTAAAATTTAAGTAGAATTCTAAAGTGACCCATTACTTTGGGTCCATTTTTATGCAAATGACATCTCATTTTTTTTATTAGCTCCTAACTGTTGAAGCAGTCTGTCAGAGATTCACCGGGCAGCTGAATATACGGTATTTACTCTGTCTCCACACTTGAATGAGATGTGACACAAAGTCTATTTTTTAGGTGGGGACCCAAGTGTGTACACCCAGGACAGGAACAAAAATTCCTCTCAGCCCCCACAACTGTCTGGTGCAATGGGAGGGCACGGCCTCGGGCAGCTGTTCCCCAGGGTTTAGCACCTCTTCAGTATTATTTTCCCAGTTGCCTCTCTGTCCTTCGATAGAGAAGCCCCTGAGTGCACTCTGCCCAAAGACAGAGGTGCAACCGAGAGATGATAAGTAGACATAAAAATACTCAAAAAGAGTAAGTATTTATTCTGACCCCCCCTCCCCCACCCCCAGGACAAGATGTGACACAAGGTCTATTTTTAGGTGGAGACCCAAGCGCGTACGCCCGGGACAGGAACAAAAAATCCCCTCAGCCCCCACAACCGTCTGTTGTGCTGGCCTCGGTGCGAGCACCGATCCCTCCCTCTGGTGCAATGGGAGGGCGCAGCCTCTGGCAGCTGTTCCCCAGGGCTGGGCACCTCTTCAGTATTATTTTCCCAGTTGCCCCTCTGTCCTTTGACAGAGAAGCCCCTTTACCCAAAGACATGGATGCAACTGAGTGTTGATAAGTAGAAGTGAAATTATCCAAAAAGTGTAATTTACACACTAAACCAGGCAGATGAATATACAACCTCTGGGAGAAATACCATGGGCTTATATTGAGCTCCATGGCAGAACCCATTACAAAGAACAGGGGAGATAGGCCAATCCAACAATAAAAACAACAACAAAGCATTAGTTTCCATTAGCTGGTGGTCGTGAGTTCAATTCCTGTGCTGGGCAATACATAAGTATATAGAATAATAGCACTAACATCCATAATTTGAAAGCATGAATCACATTTACAACACTAGTGTATACATTGTCATACTACAAAGTCTATAGTCAAATTCCTTTAGTAATATAATGTGTTGTTTCACTGTCATTCAAACAAGCAAATGACTCAATGGAATGTTACACACTAACAGTATATTATGGACTGCAGGAACCAAACCAAGAAAGACCTTTCTTTTAAATCCCAAATCCAGTGCTTAATCATCAAATATTCCACTTTTAAGTGCTAATGTTACTTTAATGATTTTTATTCACAGCTTTCTAAATGACCTTCAAAAGGTTACACAGCTTGGCATTATTCTTATTGGAAACCCTGTGAAGGTTAGATTTCTCATGGGATTGTTTTTTGCTTTGAAAATGATAGGGGTGATATGGCTGGTTCATATTTCAAATCAATCTTTATTTAAAATTCTTACCTGACTGCTTGTAGAGGATTTATCAGTGGCAAGTTTAAGCAACTTTTTCATTGTCTGCTTGAAAAATGGTCGTCCACTGCTCAGAGGTTCAGATGAAACAATAGCCTGGAAAATCAATTTCAGAAAACAAGTTGTTTGGGATTAAGTATTAAGAAAGGTTTTGTTTAATCTTCTTAAATGTTATCAGAATTTCTATGGCTAAGAATGTTTTTATAAACATTTATCAGTAAGTGAAATTCAAATTTTTGTTGTAGAATTAAATTCTTACTCATCCAATTTTCTCTATGCCATATTGTTTGTTTACACCTAGTTGTAGCAGATATAATAGTTTCAACTTCTGTGGGTTTCTTAGATGAAGCTTTCTCATGACTAATTTTTGATTTGTCCCTCATCATATTTTTTGTTGCATTTTATCACAATGCTTAGATTTTTCTTTTTTAATTATTTCACCCCATGCAAGATGGAACTTACAGTTATAACTAGCAACAGTAAAATGATAAAACCTAGCTGCCAATCTAGTACTGCACTTAAATTAATGACGATCTCAGTACCAAAGAGGAAAGCTCATCAGAACAATTGCCATGAAAATATTTACAGTAAAGGTACAAGGACACCAGATTATGGATCAGAGTAGGAAAGTGACTGAAACTGAGATGATAGGGTAGGACCAAGAGAGACATAGCCTAGTGGATAAATGTATTGGTAAAAAAAATGGTTTGTTGACAGTTGTAAGTTCAATATCTGGGTCTGGTAGTACTGAAAAATCATATACTCTGTTTAGTGGCAGAAATGGACAAGTGATACAAGGCTGAATAAAATGGTGTGTATTAATTGATAGGAAATTTGTCCTATGAATGGAAAGCAGAATAAGAAGAATTTATACATCAGGATCAGGTTGATCAAGGATCAGAAAGGTTACGGAAGCTTGATCAAGGATCAGAAAGGTTACGGAAGCTTGATCAAGGATCAGAAAGGTTACGGAAGCTTGATCAAGGATCAGAAAGGTTACGGAAGCTTGATCAAGGATCAGAAAGGTTACGGAAGCTTGATCAAGGATCAGAAAGGTTACGGAAGCTTGATCAAGGATCAGAAAGGTTACGGAAGCTTGATCAAGGATCAGAAAGGTTACGGAAGCTTGATCAAGGATCAGAAAGGTTACGGAAGCTTGATCAAGGATCAGAAAGGTTACGGAAGCTTGATCAAGGATCAGAAAGGTTACGGAAGCTTGATCAAGGATCAGAAAGGTTACGGAAGCTTGATCAAGGATCAGAAAGGTTACGGAAGCTTGATCAAGGATCAGAAAGGTTACGGAAGCTTGATCAAGGATCAGAAAGGTTACGGAAGCTTGATCAAGGATCAGAAAGGTTACGGAAGCTTGATCAAGGATCAGAAAGGTTACGGAAGCTTGATCAAGGATCAGAAAGGTTACGGAAGCTTGATCAAGGATCAGAAAGGTTACGGAAGCTTGATCAAGGATCAGAAAGGTTACGGAAGCTTGATCAAGGATCAGAAAGGTTACGGAAGCTTGATCAAGGATCAGAAAGGTTACGGAAGCTTGATCAAGGATCAGAAAGGTTACGGAAGCTTGATCAAGGATCAGAAAGGTTACGGAAGCTTGATCAAGGATCAGAAAGGTTACGGAAGCTTGATCAAGGATCAGAAAGGTTACGGAAGCTTGATCAAGGATCAGAAAGGTTACGGAAGCTTGATCAAGGATCAGAAAGGTTACGGAAGCTTGATCAAGGATCAGAAAGGTTACGGAAGCTTGATCAAGGATCAGAAAGGTTACGGAAGCTTGATCAAGGATCAGAAAGGTTACGGAAGCTTGATCAAGGATCAGAAAGGTTACGGAAGGTTAATCAAGGATGAAAAAGTTTATGGAAGGTTAATCAAGGATGAAAAAGCTTACAGAAGGTTAATCAAGGATCAAAAAGGTTACAGAAGGTTAATCAAGGATCAAAAAGCTTAGCATGGTAGAAGTAATATTCATAAATTAAGAATGAGCTGAGACAAATGGAAAATTGTTTTCTTTCCTTAGAGAGTGTACTCCTGTAGTAGATTGTAAAATGGATTTGCTGAAACATGGCAAAATTAAGAATAAAGTTCAATGCTTAATCATCCAAACCTCTTTTGAAGTTAATGGAAGGCTTCTTTTCAGATATAAAGAAACCTAACTTCAATTTGTCACAATTTAGAATGAAAACTGTAAAGATTGGTTTTACTGTAAGATGTGAGTTACCTGGATATAAAAAGGAATTCCTGCACTGCGTCTAGTGGCACACAATCGTGACTGGTCATCCTCACTGCTAATGCAGACCATGATTTCCTCCAGCCACTGACCAGGCAATTTGTGAAGGACAGCATTATGGCTCCTATTAAAAGGGAGAGAAAAAAAAAACAAATTTTTAATGATATGGTAAAGCAAAATCTACATGGGACACTGAAATTGAAGCTGTGTTCTGTGTGACACTATGATTTAGACACCCTTTTATCTCAATCACAAGTGTTTCATATTTTATGGCCAGCAGATAAAGTCTGAGAAGTTGGGTCTTTTAAGTGGTTCTAACTTGAAGTGAAAGGGAACAAAAGAATAAGGTTAAGTGACAATTTCCAGTTGCTGCTTTATATTAACAGTCATGGTTAGAATTGAAGTCAGTTCTAGTTTTGCTCTTAGAAATTTTCTTGTTAATCTATAAAATTCTAAAAAAAATTCTCTTGCAAAAAAACAAAAACCACTGACCTTTTAGAATTTATGACAACTAAATTTACATTAAACTTAACATTTGTTCAACTGTTTATCCAATTCATATTGACCTAAAATAAGAATTTATATAGTTTTCAATTCTAGTGAGACATATCAGTTGTGTCATGGCAAGTTACCATGGCTCTCTTCAGGCCAATACACCAAGTTGCACTGTCTCTGTCCCTTACTGAGTCAAGTCAGCACTCTTTTCACCAAGAGAACAGTTTCCTTATAGTAATAAATAGCCCAATGCATATGGTTTGTATTGGTTACTTTTATTGTCACCAATAAGGAAATTTTGCTGATTACTTTTCAGTGATGGAGAGGGTGTAGTGAGTGAGAGCAACTTCTCAATCCTAGCATTGTAGACCTATACACTATGACACGAACCAGGAAATTTCGCCTTCTTGCTGATTTGTCAATTTATGGGCCAATGAAAAGGCACTGCTACATCCTACTTATTTTTCTTTTCTTTTTTGTGTGACTTGTGACCATCAACTGACCTTAACGAATATATCGTACTTCAGAAAACACGATATTTCCAACATGTGTGGTTTTTTTTAGTTAGATCTTTTTTCTTTCCTTTAATCCTTGACTTTTTCTCCCTTTATGTTACAAATATGGTCAAGGCACAGGGAGAAAAAGTTAACCCTAAACACTAACCATCAATTAAAGTTACACCACTACTAACCATACCAGATTTTGAAAATATAAAAAAAAACATTAAATATAAATCTTTATTTTAAATATTTTACATGCAGGTACTTCAAATTTTGTACTTTAAGTTAACATTAATAGGAACTGAAAAACATTATTTAGGTAAGAAAATCAGGTACTGAGAATTGTAATTAAAAATAGGAAAATTTGTGCTGGGTACTATATACCCATGGTTAGTGTTCTAGGGTTAATATTTAGTTCCTGTGCATATATATACACACTGATTTTAGGCTTAGTAATGTGGGAAAAGTTTGTATTATACACAAATTCGTGTGTGTGCGTGTGCATGTTTGTGTGTGTGTGTGTGTGTGCGTGCATGTGTGTATGTGTGCGCATGTTGGGGAGGAACGAGACATAAACTTACTTCCAGAGCATGTCACACATCTTCACAAAACCCGCATAAGCCAATTCAAAGGCGCCTCGGTGTTTCGATTCCAAAAGCTGTGTTGTGAAATATTCCCCAATTGATAAAACCTGCAGAGAAAACGTGAAAGCCATTGACAGCAGAATATATATTTTTTTTTTTCAGGAAAACATACTTGTAGATAATCAAGATTCAGTTAAGCACAAGACATATGCAGTTTTGTTAATATTTTTATGCTTATTCACAAAACTGTCCTGGGTAAGACAATAAACCACATCCACGTCCAGGGTAAGATGATAAACTGTGTCCAACAGCAAGGCCTCTGATCAGGAGGTTTTAAGGAGTGTGGTACTACCTCTTAATTGCTGGTGTTCCCAGGCCTACCCTGACCTGTGGTGGTAGCACCTGTTAGGGTCCCCGCTATGGGCAAATAGTTGACCCCCACAACCTGACTCAAAACACTATGAAAGTGTAAAAATAAATTTTAATGCTAGAAATACTTTGTAAAAAAATTAGTATCAGCAATAAATATTTGAAAAAAGAAAATATTACCAGAAATAAAAATCTTGTCAGCATTAAATAACCCATTGAGATTAATATGCCACAAAACAAAACAAACTATACATTTTAAAAAAAAATATTACCAGTTATATATTTTTTGAAAAAAAAAAAGAGGAAATTTTGTCGGCATTAAATAACCCATTGTGGTTGATATGCCGTAAAACAAAACAAACCAAACTTATTCACAAAAGTGGATTGCTTTACGAGACACATTGTTGGATTTTTTGAGGCAAGACATTTTTTTCTCAAAAGAAAGATTCGAGAAAGAATCTATTGAGAGACTAGAATCCATGTCCTGAAGGGACATAAAAAAATATCAGTTTGAATTGTTCTCTGATACCTTTTCAAATCTTTTACAATTTACGAAATTGTATTCCCTTCATTGAATAACTATAAAATATCGTTTCTCATTAGAGGTTATATCTTTCTTACGACCCAGGGCAATCTTTATATATATATATATATATATATAATCATTTCACCCCAAGCAAAGTAATAAAGCCACTAAGATGCAAGATGAGGGAGAATATGAGAAAAAAACATTAGAGAGAGGGAACTGGTGTTTCAATATATGGTAGTAAACTCTATATAAGAAAACATTATTAAGGAGAAAGGATAATAAAAGAACAGGTATGAAGAAGATAACGATTGACATTAAATTTTTGAAGATCAAAGTTGATTGGGAAGCAAGAAACCAGGAGAAAGTTCCACAAGTGAGAAGTGCGAGACAAGAAACTTTTAGTATAGAACTTACGGCTTATCTAACCATTTCAACTGTAAATTGATGAGAACTTGCCCCGAATTTAGCACTGCATTTAAATTCATAAAGTCTTATATATAATTATTTATAATGTGATGTGATTAAAAACATGAGTTATGTAATAAATTCTCACACCAAATAAATTATTGTACATATTTCTAATAAAAACATATGACCAAAGGCGGTAAAGTAGGCCAACTGTAGTCGGGATCAGAGAGTTAAATGTAAACTCCACAATCCTTTCCTTAGCAACATAGCATGTGTTTCACCAGGGCTACACACGGTTTTGAATTCAGAGATGTCCTTCTCATAGATTGGTTACCAACCAAGGCTACAGTTTGTTAAGTGGCACATCAACTCATTATGAGTCATTTAATGCCAAAATTTAATTTTCTTAGGAGCATTAGTAATTTCATTTACAAAAATGTTAAGCAATGTCTAGTCTGATCAGTACGTAGATGGGTGACTGCTTGATGACAATATAACACTGCCTAAGAATGAGGATTTTGAGTTCGTTTGTTAAGTGGCACATCAACTCATTATGAGTCATTTAATGCCAAAATTTTAAAACTTCCAAAGTGTTTTGACCCCAGTTTGAGGGTTAACTATTTGCCCATAGTTGGGACCCTAACAGGTACTACCTCCCCAGGTCAGGGTGCGCCTGGGAACAACATCAATTAAAAGATGGTTTCACACTCCTCAAATCTTCCCAATCAGAGGGCTTGCTGACAGATTAAGATTATTGTCATACCCAGGGAGATAAGGCTACAGAACTCAAACTGTGTTACTATTTAACCCATAGCTAGGAAGAAATGAAAAGATGGATTCATATCTTTCCAAAGGTTTATTTACACATAAGTAGAAGTAATGAATGTGAATTAAAGTCAAACTTAGATCTTTGATTTCTCATTGTGAGAAATGACACCCCCACCTGTACACCTTATAACATATTATGAGCTGAAATTCAAATCTTGTTAATAAAAATTTTAGTTTGAAAGTAATGACTTTGCCCAGTAAAATCTAAAATTATATACAGAAAGAAATTTCTTAGCAGATTTTCAACATTTAAAAAAAAAAAATCTGTATAGTGCATCCGCCAAAATTGGTAAGCACAGTAATAATTTGGTTGGGTATCCTTTGTCCAACATTCCAAAGATCTCCAAATTCTAAAGGTTTCTCAGGTGCTGACATGATTTGCTACAAAGGGAAAATTTCAGAAAGCAATATGGCTGCCCATAGCATGATTATTGTGTTGCAGTGTGATGTAATGGAATAACCCGGCACCCCCATGAATGATTACACTATAGGTTGTCTACAAGAGATGGGGGTAGACGTGAAATTGAAGAGAGAGTGACGACGCAAGCATGTCCGACCTTCCAATTAGTGGCACTCACTACTAGATTGACCTGTGTGTATAACTGTATCTCATATTGTACTGGTTGTGTACAATAAACCTTTCTTCTGTTATCCACCTGGTTGTTAAGTATTTATTCCCTTAGCATGGAATATCACACAGTGTTACATTTAACTGTAATCATAATCCATGTTTTGCTTTTATACAAATACTGTACTTATATGTAATGTAATATTTTAGTCAAAACACCAGATTGTTGGTAGAGACACTGAGCTTACTGAATTTAACTCCTGACATTTACAGTGATGTCACTGATGACGTACCATCCCCCTCCAGTTTCTCATACCTGATGTATAAGCAGTGTTTGATGTTGCATTTTTATGTTATATTTTATGTAAGTAGTGATCATGGTTTTTGTACAGGTTTAGAAAGTGCAAGATATTTTTACATGAAATTTAAATTTCACCACTTAAAAATTTAGTAAATTTTATATAAAACTACCTTCAGGATATATGTATAAGCTGTGTTATGAAAATGTAAAGGGATATTGTGTTTATGCTTGGGTTCCATTCCCAAGCTGCCCCATTTTATAGATGTTATATACAAATTATATAACCTGTATTCCAAAATCTGAAAACTGAAGCACTTCTGGTCCCAGGAATTTAGGATAAAGTATTCCCAAATTGTAATAAAATACATTTTTTTGTGCTTTATTTTCCACTCATGCCAAGACTTTTTAAAAAAAGGCAGAAATATAAGAAAATAAAATAAAATAAAAATAAAATGATAAAAAAGAATAAAAAAAAATAAAATTTACCAAACATTAAATAATTATCAGATTTCAATAAAATATTCTGTATTCATTTATTTATGAAAATAATTTTTTTTTTTTTTACGGGAAAAAGATTTTAGTTAATTAACACATTGCACTCATTGTATTTAATTCTATGAAATCTCATTTGAAGATTAAAAATATTTACCTGTCTATAGAGAAAGGTCCCCGGATGCAATAAATCAAGTGAAATTCTATTTTAAACTTTAATCAGAGATGCAGAAAATATTCCATGAATTAATATTCTTTTTTTTTTTATCTTGAAAATAATTTTTAACATTAATTTTCAAAATTTGATGCTCAGAATGAATTGCATTATTTCAACACAAGATTTTGAATTTGATTTTGCAGTTTTGATTAACCTAGAACCTTTTCTAAGGGACATATTAATTGCGTTCATTCAATTAATTGTGGCACTTTTTAAAGGCTGCATTAATTATGTTAATCAAGAGTTGGGGAAACTCTTGTATATGTAAATTAGAAATCATTTGATATTCGACAGGGTGTTCTGTAATTTTTTTACTTTTATTTAATTTCATGAAATCCCTATAAAATATCATTTGGATACTGAAAATATTTACATTCCTATAAAGTTAAGTCTCCAGAGAAATTAAATCTGTTGGAAATTTCAGCTGGTGATGAAGAACTTGGAAAGCTTTCATCCAATTATATTTTTTCTTTGTTGGCAAATATTTTGTTGACTTTTGGGTTGTAGAAACAAAATACAAAAATCTGTTGAAAATATTTATTTAATAAAATAAATAATATTATAATATAATATTTATAAAATTTTTCTTTTAAAAATTATCTTTTTTATTTCTAAAATCTGAATATCAGGATTGGTTATATTTTATCTCGTTGATCTTCAAGCCTGGTTAATGAAGTCATGGCTAGGATGTGAATTTGAGAATTCATAAATCATATTAATTAAGTGTTTCCTGTATGTCCATAGTTGGACTTGGATTTGAACACTCTTCATTAGCTTCAATATTCGGCAGAAAGTTTCAAGAGAGATCCAGAAGATTAACTGGACCACAAACCTGTCATCTCCCACGGACCAACAATTGGAAAATACTGATTATACACCTAGATGTATGTATTTTTAGGGTTACAAAATGGGGATCATTACTGAATTACCTTAGTTTATCAAATGTAGAATATTTCTATAAAAAACATTTGCAATGCTTTTCTACAAAATATATATATATATATATATATATATATATATATATATATATATATATATACATTCTATAGTAAGTTATAGCATTTCTACAGCATGTATAATAATATTTTGGAGGTAGTGTTGAGAAAATTCTATCAGAAATTAAAATCATAAAAACCTGTTGTAAATTTAACAAAGTAGAAGAAGATGGCTGTTGGTCAGCTAAGTTACATTCCATTGGTGTTGGGTATTCCATGGGAACCAGGAGGCAGATTTGCCCGAGAAGTAAGGAAATTTCTTTGATACTTCTCCAACTGCAGACAACCAGATATTCTGGCATGAGAGTGACCAATTCTTTGCTCTGACCAATGGCATTTAACCAGGATTTTTGATCATCATCATAGGTTGTGACAAGGGCAGACATGTCCAAGCCAGGGCCTAAAGAAATGCAAAGAACAAAATCAACAGAAGTGCGGAAGCAAAATCGAAAGGGAGGAAAAGGGTTGTGCACAGAGAAAGAGTGCTCAGAGACAGAGGAAATTGCAGGCAGGGGGCAGAGAAAAGAGGCACAGGTGGGATTGGAGAAAGATAAACATGCAGGGAGCAGAGAAAGAAGTCATGCAGGAGCCAGGGGGAAAAAGGAACTGGAGGTGGTCAACCAAAATGTTAACAGGTAAGAGAAGTCACAAAAGACTGTCTCAGAAAATCTACCAATTAGTGACCATATAATAAGAAAAATTATCATATTTTGTTCTCTCTTCATAATTTACATGGGACATTTAATCTTATTCAAAATGACAATAACAACAACAACACTGTTGTTTTTAACCCAATTTTTCAGTTGATATTTTCTATTTTTTTTTTTTTTTAATTTATAAAAAAGAAAAAAAAATGAATGTATGGAATTCCTGCCAATGTCACATTTGATTTCTTCACATAAAAAATTGGCCTTGTGTCCCAAATTCCCCTTTTTTGGTGACGCAGTTAAATTACAACAATTTGTTCCTACAATAGTCTTAATCCATAAAATCATTTTTAGTTTTGGTTATAGAAAGGATTTGTTTTTGTTTACATAGCCTACAATGTAAACAAAAATAAATCCTCTTTTCAATAACTGAGACTTAAAAAAGTAAACATTCTTTCTATGAAAGTTAAATTTGATTCTACAAAATTCATTTTTCTTTACCTAAAAAAAAAAAAAAAATAAACAAAATTTTTTTTAAGTTTCCAGAAAAAAAGAACACCATTGGAGCATTTGTAAATTTAAGGAATCAGCACATGGGCCACAAAAATCTCCTGAGCCAACCAAGCATAGAAATAAATACAATATAGGAACAAGTAATAAGGAGTGCCAGAGAAAAAGCGATAATAACAACAAAAATTGCAATATGAGCTCTGGTAAAAATGGTTGCTGAAGACATTAGGTTTATAATACCCAGAAATTCATACACAGATGTCCTCAAGGGCACATGGCACAGAAATATATTGTAGAAACATGGCACAGTGGATAAAGGTGTTAGTTAGATCCAGTGACAGGACCCAAAGTGTGTGAGTTCAATACCTGGTTAAGACAGTGGAGAACTTAGAGAGGGAATTAAGCAGGAGATAACTGATATCCATTAGACATGTGAAACTAGAAAAGTCTACCCCAGTGAGCGAAATAATGGGTTCAGTTTGACTTTCCAACGACCTGAAGATGGCTGGCGCGTACAACGGCCGAAATGTTGTAATAAATATGGCAACAAAGATGAGGACAATAGTCCAAATAATGTGAGGATTGAAAACCCTTTACTATTCATATGTTAAGTTGCTATGATAATTCATATTTAATTCTTATTAAATTATTAATATCTGTCGGCAAATTTAAAATTTGCATTTATTTTCATTCACTGTCTTGCAGGATTAGGTACTCCTTGTACTTTATCAAAATATATGCTAAAGTTAAAAAAACCACAATACATAGGCAATATTTTATATATATATATATATATATATATTATATATATATATATATATATATATATATATATATATATATATTATATATAATGTGTATATATATATATATATATATATATTAGGGTGCCACTTATTTTTGAAGTGCATGCTGAAATTGAACTGTCACACCTAAATTTGTTCAATTCATTGAAAAATGCCACATATAAAATTTTAAGGAGATTGCATAATATTTAGAGGGTGCCTTTGCTTGTCAAAACTTAAAAAGTGGACAAAAAATAGACCCTTTTTTATTTTACAATTAATAACAAACCATTATTAGTTGGATCTTTACAAATTAGACACATCAGAAAACTAGAAACATTTTTTATCTAACAGTGAAAAATTTAAATTTTAACCGACGTTTATTTTCAGACTTCAATTATGGCAAGTGTATCCAATGCCAACCAGAAAAGTGCAGTCTGGAAGTTTTTTTTTAAAGATTTCTGATGATAAGCAAAGTAAAGCAATATGTCAACTGTAGCGAAGGGACTCAAGTGATTTACTTAGAGAAATTGCTCTCTTTTTATTGTTCAAACTCTTACCCAATTTTTTAAATTAAAAGGATATCTAGCTTCATTCCATAAACTTTTGTATTCATTTTTGTATTAAATGCTTTATTAATAAATGTATTTTATTCATTCAGTTTACCAAACCAATTGTAGGACTTGAAAATAATGAATTTTAATCATTGTAGGTATTGGAATCAGAAATTGTATCAGAATTGGAAATTTAGAACAGTATCAAGAATTTTATTGGAATCGGTAAAAATATTGGTATTTGGGCTGAAGTAACAAAGGCAATTACTTTTTGGGCCTAAGTAACAAAAGCAATTACTTTTGGGGCCTAAGTAACGAAGGCAATTACTTTTGGGGCCTAAGTAACGAAGGCAATTACTTTTGGGGCCTAAGTAACGAAGGCAATTACTTTTGGGGCCTAAGTAACGAAGGCAATTACTTTTGGGGCCTAAGTAACGAAGGCAATTACTTTTGGGGCCTAAGTAACGAAGGCAATTACTTTTGGGGCCTAAGTAACGAAGGCAATTACTTTTGGGGCCTAAGTAACGAAGGCAATTACTTTTGGGGCCTAAGTAACAAAGGCAATTACTTTTGGGGCCTAAGTAACAAAGGCAATTACTTTTGGGGCCTAAGTAACGAAGGCAATTACTTTTGGGGCCTAAGTAACGAAGGCAATTACTTTTGGGGCCTAAGTAACGAAGGCAATTACTTTTGGGGCCTAAGTAACGAAGGCAATTACTTTTGGGGCCTAAGTAACGAAGGCAATTACTTTTGGGGCCTAAGTAACAAAGGCAATTACTTTTGGGGCCTAAGTAACAAAGGCAATTACTTTTGGGGCCTAAGTAACGAAGGCAATTACTTTTGGGGCCTAAGTAACGAAGGCAATTACTTTTGGGGCCTAAGTAACAAAGGCAATTACTCTTTGGGCCTAAGTAACAAAGGCAATTACTTTTTGGGGCTAAGTAACGAAGACAATTACTGTTTGGACCTATAAAACATGCTTTTTCTGGCTGTCTCAGTTTCAGCTATTTCCCTTTAGTAACTCAAATCTCCAACTTTTTGTTCACCTCTGTGGCCAGGTATTGAACCCACAACTCATTAGGTCAAATCACTAGATTACTTCAACCAACACTTTTATCCACCGGGATAGATTGTCCTAATTCCATACCTTTTCTGAATATCTCAGTTTCAGTTATTTCCCTTTAGTAACTCAAATCTCCAACTTTTTGTTCACCTCTGCTGTGTAAATAGCGTGAATAATTACAACACCTCATCTCAGAAATATGGACCGATATTAAAATCGCTCCATTGTATATCACACAAAAAGACTTGTTAATTAAGGTCCACCTTTGAGCAAATTATATTCATCTTTTTTGTTTATTAAATTGGCATTATCCAGGTCAAAATTATGATCACCAAAGTTGTGGTGGTAAACATTTGTACTGAGTTGGTTGTTTAATTTTAAATCATTTTAGGTTCATATATTCGTTTCTTTACATTTTGGGATGCATGGAAAAACCTGAAAGCCCAATTGTCAAAAGGCCAAAGGTCATTCAACTGGAGGAAAATAAGAAGTTTAGGCTAAAAGGTTAAACATACCCATGATGGCACCTTCTGGAATATTTCCCTCAGGAGAAGAATTATGTATAACAGGAGAGACAACAGTAGCAGCTTCAAGACAGACACTAAGTAACTTGCTGAAGATTTCCTGCCAGCATTTTAGGTTATTATATTGTCTGAAAAATAAAGATTTAGCAATTTTATGGAGGTGAAAAATTATGGTATAGAAATTTTTATATTCTAAACAAGAAAATAAAAAAAAATATATTTACCAAATAAGTACGTGGCCTGACGATTGCCTCAAGCATGAAACAGACTGTCGCCTCTCAGTGTTGACTTTTATGTTCACTTTATATATATATATATATATATATATATATATATATATATATATATATATCTCCAAATGAGAGAAAGAACAGATGGAGTAAAATTACACTGATCATAGTATTTGCTTTTAAAAAAATGCTCAATACAAAGTAGAGCAATATATTATTAGTATTATTATTTTTATTATAATAAAAACATGTTGACAAAAAAGCTTTCATGTTTCAATACTATGATTGTATTTCTTCAGGCACTGAAATACAATCATAGTATTGAAACATGAAAGCTTTTGTGTAGCGATTCCAACATATTTTTATTATAATCTCTTATAATAAATATATATATATATATATATATATATATATATATATGGGCATGCAAAAATTTTGGGCCAACTGCATAAAATGATTATTGACCTTTATTTTTTTTTTTTAAGAAGTTAATCTTGTTTAACACTGTGCTCTTTTTTCAGTAGTGTCTGTGGACATTTTGGACCAGAATTCTAATGCAAGAGAATATGTAAGAAGACCAGTGAGAAAAAGAAACAATGCAAGATACCAACGCAAAGATGGTAAACTTTGGTGGCAGACATGTAATGGTATTGGATGGAGGGGGGTGCACCAAAAGCAATGGTAAAAGAAAATTGGTAAAAGTTGATGGGAACCTAAACAGCAGAAAATATATTAGTTTACTATCGTCTAATCTTCTGCCAGACTATGAAGAGGGAGACATTTTTCAACATGATGGCGCTCCTTGCCACACATCACGTGCAACAAAACGGTTTCTTGTAGATGAAGAGGATTAATGTTTGGAAGGTCCTGATCTCAATATAATTGAAGAATTGTGGTGGGAACTGAAGAAACAAGTACTCCAATGAAAATCACAAAATCTCCAAGAGCTCTGGGATTTCTGCCAAAAAGAATGGTAAAAAATTCCCAGCAAGAAAAATCTGGACCTTGTTCCATTCAATGCCACATTGAATTGCGGCAATTATCTGAGCCAAGGACAGTAATACTAATTAGTAACTCCATACTTTGACATTTTGTACTTTCCCTAATATTAAATATCACTTTTTGCCAAAAAGATTTCCTTTTTAACTTAAGAGCTGAAAGTTGAAATTTTCACTGGTGGTTCAGTATTTTTTGCATGGCTTTTTTCAGCACCCCTATTCACTATTGTCTACTGTACAGCATTAACGAAAATGCAGTTATTTGTTTTCTGGTCCTTAAAAATCATAAAATGTACTGAGAAAATTTGGGGGTCAAATTAACAAAAGTAATTAATTTATGAAGGTGGCCCAAAAGAAAGATTTTTTTTGCAGACCAGTGTATTAAATTTTGCATTCTGTGGGAGAAAATATACATTTTTATATACCAGAATCTTAGGAAATTTAATAGCAAAGGGGAAATTTTTTTTTTTGTGACATGTTTTTGTGACCTTTAGTTTACATCAATATAACAATGTGTGCACGAAGCAGAGGGAATGCTGAAATTTTAAACTTTTAAATTTTAATTTTTGTTTAATATATAGTTTAGCCAATTTTATTTTATTTTTTTTTTTGTATGAAAGGGTTATTTTATTGGATTTTATGTATGTTATATTCAGATGGATAATGAAAATATTTTAGAAAAATTTGGTGGCGTACATTATTCAGGGTGTCCCCCACCAAAATTGACATCATTCAAAATTCAAATATTTGATTAACTACACGTCCCAGGCAAACAAAATTAAATAGGTTTCACGTTGAACAATAAAAGATTTATTTCTAAAAATTCAGACAAGATATTCAAAGGAATGTAGATTTTATAACCAATTTCGCTAAGCTTCACAAATGTTCAATATATGCGCCACCTGTGAGACACGACACACGTCAAGTTGGTAGTCCAGCTTCTGCCAAACATGCTGTAGCATGTCTTGCATAACATTCTTCAGCGCCTCAGTGATTCACTGCTTAAGTTCCTCCAGGCTTGTAGGAACAGGGAGGATATAGAACTGTCCTTTCACATAGTCCCAGAGAAAGAAAACACAATGTGTTAAGTTAGGTGAACATGGCGGCCATTTCAACTGCACATTGTCATTATGACTAGCATGGCCGATCCATCCGCCTGGTAGATTTTCATTACGATAAGTCTGCACTGAGGCGTTGCTCACTGCCTTCCTTGGAGGACATTTCTAATTATTGCTGAAAGACAGCATGTATGTTGGTATTGTGCTCGACCCACTTTACTTTGGGACTGACACAAATAAGAAGAATACTTTATCAAAATGTAATAAAGATATTTATTTGTACTTGCCTATCACCTATCAATGAATCCCTTTATTTCTTTATTCAAACTCATTTGTATTTCCCTATCAACTCCTTTCTTCATTCTCACACCCTTTCATCTTCCTATCAACCCATCGCATTATTGTGCTCACCCCACTTTACTTTAGGACTGACACAAATAAGAAGAATACTTTATCAAAATGTAATAAAGATATTTATTTGTACTTGCCTATCACCTATCAATGAATCCCTTTATTTCTTTATTCAAACTCATTTGTATTTCCCTATCAACTCCTTTCTTCATTCTCACACCCTTTCATCTTCCTATCAACCCATCGCATTATTGTGCTAACCCCACTTTACTTTGGGACTGACACAAATAAGAAGAATACTTTATCAAAATGTAATAAAGATATTTATTTGTACTTGCCTATCACCTATCAATGAATCCCTTATTTCTTTATTCAAACTCATTTGTATTTCCCTATCAACTCCTTTCTTCATTCTCACACCCTTTCATCTTCCTATCAACCCATCGCATTATTGTGCTCACCCCACTTTACTTTGGGACTGACACAAATAAGAAGAATACTTTATCAAAATGTAATAAAGATATTTATTTGTACTTGCCTATCACCTATCAATGAATCCCTTTATTTCTTTATTCAAACTCATTTGTATTTCCCTATCAACTCCTTTCTTCATTCTCACACCCTTTCATCTTCCTATCAACCCATCGCATTATTGTGCTAACCCCACTTTACTTTGGGACTGACACAAATAAGAAGAATACTTTATCAAAATGTAATAAAGATATTTATTTGTACTTGCCTGTCACCTATCAATGAATCCCTTTATTTCTTTATTCAAACTCATTTGTATTTCCCTATCAACTCCTTTCTTCATTCTCACACCTTTTCATCTTCCTATCAACCCATCGCATTATTGTGCTCACCCCACTTTGGGACTGACACAAATAAGAAGAATACTTTATCAAAATGTAATAAAGATATTTATTTACATCTAAACATGAATACAATAGTTAACATAAACACAATGTCCTTTTTTATATATAGAGAATATGTCAGGTGGACTTACTCATTTGGTTGAGTGAAATAGGGCTAGATAGCTTGTACCTTTAAAACCCTCGGCAAATGGTACCATGGACTTACTCATCTGGTGAGTGAAATAGGCCTAAACAGCTTGTACCTTTAAAACCCTCGGCAAATGGTACCATGGACTTACTCATCTGGTGAGTGAAATAGGCCTAAACAGCTTGTACCTTTAAAACCCTCGGCAAATGGTACCATGGACTTACTCATCTGGTGAGTGAAATAGGCCTAAACAGCTTGTACCTTTAAAACCCTCGGCAAATGGTACCATGGACTTACTGATCTGGTGAGTGAAATAGGGATAGATAGCTTGTACCTTTAAAACCCTTGGCAACTGGTACCGTTGGTAGCGGAGAGAATTTCCTGTGTTGCTTCAGAGCAGGTTTGTTCCCTTCTCTGGTGATGGTCAGCTTTTTCTGAACCCATGTGATTTTATTAACCAATGAGAGTCCGTGTAACATCATGTGACCAATCTCTCTATATAAGAGCAGACAAATTTTACAAACCCAACAGTGGGTACCACTTTTTTTGAACTGTTACCCTCAATATTTTACTTCTATTAGTTCTAGGGCAAAGCACTTGAGGGACAGCTTTTACCCTTGGGCCCTGTGTAAAATGAACACTACTGCAAGCTGACAGTTTTCAATGTATTTTAAACATATTACTTTCTTCATTTGATGTTGTGCATATTCTTGTGTGCACATGTGTTGGTGCACTTAGAGACTGTCGTCCAATTTTATTTTACATTGCATAATGGCAAAAGGAATAACGAAATAGATAAAATAATTCCTCTTCATGAAAATTCAGACAGAAATTGAAGGAAAGATTATCTTTGCTTACCTGAAGTTGAGATTAGCGATGATATATCGTATACAATGTATTGTGGGATACATTGGCCTTGTGGCTGCAGCATGAACCAGTGAAGTTTTGGCAACTTCTAATTGGTCAATAAGAAGCAGGATGAGCTGTTGGACAAGCAGAAGGTCATTGATCTTGACCTCTTTTTTCTGGGACCCTGGCATAGGGAGTGGGATCTGAAGAAAAGAGGCTGAAGAATTTGATAACAAAGTCGGCTTGTAGTTCTTAATTACAGGCCCGATGTTTTCTTGTTGCAGTAACAGACGAAGAAGGTAGGCAGCTGTGGAACAATCTTGTGGTCGAGTACTTTCAGACAGCACCATAGCTGCAGAAAGGAGTTCCTTAAGGAATTCTGGATCCTGTTTTAAAGTAAAGTAAGCAAAAGTGACAGACTAACATGCAAATTACAAATGGGGGATACCAAAATCCAACAAGTACAACAAAATATCTGGGAAGTGTTTTAACAGGGGATGGGAAGTGTGACACTGAAATCTGAAGGTGCATTGTGGGATAGCAAAAGATGCCTTCCAAAAGCAAAGCAAAGTATTAAGAAACACAGAAATCTCTTTAGAAACAAAGCAAAGAGGACTGAACTGTTACATAATATCAGTCCTCCTATATGGCAGTGAATGCCAGACAATCTCCAAACAGATGAAGAGGAGACTTAAACTAACAGAAATGTGGTTCTACAGAAGGATGCTGAGAATACCATAGCCTGAATATGTTGAGAGGCAAAAACGTTTTAGAGAGAAAATGGAAACAAAAATCAAATTTTTGCAGGTTATTTAAAGCCAGATAATATTTTTAGATTGCATTTTAATAATGATTTACTGATAAGAGTTCTACTAATTAACCCATAGCTGGGGGATTTATACTTTTGTGTGAAATAAAGGGTATTTGTGTGTAAGTGAATATAACAAACCCAACTGGAATTGGAATTCAACTTTCCAATTTTCAATTCTGAGCTATTATCCACTATACCACTTGCACATCCAAGCTTACAGCACCTTGTATTTCCAAGTAGTCACCCATCTAGGTACTGATAGCTTTGACATTGCTTAACTTTGGTGATCTTAAAAGAACCAGTGTTTCAACGTGATATGGCCATAAGCCTTAGAACACTAAAAACATTTAAATTTCAACAGGTTGTTTATGGTTTATCACCCTTTCGTCTAAGTGGGGAAGGGTTATATAATGATTATTGAAAAATGTTTTGCTAAGTATAATTAAAAGAACACTGGTAAGGCACTGAAAATCTCTTAGCCACAACCCCAAATCAATATACTGTTGTTTGGCATTGAATTACTTATTTGGGGAACTGGATTAGGTCAAGAAATTTTCAGTGAACTCTCAAATATTTAGCTCTTTTCATCTTGATTGAAAAGCATACTACTGATGAGGCCTAGAGATTGACAAGAGAATCCTAATTTATTTACAATCCAGCAAATATCAAATGAGTTACCTGAAGAATTTCAGCAGCCTTTCTTAGTTGGGGGCTGGTCAGGATCTTTAAGGCAGCTATTTTGTTCTCTTCAAAAGTATCTGTGAGACATTCGAGCAGCGTGTGACATTCACTTCTTGTGAGGGCTTCAATAGGAAACAAGTCATCTTCAGTGGACTCTGTTGAAAAGAGATCCAAATTTACAAACATCAAGACAAAATCATTTCAATTTAACTTTACACATGAAACATACAAATGTTGATTCTATGGACACACACATACAAAGGGAAAAGGTTGTTTTATCTTGATGGACCAGCAAATGATTCCTTATGGAGTTCAGTCTTATAAACAGCATCCACTTTGAATGGAAATGGGAAGTAAAGGAGTGGATTAGGGGTTTTTAGAGATCAAGTGACAACAAAACCGGAAATAGGGTATATTCGGGTGCTGGTCTATAACAACAGTCCTGCATGGTATTGGGGTGGATTCTGGTCTTCCCTTGACAGGAGATGGATATGTTTGTTGTGTGGATCCTGTGTCATCCATTCATATTGCCAGTCACCACGTAGATGGGTGAGGTGTTGGTAGGAAGAAGAGCTGATCAGTTAGACCAACATAGCAGAAATTGTTGCAAGTATCAACTACCTAACCACCCAGATGAGCAGATAAAGCCATGAATAAAACATTTAATTTATAATATGGGAAACAGGGTTCACATTCTTATTTTTTGATGTGGCATTTGTCTTTCATCGTGTTACCTTGTGATGCACGCAGCGTGCCCCCTTTTTCCAGCTTTTGGTGCACAGTGACAAGCTCAAGAGTCAAAATGTAATGTTGGGTAATCATTGGCCAGTTGTTGTGTTGTAGGTTTACTCCAAAGGCTTCAAATAAAAGATATTTGAGGCATTACTTTTGGAGCATCTCGCATTACCTTAATCATGATCTCTTTCAAAAATAAGCTACAATCTGTTGTTAAATGGGGCAAGGAATGACTTGTTAACTTCAATGCCTACAAAATTAGACTACTCTCTTTTAATCATCTGAGAGAACCCTTTTTAGCTTCCATCAGTATGGTTGATGCTAACTACCAGGAGAGAGAGAGAGAGAGACATTTCTATCTTCCTTGGACTAATGTTTTCTGTTGACACAAAGTGGAGAGAGTATATTGAATCAGTTGATAAGTATGCAGCTAGGAATGTCAGTTCACTCTGTTAAAGCTAGACAATTTTTCTCACCAGAATCTATCTTACATATTTATAAGACTACCATCTGTCTTTCCTTTGAATACTGCTGTCACATCTGGTCTGGTGCTCCTGCTATATATTTAGATATTATTGATAAAATACAAAGAAGAATCTGCAATGGTATTTGTTCTGACCTGGCATCTCAACTTTAGTCACTTTCCACACCACCATAATGTAGCTTCCCTGTGCCTTTTCTATAAATATTTTCATGCTAATTGTTCTGATGAATTTTCCTCCATGGAACCTAGACTTTATGAATTTAAGTGCAGTACTAGATTGGCAGATAGGTCTCCTCATTTTACAGTTGAAATTGTTAGTTGTAACTGTTAAGTTTTATGCTAACAGTTTCTTCTGTCATACTTCTCACTTGTAGAACTCTCTTCTGGCTTCTTGCTTTCCTGTCAATTTTGATCTTCAAAAAAGTAAATGCTTAATTGCCTTGCCTGGGGTGAAAAGATTAAAAAAAAAAAGAAAAAAGAATGTTATGTTTTTCATTGTATAATGATCAATATTTATCAATGATGAGGGAGGCGATTAGGTTGGAAAATATTTGTGTAAAATAAATTTTTTTTTTAGTTTTCAGAAAAGCAGCAAGGATTGACCTCTAAATATATCCTGATCTCACAAGCCATTAATTATGACCTCAAACCAAAATGAAAAAATCTGCTCAATACTTTCTATTTTTTATGCATATAATGGTGTAACACTATTTAGCAACGGCAGTTAGTTGTCCAATTAATTAACCACAGAAGTTAATTACGGGGATTACTTAAACCGATAGATAGAACGAAAGGCATACTGAGCGATATTCTTTTTGTTTTGTTATTTTCCCAAACAAAGGATGGGTAAAAAGATTTTTTTATTTTATTATTTTCAAATTCGATTCAAGATAATCATTTTTCCTTTCTCGCAGAAAAGCAGAAGTTTGACACTGAGATATGCCAAATGTTTCTGAATAAGGTTAGGAATTTAACGACCCATTGTTTCTCTTTCTGGCGGATAAATCAGGTTTTTTTTGAGAAGGAAAACGAGCGGGCAGCTGTCAGCATTGGTTAATACTCCGATAGAACCAGGGGCCGGTCACTTAGTGAATGTCGGTCAGTGGGGCATGGAGGGAAGTTGATTAACAAAATAAAATACTAAAGGAAGAATTTGCTGAAATTTGTTATCAATGAGGGCAGAATTGATCAAAGTCGGTTTGAGACAAATATTGTTTTGCGATGGAATTTCGTCGCCAAACTAGTGGGCATCTGGTTGTGATAAAACAAGTTTTGGTCCATAAGTGGACACGGTTTCCCAAATTAACGAGTAAACGAATAATTAAAGCATTGTGGCAGAGGCCCTGGCAAATACCAGATGTCTAAGGTAAGATAAAAGATTGTCAAACAGAATTCTGGGAGGTCTAATTGTTTTTTTTAAAGAAAAAGGAAAAATAATTTTTATATTTTTTCTTTCCCTTCTTTTTCCCTCCAGGGTAAGCTAAACACCTACCTGGCTTGTGGTGGTGGGAGGGAAGAAAATATGATAAAACAGGGGGTCTGGTTGACACCCACCTGAAGGATTGGTGTGAGGTATCACTGTGAGAAAGGATAAGCTTAGGAGGATAATTCTCCTCCGACTTTCCCTCACAGAAGATTAGGATATGAGAAGGAGGGAGATTTTTGTTGACACCCCTCGAAAGGATTGGTATGAGGTGCCGGTATGAGAAGGAAGAGGGCTCTCCTCCGACCTTTCCTCACAGAAGGGGTGGAGCCCCTCTAGACAAAGAGCGGTAGATTTCCAAAAATGGAAAATGATAAATATTCCTGACCGAAAACAAAGAAAATCCTTATTGGGGATTTGAAATCAATGAAGAACCCAAACCACGTCCGACCCCATGCCGGGTTTTGATCGGCGTCCATATAAGCAAACGTCTTCGGGCGTTTTAGCAGAGTAGAATGCAGTGCAGTTCAGTTGCTGTAGAGTTCAGTTCCAGTCAGAGAGATCTAGTCGAGCCCAAGAGACAGGGGACTCGGAAGATAATGCCTCGCAGAGGTGACCGCACAAATTCATGCCTTCTGACTTAGACTTCTAACCAAGAACAAATTATAAAAGTCTGACTTATATTTTGCACCAGGGCCGACTTTATTGAAAAACAACCCAGATATCCAGAGCTCGCTAAGAACGCAAAAGTGTTACAATCCACATTTTGGGGGCTGGGAGAGAAAGAGAGAGACGCACTTCTGTAACTCAACAAACTGACATAAAATTAATCATTATTCCTAACCAGTCGCTCGCCTTGAAGTTGTTCTTTGTGTTTTTGTTTTTCTACATTTATTGTGCAGTATCACCTTTGACCCGGATTCGGCTGGCACTATGGCCCAACGTCTGATTGATCTCGTCAACCGAAGATCAAATCACAACGGGGGTAGGTTGAATTGAGATCAAAGCAGTTGCTTCGGTGACCAGGCGTTGGAGGCAAGCTGAGTACGACAAGTTGGTACTAGAACCTAACAAGACTTCAACCGATGTCCCAGGGTTAGCCCGTCACAAGTGGTGCCGAGACTGGAGGACTGCGCCAGAGAGAGGCAGGGGTCACGAGTGGTGCTGTGACTGCAGGATCTCGCCGACGAGGGGTCGGGCGTCACAATGGTTAAATAGAAAATTAAAGAAAGAGAAGAATAAAATAAAATTACTTTCTAGAACATTGTCAACAGGGGATCAGAGAGACCCCATGCTTATAATTTTTAACAATAAGAATATTTCTTACCCTGGGTAGGATCCACCCTGAATACTTCAATCATGGAAGATATAAGGGCCAGGGCTGTAGTTCGGCGAGCAAAGGGACTACCAGGAAAGATTCCTTTCAGAAGTACCTTCATCAAGTCAAATAAAAATACCTTGAACAGAAAAAGAAAAATATTTATAAGGAGCAAGAAAGAAACCAGGTGGATGGGTAATAAAATAGGTGTGACCCAGTTTAATGTATTAATACCTACTGTCCTGAAAATGGGAGGGTAGGTATCAATAGACAGTAGATAGAAACCTAAAATCATGGATTTTATTTTAATTTTTATAATTAATACCAGATTTTTTGGTGGACATCATTGAGTTTAATAGAAAAAAATGTTTTTGTTTAAGTTCAATAGGTGTAGATAAGTTTGCCTATTGTCTGGTTCATACTCCTTCCCAGTCTTTTGAACAGGAGTAGAGGTTTATCCCCTTGTTTCCTGTTTAGGATTGGGTTCCCGGTTCCTTCTAAAGTCTACTTCAACTCTATACTTCTAACGTTGCCGCCTAAACTCTGAAACTTTGTGTTTTTCTTTTTCCTCAACAGGAGTAGATAGGTTTGCCTATTGTCTGGTTCGCACTCTATGTTGGTCCTTTGATTTGGAGTAGAGATTTATCCTGTGTCTTTAGGATAGGATTTCTAGTTCCTTCTAAAGTATTCTTATTTTCTGTCACTCCCGGTAGCCTCTTATGTCTTAGTGGCATTATCGCCTTGCTTGGGGTGAATTGGTTGATTACAAAAAGAAAAGTCTACAAATGAAACTTATTAAAAAATTATACGGTTATTAATCTTAAAGTATTTGAAATCATTCAATATCCTGAACTGAATTCTATGAGGCAACTGGTTTTGTAAACACATTGTTTTTTTTTTTGCCATCAACGAGTAGACATTATTATTATTATTATATACATACATATATTGGTTGATATATGGGTGAATGACCGAATGGTTAGAACATTTGTTTTCTGATCATGTACCTGGGTTTGTGTTAGAGCACAGGGGCTTTTCAAGTAGGGGTGATTTCACGGTTTCAGGTGGGTAGGAGGAAAAATCTTTTTCTTGTATTTTATTTACAGAATTTTGTTTATTGAATTACAACACCCAAGCAATCTGTTGAACTTTTTGTTTATTAAAGTCTACTTCAGTTTATTTATTTAATAATTAGTCATGAATTAAAAAAAATTACTTTACATGGATTCAAGTTTAAAATCCATCAACATTTTCTATAGCTATTAAATTTATAAAACTCCTCAAAAAATAATCACGTAATTATATATGTACTAATATGTATAAGAATGAAGATTTGGATTAAAATATGCATATTATTTGGAATGCACCTTTTGAGTCGGACAATCTTGGAAAGGGGTGTGGACGACATTCTGACTTATGGTGAAAAGGGTGTATTGGGTAAAAAAAGGTTGAGAACGACTGTGGTAGGGCCCATCAGTTTAGAATACTGATTTTAACATTTTTTCATTTAAATAAAGCAAGTGTGTTTTTCACCACATGAGCACAGAAATGGTTGGAGCTGAGAGACACAGTCAGTTGCAGTTCGTAAAAGCAAGCAAATGTATATCAACACATTGGCCTGCAGAGGTCAATAACAAAATCTGATTTCAAAACTTTATAATAGCCAATTTAGGCAAGAAAAATGTTACGAGTTGGTTTATGGCTTCAACTGAAGTTTTATCATTGTTTTTTTCTTTAAAGGTATTGCTGTAAATAAACTTCCCACAGATGAATTTGTATTAGTGCCCAGACGGGAAAAATTTAAAGCAGCAATATAAACTAAAATAGTGAATCTTTCAAGTTTTATATATTTTAGATTTACAATACGTAAACAAAAGAATTATTGTAAGAATTAACATGCAATATAAACAAAGGTTTATATACTTGTAAGCATTCTGGGATTGCAAAGGAAATATTTGTCGCAGATTACTTCCACAATGCAGAGAATAAAATCACTGCAAGTTCAAACTCGAACATCGGGGGCAGAAAGAAATCCCAAAAACACGATTCGCAGGTACTCTCTCACAAATCACAATGCACGTAACCAGTCAGAAAAATAACTCACTCTCCAACGAGCGCGGTAGTCAAAATACCAGAATTTTTCTTCCATGATTTGAGAACACCAACTGCTTTTATTGGCCGTTCATTTTTTTTTCCATTCGTCGACAACTAGGAGAAGACGATCAATTTTTGCATATCAAAATACTTTTATAGCGACTCCTGCAACTGACTTGATTATAATTTAAATATTCCGTCTTCAGCATGTCATGTGGAATACGTGCTCCTTTTTTTGATAAGTAATTTTCTTTTTCGCCACATTTTCCGTCGTAGGATACACGCGATGCGCTGTCGCTTGGTTTGACAAGTTACCGTTTTCTTCGCTATAATACTTTTAATGATTTGTTTATGTTTTATGTTAAAATAAAAGTAAGTTAGGAGGAGGGTAACTTTTTAAAAGAAATTTGTGCATGAATATCTTAACAGTGCTTCCCAATTAGTAAACGTGTTTTTAAAAGGTCCATTTTGATGGCCAATTCAGAAATAGGGACTACAATAAAAAAGAGGCCCTGGAATTCAACAAAACCTTTCAAGGGGAAATGATCATAGAAAATTGAATTTAGCACATTGACCTGCAAAGGTCAATTATGAAATTTGACTTTATAATAGCCAACTTAGACAAGAATATGCATTTATGAGTTGATTTATAGCTTCGTCTGAAGTCTTAACATTATTTTCACAATAAAGTATAACTGTGAATAAACTCGATTTATCAGAAAATCCCAAACACAAGATAACTCATAGTTGGCATTGCCCTTGTAGATGAGTATCCTTGAATATGAGTGGCCAGCTATACTATACTATCTGTTGTACGGCAATTATTCAGGCATTAGATGCATCTTGCCACCAAGATTTCTAAGCCTAAAAATTACAAAAGAATATTAACTTTCTTCTTTTTTTTTCTTTTACAACTGCATGCATTGCTGGGACAAACAGTCTAAATCACTAACACTGTTTTTAAAAACATTCATATAGATATCAAGCACATTTGGGTCAGCAATCTCAGCAATATATAAAAATAATTATTTATTTTCAATAAAAAACAATTTCAACAAAATTATATTTTCTCTATCTCTCTCTCTCTATATATATATATATATAGAGAGAGACAGAGAGAGAGAATATGATTTTGTTGAAGTTTTCCCTCTCTCTCATATATATATATATATATATATATATATATATATATATATATATATATATATATATATCTCAATTATGTAGTGCGTATTCAATTTATGTAACGTAAACCATTCAAACGAAAAACAAATACTGAAGCTAATTATATGGCAAGAATCACTCTCGCAAACAATATTTAATAATAAAATACAATCAACTTCGAATCCGTTAATGAATGGTATGATCCTTGTTTATAAATTCCGGTTTTATCAGGTCTTATTTTTTCTACTAGCCGGGCTTTCAGTCGTTTCAAACGACCATCATCAGGTAGACATTTCAGTGTGTTTTTGTTAAATTCCAGGTAGTAATGTGACATCGAAAGATAATGCAGTCCGAAAGAGTGTTTTTTTTTAGCAATGAGATATTGTTAAATGTAAGAATAATTTTGGAGCGTGCAGTCGCGACGCTGAGGTTGAAATTTTTTTAAATTTGAAAATTGTGCATGTATATATATATATATATATATATATACATACATACATACACACACACACACACACACACAGAATATGATTTTGTGTATGAAAATTGTGTATGTGTATATATATTTATATATATACATACACACACACACACACACACACACACACACACACACACACAGAGAATATGATTTTGTTGAAGTTGTTTTTTATTGAAAATTTTATTAGTCAATTCATTCTTCAGCTGTTGATATTCACTGCATGAAATTGGACACAACTTGAATTCACATAGTGAAAACTTGTCTTACAAGAATGAAATTAAGTTTTCCAACCATGGAAGGTTTTATTGTTCAGTCATCGTGTTCTTTTTCATCAAAAAATAACGTCGTCTTCAATGCCACCCAGCCAAGTGTGTTTGTGATGCAACATTTTTATTTTTAAATGGCTTTGCCACAACAAATACTCTGTCAAGCTTCCAATATCCATATAAATATAAAAAAAAAAAGCTTTGGTTGGTAAATGTGGTTTGTGAATTTAGTGTCATAGTAATGGGCTGGGTAGTATGGTCTCATAATTAGGGGGCGGGAAACAGAAAAAGCAATAACTAAGCGGTTGTAAGAAAAAGAAGAAGACAAGATAACCCCTGCCATGGAATGAGAATAATCTACCTGTGTACATTTAATAAAGGGTTTAGTTTTAAATTTCCTGAAGGTTATCTAGATCGACAGACCCCTGAAGAAGGTTAGAAGACATAATGGTTGAAACACTGTGATAATAACTACAAAGATGAGGATATTATTACTTGCTGCTGTTATCATGTTTCGGCCATTGTACTCTTTGGCCTTCCTCAGGTGTATATTGATCTGGGTAACCTACAGGGAATTCTGAACTGAACCCTTTATTAAATCTATAGGACTAGACTGTTCTCGTTCTACTGCCCATGTCTAGAGATATCTCTAGTTCTTATATATGACTGAGAGGATTAAAGTGTTAGCTTGTAAATCTGGTGACATAGTGGTTGTGGGGACAATCCCTGGGCTGGCCAGTGTGTACTTGGATGAGCAGTAACTGAACAGTATTATAAATAAGAACGAGACCAGTCTGCCCCAGTTTGTAAATAATGACAAATTCTCATCCAAGAAATTCAGACAGAAAATTAGTCTGAATGCAAATAATTTAGATAATGATAAGATTTCATCTTCAAATTCAAAGTGAAAAGGACAAAAATATTTAAAGTAAAATAGAGAAAGCCTGGGTATGGTATGCTTGTCCTTGCCTTGTGTATGAAAAACATGAGGATATTAAACAGAGTTATTTTCATTCAATGACTGATCTATTCAACATGGTTGTATTGACATGAGCCATTTTTTTCCGTCACAAATTCAGAAACTCGATTCCATGTTATTGACAATAAAACATCAAAATACTCACAGCGTAACTGGAATGAGTACAAATTTTGGGTGCTGTTTTGGTTTCATTTTCCTTAGACGTCTTCTGATGTCTTTTAATAATACGGCTGCTTTCTTTTAATCTTGTAAATAGCTGAACAAGAAAAGAAAATTGTAATTAACATTTTCATGGCAATTCAGATGACAAAACGGAAAAGATTTTAAAGTAATAAAAATATGTTGGATTAAAAAAATAGAAACCATTAATTTTTTTTCCCCAGTGCAATGAAAAAGAGAAAAGAAAGATTTATTGGATAACACTGAAATACATTACAGTATAAAAAGAAATGGTGAGTTCAATCTAAGGGAAACAATAATTGAAGCAAAGCAAGTTCAGTTGGCCAATGATGACAATTCCAGAACAACGTAACTATAAACAATTTTTTTTTCTTCATTAGAAATTGTTTTGTTTATGTTTAGGATATGAAACTTGGCAGTTATGACTATTGAGAAAATCTGAATGAGTCAAATGGGCTTCCCTGATCTCTTCCTGTTTTAGGTCAACTGTTGTCTATATTCAACAATGTCATTCAATAACCCTCGACCTTGATGCTTCATATTAGGTGATCAACATTAAAACAGAAAAAAAAGCATTGTCAGAGTAAGACAGGTTTCTAAGCATTAAGGTTGTGAGTTCAAATCTTTCTGGAGATAATTATTCTTTAACAATTAATTCTGCAGACAGAATAATCACCTGTAATATAACAAAAAAACAAAAATCAAGATATGACATCATCAATGGCAAGCAAAATCTGGTATTAATCATAGGTTTTTCTGATCCTCTATTAATCATAGTTTTTTCTGACCCTCTATTAATCATAGGTTTTTCTAACCCTCTATTAATCATAGGTTTTTCTAACCCTCTATTAATCATAGGTTTTTCTAACCCTCTATTAATCATAGGTTTTTCTAACCCTCTATTAATCATAGGTTTTTCTAACCCTCTATTAATCATAGGTTTTTCTAACCCTCTATTAATCATAGGTTTTTCTAACCCTCTATTAATCATAGGTTTTCTAATTATAACCCATTAATTAAGATTAAGAAAACACTTTTATTACTAACATGTTTGATGGGTAATCGTTTTGGGAAACATGGACCTTCATACCTGTAATAAGATAGAGTGTCAAAAGGATGATTTTTTCCATCAAACTGCTTTTATTTTAACGATCTTCACTCCTCAGCAATATTTAGTGTTTTAAAAAAGCAAGGATTAGAATTGTAATAAAACCAAACATATGATGAAAGTTTGAAGGTACATATGATGAAAGTTTGAAGGTGCATATTTGCCATTGTTTCTTTCTCTATTCAAGATAATTCCCAGTTGGTTGAAGCAGCAGCAGCTGCCTAATAAACCAACAATCTCTCTCTTTACATAACATCTATTTGGGAACAAATTAATTGAAACATTACAAATGTATTCAGGCTAAGTGAACAAATAAGGAACAAATTCTCTTTAATTAATCATTGATTGATTGAGTCAATTTTTACAGCTTATCAACCCTTTGCAGGTTATTTAAAGCCAGAACATATTTTCAGATTATAAGAATTTTTTCTTTTTTGAGATAATTTTTTAGTGACACAAGTCTTACTAATTAACCCATAGCTGGGAAGAGACAAAGTGGATTCATACCTTTCCCAAGGGTATTTGTGCTTAAGTGAATATAACAAACCCGACTGGAATTGGAACTCAATTTTCTGATTAAAATTCTGAGCCATTATATGTTACACCACCTGCATATCCAAGCTTACAGCACTTGGTATTCCCAAAGAGTCACCCATCAAGATACTAACCAGGCTCGATGTTGCTTAACTTCAGTTATTTCAACATGATGTGGCCATAAGCCTTTTAATTAATCAGACTAACATTCTGATTGTTGTTGTTGCTGCTTCAAGCACAACCTTTTGGCTGATGTGCTCTTTGGCCTTTTCCAGATGGTGGCGACACCTATTATTGGGTTATAAGTAAAAACCTTTTATTAATACTGAATTTTTATTTTAATTGTGGTCGTTAATTCATTAACAGCATTGAACAGAATCCTTTCTTTTGTCCACAACTATTTTTTTCATTTTTATAAAAAAATCATAATTCTTGAACAATTCAGAGTTCTGAATAGCAAAGATACATGATGTACTTGGAATTTTTGGATTTCCTGCCTATAGATGAAAAAAATAAAAAAAAATAACTTAAAAGTCAGATCAAAAAGAAACCTTTTTTGTGTATGACACAAGGCTTTGACGAAATGCTGGGATCTGACTATTCATATTTTCCTTCACAAATCTCAGCAACAGAGGAAGTTCTTCTTCGGTGAGGGGTTCAGTCATTTTGATGTTCTCACACAACAGGGCATATGCGTCAAGACGAATCTGAAAGAAGAAGAACAAGATATTTGTGGTGACGAAGGAGATAATTGTTTTAGTGATACAAGATCACAGAAAAAAAAAAAAATCAACTTTTTGTATCATACAGTGAATCATTCGAGTGTCTTTTTACGCATATTGATAACACTAGTTAAAATATATATGACTATTTTCTACCTGAAGAGTTCTAGAAATGGCTAAAAACTAAAAACAAAAAACCACAGGTCAAAATCTGCAAATCAGCAGGGCGTCGGCCACAAAATTGTCCTTTACACACCTCAGTGATCCAGAAAACCACCTGACCTGGCACTTGGGGCACTCTGCTTATATGTAGTTCAGAAAGTCAGTGATTGATTGAGGTGTCACAGACATTTGCATAATGTTTTCTGTATAAATTGATTGATACATTTTCTATGGCTTATCAACCCATTGCAGGTTATTTAAAGCCAGAAAATATTTTTAGATTGTAAATATTTTTTTTTTGATGGTGATAATGGTTTAGTGATACAAGTTTTACTAATTAACCCATAGCTGGGAGAGAAGAGGTGGATTCATGCCTTTCACAAGGGAATTTGCAGCTAAGTGAATATAACGAATCCAAATGGAATTAGAATTCGGCTCTCCGATTAACAATTCCGAGCCGTTATCCATTTACCCCAACTGCACCTCCAAACTTACAGCACCTAGTATTTCCAAGTGGCCACCCATCTAGTTACTGACCAGGCTTGATGTTGCTTAACTCCAGTGATTGTAAGTGAACTGGTGTATCAACATGATGTGGGAAGGACAAGATGTTGGCTGCCATTTTTCAATCATATTTCCTTTGTTTTAATTTCAGTGGCTTTTTGTTGCAACTCCAACTGTACTAGTCGGCACAAGAGAGAGCCCAAAGTCTAAGTATTACATATTGGAGATATCAGAATCAATGAACCGGATAATGAATCGTCTTGGAAATACAAGATTAGGTTATGTCAGTTATTCCATGTCAAATATAAGTCTGATTAGGCAAAAATCATGATGAATTGGTAGATAAGTAAATATAGATATAGTTTGCATCAGTTAAAAAGGTAGACATTGGTTGGGTTTATATCTAAGTCTGTGAGTATCCAGCTCAGCAGGCGACCCCTGCAGAGGATGCAGTCAACATATTCAAAACCTC